>CM054815.1:3417223-3648955 GCA_028984105.1 Lavandula angustifolia | reverse complement strand
TGGGAGAGATTGAAAGAAACTTTTATCAAAGGATACTACGTATGGCGCATTTACCCACTTGAGCGCCCGGCCGATCAGCTCTTTGAGGAGTTGATAATGAGATTTAATGTTGAATTCGGTGAACGGTCGAAGCAAGTCATGGAATCCACGGAATGTAACCTTACGTGCCCCAACTTTCCGACGTATTCCACCGCCGAGACTTGCTAATGGATCTGCGAGCACTAAGGACATAGAAAGAGAAGTGGAGGAAGTCGCCTACGGTCCGAGCCTTGCTCCCGAGAAGGCCGGATGATAACTTGGAGATCCAGGAGATTCGAGCTAGAGTGTATAAATACTATTACCTGGATCCTCCCGAGGAAAAATCCACGACTTCAAGAAGAAAACGCAGAAGTTCAAGAAGCGGCAGCGATGATTTTCTCCCCATCTTTTGTAATAGCATAGGAACTCTGTAATTCTTGATATATATATCGGTTCCTCGCTTGCTAGACAATTACTCATTGTCTTTCGGCCTTTGTCTTTGTGTTTACACAACCGATCACTAAGTGATCGACACACACTCACATCGGTTTCTACGATCTTGCCATGCTCTCGCTGCTGAAGTTCGTTTATGATTATCGGTTTTTTTTCCTCGAAGTTTAAAGGGGGAAATTGTTGTCGATAGGGCAAGTATCTTTGATAGATATTAGAGTATAGAGGTTTTGACATCATCAATTAGGGGAAATTGTTGGATATGAGTCGATAGATTGATACTTAGCAGTTCTATGGTTAAAAGAAATTGGGGAAATCATAGTAGTACTATGGAATTGAAGATCCCAAAACCGAGCCGATATCGGTAGATTAGTGTGTCGATAGGATTAGGCGATGTATAGGTTAGACTTAATGTAATGCTTATTATTTTTGTCTAAGTCCCGTGCGGGGTAGTTGTTGAACCGATCTTCTGTCGAAGATACTTTTCGAACCCCACGTCATCGTTGTAATCGCTTGCATTCTTCGTCGGCAGTGATATCAAACTCGGTTTAAGATCCCGCATCGGTGGCCCGGACCTCGGTAGAAGCATTCTCTACAAGGCGATGGTCATCGGTAGAAGAACCAAGCAAGCAGTATACCTTCGCGATCCAACCAACCGACTATCGAAGCTCACTTTATCGGTCGACGACTCACCGAAGAAGACAGAGACTTTCAAGTACCTGTATCCGATAGAAAGCGACCCAAAGACTAAAAGTCCCTTCAAATGTTCGGCGAGAAGACATACGAGGTAGTTTGAACGGTCAACTCGACACTCACCAACTACAAACCTCGACCAATGAGAAGCCGACAACGCTTACCTACTCTACACAAGAAAGTTGCTCTCATGAACAGTGCATTAAGCGCCTCGTCGCAACAAAGTTGAATAGTGGCCGTTTTCTTTGGACGCTTGTGACACGTGGCATCGTCGTCTCCAACGGACATATGTCACAACTCACAACTATAAATAGAGAAGGTTTTGAAGATTTCGACAAGAGGAATATACGCGAAATCAAGGGAAATCATTCAAACTCACAACGCTCTAGAACCTTCAAGCTTATCCAGAGACGAACTAGTTTTCATAGAACACTTCTTGTAGTTCATCTCTCTAGAGCACTTTGATCCCTATCTTCTCTAGACTAAGCTCATTGCTAGATTCATAGCTTAGATCCGAAGGAGTTCACATTTAGTGAATTGTTCTTGTTGTAAGAACTCCTTCTCTGTTGGAGAATATTCCCTCCCTTCTAAACTTAGGTTTGGATTGTAAAGTCGCTAAGGACTATAACTTAGAGGGAACTGTCCGGTGCGCACGATATCCCTGCCGAGGCTTGCTCGAGAATAATCAACAAGTTCTCCCGCCTTGTTCGGGACCGTGGACGTAGGATCTTGCGTATCCGAACCACGTTAAATCGCTTGTGTTCATTTCATTGTTTTATTGCATTGCATTCAACTGACTTGAAAATCATAAGTGTGCATAAAACGTATTTTATAAAGTGCACAGCTAAAAGATTTAACTTGCAAAAACGTGTTTTCAAAAGAGACGACTCCGGGCCTAACACTTATCCGCACTACAGTCTTCGACTGAGTTTCGTAATACTGACATCGGTCGGTAGAAGAGCTCAGAAGCTAACTCACTTTGACCCCGTGATCGAAGGCTTACTTGGCACTGTTCATCGGTTGCAAACATCGGCTTCAGTGACCTTCACCGAGAAAAAGAAACGAGCTCGAGTGTATTCACCCCCCCCCTCTACACACGACTTTTCGTCTCCGGACCAACAAGTGAACGACCTCCCGGCCCATTGATGATATTGACTTGATTGGTGAATCCGACACTCGGCTCGTCAATGGTTTCGGTAGAGCTCCATTGCAAAGGCGTCGAACTTCACGAAGCTCTAGCTCGAGCTTATTTTCTTTGATCGAGGGGTTCCATGGCTCGATGACGGCCAAGGCGTCTCATAGTTCTTTCGCCTTCTTGCAATCCTCGTACCCTTCCGAGGTGTGAGTCGCCGAGCGTAGTCGGTATGGCATTACGTGCAACTCGGTTAAGGTTGTGCAACTTCTTTTCTTCGAGGCGTGAATGCGGATTTATCTTTGGGAACCTTAGCACCGGTTTGTGCTCCCGCGCCTCCTCCGAAGCGAAGAATACTACGATGTCGATCATGGGAATGATCGGTCCCGACTCTAGGACATCCGACATGCTGTCGTGGAGTGACGTTAGGTGTGCCTCCATACGTACGCGCCATACCGTGTAGTTCTCTATTGAGAACATCGGTACCATCCTAATACCGACATATCGAACATCGTAAGAGTAAGAGTATAAGGATGCTTGAAAAGATGCTTATGCGGTGAAAACGGTTTTCGGGATCGGTTCGAGAGGACCAAGTATTTCGGAACCGGCGATCGGTTGAACACCGTGAGCTCGATACCAATTGTTGGTCCGGAGACGATAAGTCAAGTGTAGAGGGGGGTGAATACACTCGAGCTCGGTTTCTTTTTCTCAATGAAGGTCGGTAGCCGGCTGAGTCGGCCTCTTGAGCTCTCTCCTACCGACCGTTGTCAATACTTTGAGAATCGGTCGGAGAGCAGTTGTGCGGAAAGTGTGGGGCCCGGAATTCGTCTCTTTTGAAAACACGTTTTAGCAAATTAAATCTTTTGGTCATGCGCTTTATAAAATACGTTTTATGCAAGCTTATGATTTTCAAGTCGGTTGAATGCTATGCAATAAAACAAGAAAAGAACACAAGCGATTTAACGTGGTTCGGATACGCAAGATCCTACGTCCACGGTCCCGAACAAAGCAGGAGAACTTGTTGATTATTCTCGAGCAAGCCTCGGCAGGGATACTGTGCACTGGACAGTTCCCTCTAAGTTATAGTCCTTAGCGACTTTACAATCCAAACCTAAGTCTGAAAGGGAAGGGAATATTCTCCAACTGAGAAGGAGTTCTTACAATAAGAACAATTCACTAAATGTGAACTCCTTCGAATCTAAGTTATAAATATGACAATGAGCTTAGTCTAGAGAAGAAAGGGATCTAAGAACTCTAGAGAGAAAAACTGAGAAATCTTCTATGTATGCAAGTTTTCCTCTGGATGATCTTTGAGTGTTCTAGAGCGTTTGTGAACTTGAGCTTGTCCCTTCGAAATTCCGTTACTCGGAGCTTCAAAAAACTTCTCTATTTATAGTTGTGAGTTATGGCATATGTCCGTTGGAGACGACGATGCCACGTGTCACAAGCTTCCAAGGAAAACGGCCATAATTCGAACTTGTTGCGAGCGGGGCGGTTAATGCACTGTTCATGAGAGCTTTTTGCTGTGTAGAGTAGGTAAGCGTTGTCGGCTTCTCATTGGTCGAGGTTTGTAGTTGGTGAGAATGTCAGAGTTGACCGTTCAACCACGTCGTATGTCTTCTGCTGAACTTCTCGAAAAGACTTGAATAGCTGGGTCGCTTTCCGTAGGATACGATGAAGCGAAAAGTCTCTGTCTTCTTCAGCTGAGTCGGCTGACAGGGCATCTACTGAGTAGGTCAGCTGGCGACTGCGAAGGTACTGGGCTTGCATGAGTTCTTCTGCTGATGGCTTATCAGCTGCTGGTTGGCTTCTACTGAGGTTTACTCAGCTAATGACTGAAGAACGCAAGCGATTACACTGATGACGTGGGGTTCTGAAAAGTATCTTCGACAGAAGATCAGTTCAACAACTACCCCGTACAGGACTTAGACAAGAATATAAAAACGATTACAACAAGTCTAACCTATACATCAGCTAATCCTAACGACACACTAATCTACTGATATCAGCTAGGTTTTGGGATCTTCAATTCCATAGTACTACTATGATTTCCCCCAATTTTCTTTTAACCGAACAACAGCTGAGTATCATCTACTGACTCAAATCCAACATGATTCTATGTTCATACTTTTGCAGCCTAGCCAATACATCAACACAATCTTTGTGCCTAAAAATGGCCAGATCCCTATCGATGCTGATGATCTGGCCGCGCAGGGGATCTTTCGTGTGGTATGGTTTTTTTCTTCTATCCAATATATGCACATGAAAGATTACAACACCTAAACTTGTTCATATTTCATGATAAAGCTTTGTCTGAAAATTTTAGGTATTTGTTGAGTCATTACATGATGAAACAGCAGGGCTTATCTATCATCCAAAATCCCTCATACAATCTTTGTCTACTTTGTTGATCGGATGCACGAGAAAGAGCGTAGCTGCTACTTGATTCGTGTTCGATTCAGACCGTTAGATCTTCATCGTTGTTGATGATTTATTTGGAAGATCATCTATAGGTTAATTGATCTGGGTGTAGCTTATTTCTTGGATTTGTGTTAGGTTGTAGGAATATAGGATGTTGTTGTGGTGTTGTATTTGTTACACTCTTATTGTATTGAACCAAGAATGCCAAAGCAATTCATAAAATATCAATTTTCAAGTATATAGGTCTATATATAACTTTTTAGATATTGTCAAAATTGATCCGAAATAGTTCATTCGATGATGCATTAGATTGGACTCAATATTTTGAGGCCCAAAAGAATCCGACTCCAACTTATCAATTTTCAATATTTTTTGGGAGTAAAATTGGTCATTGGCCAAACACAAACATGTTAAAGAAGCAACACAGTCAACGCAATAGAATATTAAAATATTCCAAATATAATTCTAGAATCACGAAAACTGTATTATGATCATACTTTAATTAGTAAAATTTCTTAGGCAATTATTAATTGCTTTAACTAAATACATGAAGATGGAAAATATCCCCTAATGGATAATTCCACCATCAATTCATGTAATAAATAGTTTTATACAAAAATTAAGAAGAAAATATACTAATCAGATTTCCAAATATAATGAAACAAAAATGGCAACCAAAATCGAGGCAAGACTTTCCCATCTTAATTACATACTAAATATTTAATTTCTCACTCTATATAATATAACATATATTTACACGTTCAACATAATTCTTCCATTATTTAGCAATGTATTCCAAATGCATTTCTTCCCTTCTAACCATCCTTACGGTATTTTTTGTTTATGCAAATTCAGAATCTCAAAACAAGACTTTCTTAGCAAGCAAATGCGACTTATTTAGTGGTGAATGGGTGTACGATTCTTCTTTGAATCCTCTCTACGATCAACATAATTGTCCGTATATTGATTCAGTATTTGATTGTCTCAAGTTTGGCCGTCCGGACAAAGACTATCTTAAATACTCATGGAAGCCTACCTCTTGCAGCCTTCCTAGGTTAGTTCATTTACGTATTTAAGAGCGGATCTAAAATTTCTAATTTAAAATCAAAATGGTAATTTTTTTTTAAAAATTATAAAATAAATTTAAAGTTTATTAAAATTTGTGGTGTGGCGGTCCCCTGTGTATATTTTACTTTCTCTTTCGTCGAATGTGTGCATGCACTGAGTAAACTTCATCTTTTCGTAGGTTTAATGGCCTCGATTTATTAAGACGATGGAAGGGGAAGAAGATTATGTTTGTTGGCGATTCACTGAGTCTGAATCAGTGGAACTCGTTAGCCTGCATGCTACATGCTGCAGATCCAAAGGCTAAGACAACCTTCGTTAGAGGAAGCCCACTTTCTTACATCACATTCATGGTCAATTTCTATTTTTTTTTTCTAATTAATTATGTATAGTAATGAAAATGCAATTTCATAACCAAAAAAAAAAATGCAAAAGTGCAGGATTATGGGGTGACGATATATCTTTATACAAGCCACTATTTAGTGGATATTATTCATGAATCAAGAGGCAACGTTATGAAATTGGACTCCATTGAAAATGGGAAAGCATGGCTAGGGATGGACATGCTTGTGTTCAACTCATGGCATTGGTGGTTCCACACTAGAACCAATCAAGGGTGGGACTTCATACAATATGGTTCCACTCTAGTCAAGGACATGAACCGGGTCGTCGCCTTTTCCCGAGCCCTAGCCACGTGGGCCCGATGGGTCGACCAAAACATCGACCCGTCCAAAACTACGGTTTTCTATCAGGGAATTTCCCCAACTCACTATCAGTAAGCATATAAGATTTCTCTATTTACTAGGACTTTCAAATTAACAGACCAAATTTAAATTATTTGGTTCGGTATTTGATTTTTATTTTTCAATTTTTTTCATTTTCTGATTTTATTTATTTATTTTGCCCCCCATTTAACCATTTTATCTAGTAACTGAACTAAACTAATTAAACCAAAAAAGGTTTGAAATTAAAAATATTAATTTTATTCTATGTATTTATATTTAAAAGGGGAAATTTTATGTTTTTTCTTTCTTCTCATTGGAATTTCGTTTAAAACCAAACGAAATCTTTTTGTTAATAACCTAACAAAACCTAAATATTTTAGTTGGGCATTTAATTTTGCAAAATAGAAAAGTAATTCTTTGATAAACAGAAGAATTTGTTTGATGGACAACCCTAGTATTCTTTGTGCATTATAAACATGTTATGAAAAGATTGATTTTGTGAGTGGGGTTTTTAATAGGGGGCAAACTTGTGCTGTGGAGAAGGAGCCCTACAAAGGGCCCATAAGTTCGAGGAAGAAAACCGTAGGTACTACGATTGTAAGAAACGTGTTGAGTACGATGAAGAAACCAGTTTATCTACTAGATTTCACAGCCTTGTCGGAGCTAAGGAAAGATGCTCATCCTTCCAAATACAGTCGTCTACATGGAAATGATTGCAGCCATTGGTGTCTTCCTGGATTGCCAGATTCTTGGAACCAGCTTCTCTATGCAGCTCTCATTTGAAAAATTATCTATATATTTTTTTTCCTATTTATCCAATTTTTAATTTCTCTATATATTTTTGAACATATATCAACTAGCATGCAGTACTAAATGTGCGGATTTGCATCGTTAAACCTGCATATTCGCTCTTTTTTTCGAAACGTAAATTTGCACAATTACATTTGTAGATTCTCGCCCAATTTCTAGTCACGAACCTGCCCCAACTATAATAGATAAGTGTTGCAAATGTACATGGTAGTAATGAACACCAAGATCTAAATAAGTGAATCAATTAACTCGTATTAATAAAATGTGACAAATGCAAAACTAACTTAATTTGGATAAATAGTTATCTTATACAGCCACTTTTATAATATTATAGTGTTATAACCATTTTTTTTCAATTTTTGTACAATTTATTTTTATTGATTCAAGAATTTTGATAAATATGTATAAATAGCAAGATAAAAAAAAAAAAAAAAAAAAGGGAAGAATGAGCGTTTCTGAAGCTGAGTTTGCTGCAGATTAGCAAAAAAAATTCTGCTGATGATGTTGATTCTGGCATGACTGAGCTTTATCTCTTAGTTCCTGAAACGCCTTCATCGTCTCCCCATCTAAACCACCCGCAAACTGAGAAATCATCCAACAATCCCATGTTTTATTACTTGTATTGATGGAATGAAACATGAAAAGGAAAATTATTAACCTGATGAACTCGGAAAGCAAACTTGACGCCTTGGCGTATAAGCTCCTCTTCTTCGGGTCCACCGGCTACCATTCCGAGCTCTGCTGATACTCTCTTCATGTACTTGAGAGCCAATTTGACAGATGCCAGCTTGATCTGCAATGATCTTGTTTGTTAGTATTTCACAATCATGGTGAAAAGTATATAACCTTAGCTCAAGTCAATTTCAGTACAATGGTATTTAATGACAGCAAATTGTACAGTTCCACAAACTAAGCTTAAATCATGATAGTTGTACCACAAATTAGAGTACAATTGCAATGTAAGAATGTCAAGCAGTAGAATGATCCATATCCCCCATTTGATTCTTTTTAATAATGTAATAACAAAATTGAAATGAAGAGTAAGATTCTCAGCTAACCAGCAAGAACATAAAAAAGTACTGAAATGCATACAAGATACCACAGTTGCAAGATCTGGACAATGTAACACATGACCAAAAATTTCTACAGCTGATTTGTCATGTAGCAAATCGTCGTTTAGTGTATTGCTTGATTATTTAGAATCATTACTCAATCTCTTGCTGAGAAGATGTTTGAGCTGATTTAGTATATACCTGTGTACCTACAAATGACAGAAAAAAAATCTTTCCAATTTCATTACATAGCAGTTTTAAGGAGGAATTTACCTGACTCACAAAGCCAGTATCCAGCATCCAGTCCATTGGAATGTGGTGAAGCTTATACCTATTTGTAGCTGATTCCCTCATCCGCGACAAATTATAAACAGCGTGCTCCAATCTGCATCAACGACACACAAAGCATGTGAATTAGACATATCTATCATTAAATGTGAATACTAAGTAGTATACATACTTCTCAAAAAGGGATTGCATTTTCTTTAGAGCAGGACCACAAGCTTGTCTGTGATCATCTCTAAACGACGAAACTTCACATTCCACTTTCTTCAAATCATAGTATCCGAATGCTGCTTCTCTTAATGCATCTGCCTTCTGCTCCGGCCAGTCAAAGTGCTTCAACACGGCCCTCTCATCAACCTTCACATTTTACATATGAATTAGAAAACTAAGCAAGAATATGTTTTTAATAACTCTTCCAGTTTATAACAACATCCAAGAAATGGTACCAGGTATGAGAGTTCGTCGTCGAGCCATTTAACAAAAGGGACAACATCTTCAATGTTAGTGAAGGCAGCATTTTCAACTTCTTTGATCAAGAATCTGATGAAGTCTCCCTGTGTTTCCACATCTGTCTTGATCTGCAATTAATTAGAGAAGAACATCAATAAATCAGTAAATGGAATTAAATTTAGAAGGTCTACAATAGTACAATGAAAGGGTTGAATATAGATTGTTATAAAAGATCACATGGTCTCATTCAAGATTACAACTTTATGAATTGCCAATTTGAATTTTGAATTAAGACCATGTCTTTATGTTTGTAATAACATAGCAAAAGTCCAGGAAAAAAAACATAATGGCCTATGCAATATGGCAACTACAGTAGCAAACCTCAAAGGCTCAAACCATAAAAAATCAAATTCAAAATTTAAAGTAAAATTTAGTAAAAAGGATATAGACATATGTGGGATATAGAAACCTTTCCGAGTTTAGGTAATTTAGATTAATTTCATTAGTTTGCAACCATATTGGAGCTCAGTCAAATGTTAAAAGTAAATAAATTACTTACCGCTAGTAAATGTGAAGAACGGTTCTCAATTTCCCCAATCATATCCTTGGCTGCAGCTACTGTAACCAGTCCGTCGGCGGAGCCACCGCTGGAATCCCGCCGGCAAATTGAGTCTCTCCGCATTAACGAGTGGTAAAACTCAACTACCTCTGGAACTCTCCTAACCTTTGCCGCAGCCGGTTTTGATTTTACTCCTTTCGGCGGAGGTGGAGGAGGAGGAGGCGCGGTTGCTTTAGATTGAGCTGGAGGCGGCGGCGGAGGAGGAGGTGCTGCAGTTTTGGTAGCATGAGGTGGAGGTGGCGGTGGAGCCGGAATGTTGGAAATCTCCGCCAATGTGCGGTCGGCGGAATCGGATAGAAAGCCACAAGACGGCGACATTGAAGACGACGGACGCGGCGGCGGCTTCGGAACCCGCGGTGCGTGGGATCGAATCGCCATTAACGCTTCAGAAGGTTCTGGAATCTCTTCGGAGTTGCTCCGAGAATGGCGAGGCCTGTCGGAAATCTCCGCCGCGGCGGTGCATTCGTCCTTCTTCGTCTCCGATTCGAATTTCAAATGCGCAGTTTCGCAGAAATTTGAAGCGACATTGCTCTGCGTCACGCATTTTCGCAAAACCTTGGCGGCAAAATTGAATTTCTGATAATTGTTGGTTACATCCACGAGCTTCGGCATCGAAGACGATGAAGAGAACGACGTCGTTTCTTCCTGCTCCTCCACCGCTCGTTTAATGTCTGATAACTCCGCCTGCATAGATTTGATTTTCTCTTCATATTTATGATTCCGATTCGTCAATTCCACATGCAGAAACTCATTCTCATTCCTCATCCGCTCATTCTCCACCTCCAAACACTCGATCTTCTTCCTAAACCGCTCAATTTCGCAATCCTTACTCGAAATCTCACTCTCCAGCACCGGCAAAATCGCAACCGATTCCTTCAGAAGCTTATTCTCCAACACCTCCGTCTTCAGCCGAGATTCTCTCTCGCGCAGCTCCTCCACTAATCGGAGCAACTCCGCAACGTCCGGCGGCCGCGGCTGAACCTGCGCGGAGGAGCGTGGGAAGTAAACGCCGAAAGAGCGTTGCTGCTGCTTCCCCGAGCCCGGCGTAGCTAGCGGCGACGGTTTGGGGGAGGCATCGGACTTCGTCTTCGAATGAGCTGGCGATTTCTGAAATCCGATTGCCGTTTTAACTTTTCCGGCAACCATTTTCACTGATTCCGCACGTCGAGCAATTTGAGATCAATTTTGGAGGTAGGGGTGATTAATTCAGTGAAACTATCGACAAAACTTCTCAATCCGGATAGAATCACACGAGACTGCATACATACATGAGTTGCTTTCAGCTAGCACTGTAACAGAGTGTATTTTTGCAGAGGAGGAGAGAGAGGGTCACACAGAGAAGGGGGGGGGGTTTGTAACGGGTATCGAGGAACGGTCTTCTTTTCTTTGATCCTTGTAGAATAAAAAATGAGTAAATATATACAGTTGAGAATTCAAATTTTGACTCTGCCACGCGCTCTGTAGAGAGTGTACACCAATCCAAATATTGGTCAAGAGAATGTAATGACATCCCCCTAGAAGTCAAATTATATGTCGGAATAATTGTCACAAAACTATCCACTTTTGTTTAAAATTTATAATTTTGAGATGGAATTTTATGATATTGTATTAACCAATATATCACATTTTGTATTTATTTCAATTTAAATATTTAAACTTCAATGGTTTCATGGTTTAAAAAAATATTGTTGATTTCTAATTAATAATGGATACTGTATGTAATTTTTTTAATTATCCACCTTGTTTACTCAAGTTATGCATGTTATCATACAATCAATGGCGTGGGATAGATAATGCAAATGAATCGAGAAAGAAAGATTATGAGTTCAAGTTGGGTACGATTCATTAATTAATGCCCAATTAAGAGAATTTAAGTATTAGGACAGACCGCTAGAACTAAGCTCGTAATGCTTGTATATATGATATTGTCTACCTATTTATGTGAAAGAATTATTGAATAAATGAATGAATATTCAATCTCTCTATTTATCTTCTTTTCTCTCTCAATTTCTCAATTTTTTTTTAAATTATAAATTACTGGAAATGCTCCATCCCTAATATTCAGCGTATTATATTAATGTTCGGCTATTCCAATATATGAAACTAAGTTATTAACTACTAATTTTGTTGGGTGATGATTCTATCCTCAGCAGTATTAGATGCAGTTGAAAATGATTTTATCTTCTGTACTGACCGATACTCAGTAGCCTTGTGCTCTGAATTAGTCTGAAGATTTGAAGATCTCAAAACTCTATCTTGATCGGTAAACCTTTAAGTTGTAAACCTGTTTTTGTCTCTGAGGTTTCAGACTCAGCAGACCCTCTGCTCTGGTTCAGGCATTCAGTTGCTTATCCGCCTCAGCACCAGAAGTAGAAGACTCAGTAAATACTGGACTCAGTAGGAGCAGTATACTGAAAGGAGTCAGTGGAACTGAACTCAGCAGGAGTAGTTCACTGTACTCAGAGTTGATCTTCGATAAAAGCGGACTCGGCGGAGATTCACTACTGAATCAAAGATCAAACTCAGCAACGGCCAGACAGTCGTCTGAACTGTCAGATCTTTCAAAGACAATCAGCATAGTCAAGTACAAGGAAGAGAGAAGTCAACTTCAAATCTCCTTGAAGTCTGTTCTGTCTCAACCACTTTCTGAACCTCGACCAATGACAAGCAGACACCTATTCTACACCTACTAAAGCTGCAAGTCAACAACTTTCTGAAAAGAGGGAAAAGACTTTGCAAATGCTACAAAAGAGCCGTTAGCTACCCAAAAGAGAGAGATGAAGGATCATCGTCTCCAACGGATCTTTCCTAGTCTCTTCTCTATAAATAGAGGGATAAATCAAATTTGAAGCTCACGGAAAAACGAGTGCGAAGATACGAGAAACGAAAGAAAAAGAAAAACTGCATACACAGAGCATTCAAACAAGCAAACTCGAAAAGCCTAAGTTCTCCGCAAGAAGTTCGAAGAATTCATCTCCGGCGAAGAACTATATTCTAGCTCTTAAGGAACCAAGCTGAACTGTTAAATACAGCCTCTAGTATCCAAACGACGATATACGAACCCAAAGTCATACTCAGCTGTTCGTTGTTCTAGAAGCCACTTCATTGTTCCCTATCCCTCTAACCTAAGCTCAATAGAATATATCCATAGCTTAGACGAAGGAGTTCATCTTTGAACTGTTCTTTATTGTAAAGAACTCCTTCATAGTTGGAGAGTTTTTCAAACACTCAGTTTGATAACCTTGTAAACTGAGACTTGCTCAGTATAAATCTCAAGACCAGAGTTTGTCCAGCGTACAAACCAACTGAGACTACCTCAATATAATAAATAGCTTCTTGATCATTCGGGACAGTGGGCGTAGGATTTTTGTGTCCGAACCACTTTAAAAATCTCTGTGTCTTGTGTCTCGTATTCTTTTTCACTGTTGCATTGATTTAACTGTTCATACTGAAAAGCCTTCTTAAATCATTCAACCGAGTTTCAAATGAACTTAACCGATTGCACTAATCTACTGAGACAGTTTTATTAAAAACGTTTTCCAACTCAACTGAATTGGGCCTACACTATTCCGCACCACTGAACTCTATCTGCAAGATACTGAATTCGACTCTCGCCGCCCAGCGGATTTCGGTAGAGTCGGTCACTCGCCAACACGATTCGAACAACTTATCCGGGTCCGTTGAACACATTCGAGCACGACACTATCCTGAAAAAGGACTGTTCGTGTTTAAGTTGAGAAATCGGTTTTCAGGTGTATTCACCCCCCCCCTCTACACCTGAACGTGCTCTCGGAACTAACAAATTCCTTATATGTAATATGCAATAGGGGAGTGGATCATGTGAGAACGCACATTTAACGCGAGAACTAAAATCATACATAATCATTATATGCATGTTTTATGCAAAATCCTTATGGTTTTTATGTAAAAAAATCTAATTTTACATTATACATAATTCTTATATATTTTATACAGAAGACAAAAGTATAAAATTATAAATTTTTTGCATAAAATATATAAGAATTATGCATAAAATATATTAAAATTATATATGATTCGTAGTTCTTACATTAAATGTGGGTTCTAATTAGATCCACACCCTATGCAATGAAGTAAATAATGAGAAGTCAACTATCATAAATAAATCTATTAGGGTGTAGTCTTACAATATAAATCTAGCAATTTAAAGAAATTCATTAATATTAAAATATTATAAACAATAGCCATACTTTTGTATGAAAAAAATTTACAAATTCCGAATATCACATTAAGTCGGAAATTATATTAATCACCGGAAATTATATTAATCACGCACCTAATTAATAATTTAGATAAATGTGCATGGATTCTCAATAAACAAATTAAATATTCTATGATTCTATGAATGAGACAATTATTCAGAATATTTTTTAATATTTTAATAAATCATTCAACCAATGCGATTATCACGCGCTGGCGTGCGTTGGATTTTCTGGTACCAAACTCAATTTACCCTAAAAAATTAATTCTGATAAAGCATTAAAAGTTTGAAAAGTCGAAAGGTCGTTCCAACGGTAAGATTGCCAAATACTCATAAGTTTTCCTAATCAAATTTTATTTTGTTATAAACTAAATAGAAATAGAGAATAATAGAGAGAATGAGAAATAGATGTGTATTATTATGAGGGTGGAGACCTCTATTTATAGAGTACAAGATGGGCTCATGGGCTTTTAGGGTTTACATGGTCATCACAATATATGATAAGTATATATATAAAATATATTTACAACACTCCCCCTTGATTGACCATCCCTAAAAGAAATTGCTGCCTCGTTAAAACCTTGCCAGAAAAACCCATTGGGATAAAAACTGGTCGAAGGAAAAAGAGTACAGCTGCTCCACCTCAATATATTCATTCTTGATCCTTGAGTCGGCGCATATCGATCTTGTGTAACAACTTCTTGAATGTTGACTTTGGTAATGCCTTTATAAAAGAATCCGCTAGATTGTCACTTGAGCGAATTTGCTGGATGTTGATGCCGCCACTCTTTTGGAGATCATGTGTTGCATTGGCTCTTTATGAATCAATCTCAATGACTCATTTACTCGTGTGTTGCATTGGATGCCTCGTTAAAAACCTTAACTAAGAAAACCCTTTGGGAAAAAACTTAGAAAGGAAAAAAAAAGTACAACCATTTGACCTTCAGGGTCTTTGACCTTTAGGAGTCAGTCTAATCTTCAAGATTATTTACGATTTATTACTCCCCCTCAAGATAACAATCTTCAAGGTTATCTTTAAGGTCTACACTAATATGTGCAACACAATTTTAATTATCAGCATAGATAATAACATGAAATATGTCAATATATCATTACTCTCATAAATAGACCAATATCATATTTGTCTCGAAAATAACAAAGGATGGTGTTGGTCCGGAGACGAAAAGTCAGGTGTAGAGGGAGGGGGGTGAATACACCTGAGCTCTGTTTCTTTTTCTCAGTGAAGGTCAGCTGAAGCTGATGTTTGCAACTGATGAACAGTGCCAAGTAAGCCTTCGATCACCGGGGTCAAAGTGAGTCGGCTTCACGAGCTCTTCTACGGCGATGTCGGTATTACGAAACTCGGTCGGAGACTGTAGTGCGGATAAGTGTTAGGCCCGGAGTCGTCTCTTTTGAAAACGCGTTTTCTCAAGTTAAATCTTTTGGCTGTGCACTTTATAAAATACGTTTTATGCAAACTTATGGTTTTCAAGTCAGTTGAATGCAATGCAATAAAACAGTAAATGAACACAAGCGATTTAACGTGGTTCGGATACGCAAGATCCTACGTCCACGGTCCCCGAACAAGGCAGGAGAACTTATTGATTATTCCGAGCAAGCCTCGGCGGGGATACCGTCTGACTTGGACAGCTTCCCTCTAAGTTATAGTCCTTAGCGACTTTACAATCCAAACCTAAGTTTAGAAGGGAGGGAATATTCTCCAACCGAGAAGGAGTTCTTACAACAAGAACAATTCACTAAATGTGAACTCCTTCGGATCTAAGCTATGAATCTAGCAATGAGCTTAGTCTAGAGAAGATAGGGATCAAAGTGCTCTGAGAGATGAACTACAAGAAGTGTTCTATGAAAACTAGTTCGTCTCCCGGATAAGCTTGAAGCGTTCTAGAGCGTTGTGAGTTTTAATGATTTCCCTTGATTTCGCGTATATTCCTCTTCTTGAAATCTTCAAATCCTTCTCTATTTATAGTTGTGAGTTGTGACATATGTCCGTTGGAGACGACGATGCCACGTGTCACAAGCGTCCAAAGAAAACGGCCACTATTCAACTTTGTTGCGGCGGGGTAGTTAATGCACCGTTCATGAGAGCAGCTTTACTTGTGTAGAGTAGGTAAGCGTTGTCGGCTTCTCATTGGTCGAGGTTTGTAGTTGGTGAGTGTCGAGTTGACCGTTCAAACTACCTCGTATGTCTTCTACTGAACATTTGAAGGGACTTTAAGTCTTTGGGTCGCTTTACATCGGATACGAAAGACCTCGAAAGTCTGTCTTCTTCGGTGAGTCGTCTGACCGATAAAGTGAGCTTCGATAGTCGGTTGGTCGATCGCGAAGGTATACTGCTTGCACCTGGTTCTTCTACCGATGACCATCGGCTTGTAGAGAATGCTTCTGCGAGGTCCGGGCCACCGATGCGGGATCTTCAACCGAGTTTGATATCAGCGCCGACGAAGAATGCAAGCGATTACACCGATGACGTGGGGTTACGAAAAGTATCTTCACCGAAGATCGGTTCAACAACTACCCCCGTACAGGACTTAGACAAAAATAATAAGCATTACATCACGTCTAACCTATACATCGCCTAATCCTATCGACACACTAATCTACCGATATCGCCTCGGTTTTGGGATCTTCAATTCCATAGTACTACTATGATTTCCCCCAATTTCTTTTAACCCTAGAACAGCTGAGTATCAATCTACTGACTCATATCCAACAGATGGTCAATACCATTTCAAATTCTCCAATTGCACATAATTAAGAAACTTCTGGTCCTCATCTTTGTTATCTTCTATAGGTCTAAATGAGTCTCTATCCACTTTAAGTGATTGAATCAACCATTAGATAGACATGTGGATGCGATACAATAAAATATCTTTAAAGACCTTTCAGGTAGGTCGACTAGTGTAACTCCATTAGGGAGATGCTCGATCTGCAGGTCGAGACAATTATTAGTTCAACCAAAATCTTATTATTCTAACTCTGTCTTTAGGCATGAGTTGATTTCATCAAGTACTTTTGTACATAATGATTCACATATCCTCTTTAGGATAAATTTTGGAGTGATATGTTCTAATTTTGTATTCCGCGGACTTCTTATCTCTTAGCACCAATAAATCTCTCACGCTTTTAGCGTCAATGAGAATTAATTGATTTATTTTTGTCTATGGGGAACTTCAGTTCTTTCATGGTGCATATACAACAGGTATATGAGATTTTAGTCACTCCTTTTGCACTAAATAACTTGATGAACTTCTAGTTCATAGTGCGTGAATCTAATAATTAATCCAACGAGATATTGCGGCATTCTATCATTTATGTTTTATATCTCCCCCTAATGCCGACAAACATGTGAGTTGGATTATCAATTAATAAAATAATTCATAATGATTTGCTCTACGTAAGTCATTAGGACGGAGTATACATATAAGTATTATGCTCTTCAGGAGTTTCAATCAAACTCAAGTCATCATTTATGTACCCTTCTGTCAAGGAATACTCGTCCTTCTGATTATATCATATACGGTTGTACTATTTCAGCCCTTACAGTGACTTTTACAGTCTAATTGAAAACCTCTTTTTGACTTACATACTTTGAGCAAGTTAAATCCTTTAGGGATCTTCATATATATGTCACTATTTAGTGAATCAAATTGATAGTATTTACTACAACCATAAGGCGCATAACAAGCCTTTTGTGACATAAGTAGATTAATCAAAAATAGTGGCGTCTATTATAGGAGAGTACATATTTAATTCCCGATCTTTGAGAGAAACATTGTATTACGAGTATTGCTATATATCTCGCATTTTTTCATTTCTCTTTGTAACAAAGACACATTTGTATCCTTCGGGGGTATACTTTCCGGATTTCGGAACTACATGTCCAAATATTTCCGGCTTTCTAGGGAATATTAATTCACCTTATATGACTTCGTTCCTCTTTGGCCAATTATTTCAATCTTGACAATCTCTTATAGATCGTGGTTGAGGATCCTCTTTTATCATTTCAAGAGTCATATTAAAAGGCGAAAATAATGTCGTGCGTCCACGACGATATTTGATCTCTCCAATACTTTGAGATCTCTATTTTCAGACGCTTGTAGTTCTTCAGGAACTTCATTTGATTGATTAATCATTATCGTCATTGTTTGGTTCATATTTTGTGCCCCTTTTCTTAGACACAAAATTTCTTTTAGAACCAATGGGTCGACCATATTTTTGACGAACTTTTAATGCATTTGCTGTCATTTATACTTGTCCTTCAGGGACATGAAATCTTGTTGGGGGTATTTGCAGCAAATGTATGACATTGTCACTTCTTTTATATACATATTAAAGCTTCAAGAAGTTGATTCGCAATCTTTTGCAAGTGAGTATTTTGACTTCTTGATCACATTGATTACCGCTGGAATCCAAATGCGGCTAGTTCGTTCTTGTGCTTTTTGTTGGATGTAGATTTCACATTGATTACTTCAGGAATCCAAATGTGATATATGTTCCATCTAATGTTGGGAACGTTAGTTTATCATAATAACAATCTTCTTATGAGACTCGTTTTTATATGTACAAAACTATTGATTATGCACATGAGCAACTAAGTGTTGAATCTCAATTCCAAAGTAATATAATATAAGTCCTCTTCAGGAGGAACTTAGAGTTTATTAAACTCGCTAGCTTTATCAAGACAATTTTTCTTGAGGGAATTGAGTTCTTTATTATTTGAACTATTAGTTCTAGCAATTGCTTCATTTCTTCTAGAAGTCAAGCATTCATGAAAATCAATGTAAAGATTCTTCAGGATCTCTATTTGCGCTCAGATAAATTTTTAATTATGTTGCGCATGATAGTTGCTCGTGAATGTCCAAACCTCTCATGTCAAAGCATAAAGCCCTTTCAACTTCAGGTTCATGACATGGTGTGTCTCACTTGTTTTTATAAATGTGTAATACATTTAAAATGGTAGTGTGATAACATTTCTTTTGTTAGCTTCTGGCTAAGTGCAAAAGAATCACTACCTTCTTATATAATTTCAATATGGTATCCATTGTAACGGATATCCTTAAAACTTAGTAAGTTCCTTCTAGACTTACTAAAGTAAAGGGCAAACTCAATAGTTGATTTCGTATCGTTTGATAGAATGACACATGCTCTTCTGGAGCCTTCAATAATTCTGATGCACTAGATTTGAAAATCTTTCAATTTAGGATGCATATACTCGTATCGAGTTTTAGGGAGGACAATCAATTATATCTTTAAGCAATCCTACTGAGATGCTTCATTTTTATTGTCTCTTTCATGCCCCCTTATTGGCAAATGAACATCGATATCAAGAGTGCATTAATGTCAACAAGACATAAATAATATTTTTCATTCAAGAATAACATATATTCTTCTAGAATATAAATGATGCTACTTCAGGAGCAAAAGTTAAATAGTATATAAAAATACTATATTTGAGGCATTTCCACAAACATGTGATGTTAATGTTTATATCACATTACGGTCATTCTTCAGGAATGTAATTGTGCTACTTCTAGAGCAACAATTTAATTTTATTCAAGATAAATGCAATCAATAAATTGCAAATTTTGAGATCTACGGGATCTCAAATTTATTTTTGAAAAGAAATTAAGCCACAATAGGTTATTGAAAATACAATTTTCATTCATAGAGGAGCTCTTGCTACCACTCCATGAATTAGGTAATACTTTAAATTACAACATACCTTTATCTATACATTGTTCTTTAGGAACATGCAATATTCATCAAGAATATTAATTGTGCTACTTCAGGAGCAACAATTAAAGTATGGTTATTGTGATATATGATTTCAAAATGACAAGTTTTAGTTGTTCCAAAAACATGTAGAGTTAATTGTGCTACTTCAAGAGCAACAATTAGAGTTATGAACTTATAACATTTGTCAAAATCAAAAGCTTGAATTGTTCTTCAAGAACATGTAGCATTCTTCAGGAATACAAATTGTGCTACTTCAGGAGCACCAATATTAAACCACTTCAGGCGAAAGATTAATGTATATATATATTTTTTTTAGAAACTCAATTGCTCTTTAGGAACATATAATGTTCTTTGGGATAAAAATTGTGCTACTTCGGGAGCAACAATAATAATAATTCAAGAACCAAGATTTGCCCATCAATAAGACATATGATATGAATTGTTCATCAAAAGTACATAATATTCTTCAGGAATATTAATTGTGTGCTGCTTCAGGAGCACCAAATTAAGATTGTATGTATATATATAGATATAAACATTATACAGTATGCAACAAAAAAAACTGAGGTATATAGTAAATGCATAGATTATATTAATAACTCTTCAAGCGTCTGTAATATTCTTCATGAATATTAATTTATGCTACTTCTGGAGCAACAATTGAGTTATTTCAATAAATTTGAATTGCTCTTTAAGAACATATGATATTCTTCAGGAATATGGATTGTGCTACTTCAGGAGCAACAATCTAGATTCAACATTAAATAAATAAATAATAAACAAATAAATAAATAAATAAAAGCGTAAATGAATGCTCTTCAAGAGCATGTAATATTCTTCGGGAATATTGATTGTGCTACTTCTGCAGCAACAATTTAAGTTAAAAATAAGGTTTTGAATTGCTTTTCAAGAGCATGTAATATTCTTCAGGAATATTAAATTGTGCTACTTCTGGAGCAACAATTAAATTATTTCAATAAATAAGATTGAATTGCTCTTTAAGAGCATGTGATATTCTTCAGGAATATCAATTGTGCTACTTCTGGAGCAACAAAAGTTAAGTAATATCTTCAGGAATATTAAGGTATTGTGCTACTTCAGGAGCAACAATTAATAATGTATATGTGAGGACATCTCACAAAATATGAATATATAATTAATAAGGTGAACGAATACATACACATGTACTGATATACATCATGACTCATAATTGCCTTTCTTGGAACACGTGGAGAACATGACATAAATTTTATATTATAAACGTATATCTTGAACAATAGAAAGTAACTAAGTCTTGTAATAATTTATCCGCCGCCATATAATTTCACATATTAAGAAAAGACAATTATGAAGTTATACCTTCAATTAGTCGACGGTAGCACAAAGGAAGAATCCAAACATGAAGAACGACGTGTTATAAACTAAATAGAAAGAGAGAATAATAGAGAGAATGAGAAATAGATGTGTATTATTATGAGGGTGGAGACCTCTATTTATAGAGTACAAGATGGGCTCATGGGCTTTTAGGGTTTACATGGTCATCACAATATATGATAAGTATATATATAAAATATATTTACAACATATTTTCTATTTTGATATATCTCACTAAATAAATCATATTTCATAAAGAAAAAAAATAAGTGTATTATAACCACATTAAAAAAATAGATCCCACCATTTTATACTTTACACCACACATTTTATTTTTCATTTACTTTCTAAATTCTCGTGTCCAAAAAACGGAGGGAGTAATTAACTTTCACAAAAATATGTTATAATTATTCTTTTGGCTAAAGGAGGGGAATTGGTTAGAATTAAATTCATTTCTACTTTCCCAAAAAATCAGATCTGTAATAAAATCTTTGTAGTTTATCTAATCATTAATTACTGCAAGTCAAGAATGTTCTCTGCTTTATTAGACTTTAATTGGATAATTAAAAGATCACTCTACAACTTTGAAATTGCCAAAACTTTTCATTTTTTTAAGAGTTTTTATCTCACAAGTTTCTAATTTTGCGCATTGCATTCAAGCATTTCCAATCACTATTTAATTTGTTAAAATTTATACGTCTGATGAAAATTCCCGCAAAATTAAATTTAACGTGGAAACTTACATGATATTTGAAAGTTACGGCTCACATATACTATGATTTAAGTTTACTAGTATGTAAATATCTGAATCTTAAATTGATTTAGTCGTGTAAAATGAACTTTTGAAATTATGATTTATATGAATTTTGTGTTTAAATAACTTATACTACATTTTAAGAATTAACACGACAATTTAAGATTGTATCTTGAATGAGAAAAATATGTGCAAACCCAAAATTCTTCTATTATTCGTGTATTTACAAGTTAATAATCATCTTTAAGAGGGTGATTGCAAATATTTATTATAAATACTTCTTATTTGTATTTTTACTTGAAGTTGAAAATAATTGCTTACAAACAAAAAATAGGTGTTTGGTATCAATAATAAAAAGCATATATATTTAATAGTTTCGAAAATTATAGTGCTTTAAGCACTAAAAACATCTCAATAGATCTTTAAAAAACTACTTAATTAAGCAATTTAATTGATAAATTTTAAAGAAACCGCCTCATTATGCATATTTTTCAAATCCTAAAAATTGTTTATACGGTCAATAATCAGATAAATGTTAATATAAGCATTTGCAACACCCTTTAAATTATAAATTTTTTAGAATGTATGAAATGCGATGCAATAATTCGCCTTCTCAATAAAGTGAGAAGTAAATAAAATTAGTGAGAAGTAAATAAAATTAGTGAGAAGCAAAAATGGAGTAAAATAATAATGAAAATTTGAGGTACAATAATTTGTAATAAATTAGGTGGGGATGAAGCTTTTTTACAAATTAAACGAGAGTGCGATATATCACTATCATGGTTTGTAGGGGTACCAATAGCTAAAACTCACAACTTGGTTTGTCTTTACTTTGCTCTTGTCACCTTTAGACAACTATACAAATCTAAATCTAAATATATTATATTAAAGATATTAAATAATGCCATTTTTTCTTATTGTGATCCCATTTTTATTATCTCAATTCTTGTCTTTTTTCCAAATTAAACATAATTAATCATAAATTAAAAACGAACAATTAGAAAAATACTCAAAATTGAAAATTCTGAAAAAAAATAGCATAACCAAAACAGTTCGAGATAATCCCAAAACATTAAACCATGATAAAGCAATGCCTAAAACAACGACCGATCAAAAATATTGAACAAACTAACAAGAACGAAATAGTTCGAGATAATTCAAAGATGAAAACTTGAAAAATCTAAAGGAAGAAAACATACACGAAAGACATGATAACTAACGATGACAAAATATGAAGTTAGGATATCTCAACCCGTTCATCATAACCAATGATAGTAACTAACTGAAATCATGAGATCTGGCAATTGAAGAGGGAAGATCGCGATTAACTACGCAGGGATTGAACGAGGAATGTGAATTCAGGGCGCGAAATTTCTAATTTTGAGATAGAGTAGGGAACAAATCAACAATCTCGAGAGGAGTGAAATGATATAATTTTTTAAAAAATGCAAAAAGATGAAATTCGACAGGATTAAGGAGGCGGACACATCTGGAAATTAAACGGTTGGAAGAAGAGATACTTAATTTTCTTGATTAGCCTATAATGATGCCATTTTAGTAGCGCTGTGGTTGTATGAACAATTTAAGCCAAAACAGGAAAACACATTTCTGGTAACATCAATGGCAGATAGAAAAATGGGAGGATTTCATTTATGATTAATTAGCTCTCAAAACCTTCTCTGTAATTACTATTCATGCATGGACCAAAAAATTACAACAAGCATGTCTCTCTCTCGTACACCATTATTGTAGCAATCAATTCTTCACATGCTTCTGGGTTCGAATCCCACTGGAAGCAACTTTGTGGGCGCTCGTCATGGTTAGCTTTAGGGTGGTTGAACTCTCCCTTGTGGTTTGCGCTACTGCACAAGCGAGCGGGGTTTACCAGTCGCCACAGAAGGTAGCGGCTGCGGGTTCCACGTATCAAAAAAAAAAAAAAAAAAAAAAAAAAAAAAAAAATTCTTCACATGCTTCTAACCTCTATTATTCTTGTCACATAAAAAGTATTATTCGATTTTTTTAGCATGTCAAGATTACGATGGAGGGACAGAACAAAGTCCGAGAATTAGGTGACTTACTGTCTTTTCAACTTAATACTTTTAATTAATTAATAAGTATCTGCTAATCTTGCTTTAGGATCTTCAAAGTATTGAAAATATTCATGATCGTTGCAAAATTACATTTTCTCTTTATATAACGAGATAAATCCGCAAATGTTACATAAGTCATGAAATGTATATAGATGTGGATATTTATGTATGTGCGTGTAATAAATATTGCAGCTTACATTATTAAATAGTTGCCAATTAACACAACAATGTGAAAAATTGATGGGCGGTGAGCGGTTGATTGAAGGGTATGAAAGCAATATGAGATGAGTTGGAGAGGTTGAGAATAAATGAACGGCTGTCCCTTGATAGCTCCACCATATACAAGATTAGTATCGAATTTAGAATTTACAATTGGGAAATCAAATTTATGAGTTTGAATTTGTAATTTCAAATGCTACTCTTGCAACCAGTACTGTGAGCACTGCCGAAAGTTGATAAATTTTGTGATCGAAAATTACGAGTTTGAATTGGCAAATAAAATAGAAAAAGAGCTGTATAGAGGATTTTCCAAATGTATAACTTAGAAAGGCTTTAGACGAATTAATTAGCCCAATAACATAACAAGTGGACTCCTTGATGGGCTAAGTCTACTCAGCCCAGACTCTCCAACATTCTTTATTAAATTTATTTTTGTCAAACTTAATTATTTTAATATGAATGCAAAAATGAAATCTCACTTTTGATACACATTCATTCAATTATGTTCACTTTATTATTGTTGTAAACAGAAAAGAAAAGAAAATTACATTACATATTGAGATAATGATTTAATCATACTTTCGAAATATTAATTAATTTTGATCCGATCTAGTTTTATCAATAGTTTATCTTTAGGTAACACGTGTCCGAATTATATTAGGGGCCAAAATTTGTTCTTTACTAACATCAATCTCAAAAATCTATATAGTTTCTTGTAACATAAATATTAAGATAATTCATTAAACTAAAAAACAGTTTGAATCCAAGGTTAGAGAAGAAAGAATATGGGTGGTGCAAGTGGTAGGATTTTCGTTGGATCAATTATCCTTGTCCTCTTATTTTCTTGTAAGCATTTTATTTTTCAATAATGCTTAAGCTTATTTGTAATTAATACGAATAAGAGGATACTCATATTAAAATTCTTGAAATCGTGCAGCTATTTGGGCAGAAGCATCAATATGCGAGACGAGAAGTCAATTTTTCAAGGGTGCATGCTTTAGGAGCGATAATTGTAATTCAATTTGTGAGAAGGAAGGTTATCTAACTGGGCGGTGCAGGGGTTTCCTCCGGTGGTGCATTTGTGCTAAGGATTGCGGCCACAGAAATGGCGGCGGCGACGACCCACCGGTCCCATGAAGCGTTAAATTTAATTAAATGACAGTCACAACTAATTGTACTAGTTTTCTAGTAGTATAATGCAATAATAATATACGATAAAAATTTCTATATAATAATATTATCGTGATTATAAAAAAATATTACTCCCCCATCGATTTGAAAAGATACATTTTTTTGGCGCAAGAAATAAGAAAGTAGTATTATGTAGTGTTAGATTATTTGATGTTTTAATGGTTAAATGTAGTCTAAACAATCTTTTTTATTTTATGAAACGTGTCATTTATAGTGTGACGTCCCAATAAGTAAAATGTGTCATTTTCTTTCTAGTGGGATGGAGGGAGTATTACATAACAAGATTAGTGAGTGATCATTACAATGATATGAGCAGGACAATAAAACTTGATATGCAAATAACAATATACATAAAAATAACTAACTTTGCTCTTTGAAAGCGAATTCAAAATGTTTGAAATAGAAGATCTCTGTCTCTTTTACCGAATCTCAAGTTTAGAAGTGATGTTGAGGGTCGGGTCCTTCAGGTGCTTCTCTAGTTCTGCCAACCATAACCCTCCTACCATTTTGCTCCATCTTATGAATTAATAATCCGCGTGATATTTTTACGCTATTTATCTCGCTCACACTGTTTGGTAAACCTCGTCCCTGAATGCAGGAATTTGAAAATATTAGCAAAAACATGAAAAAGATGGCAATTTTTGTAGAAGTTGAATTTGCCATATTTATGCTTTAATCTTGGACAAAAACTAGAGATTATGAAGATTATGAGCGATGAAGTGAACTGTGAAGAGAAAATAGGATGAATATATAACAAAAATTTGGGAGTTGAAAATTAAAATATTGATAGAGACAAAAAAAAAAAACATGCATTATAATTTTGGCGTTTAAGGAATCATAAAATCCAAGAGACATTTTTGTCTGTGTTTACAAATGGAATTACTTTATGTGTTGTGTGCCCAAAAGGATATTTTGTTTCTTTCTCCATTTGCTCCATCTTTGCATATTCATATAGACCTAAGTTGCCATCTAGTCATCGACCTCGTGGGTTATCCACTTTACGGGTTTTCGCCGGCGGATTTGGACAAAAAATATTCCAGCTATATATATACGGGTTAGCTAAATTGTAACAAATAAAGTATTCATTACGTTCCATTAGATTCATCTCACTTATTTTTGGTACATATATTAAAGAGAGTTGTTAGTTGTGATTGAACATGTGCGTCCCACAAAAGGAGAGTAGTTAATTGTATAGAAAAATTATCATTTTGGATTGACACAAGATGGACGGGACAACCTAAAAACGAAAGCGAGACAAAATGAATGGGACAGATGGAGTATCAAATTGTAGCGGATCATATATAGGACATGTATTTATATGTTTGTTATAAAATATGGTATATTATGTCCTAGGGTATGGATTCGGTAGGAGAGAATTATATAGGAAGATCATAAGTATGCATACTCTTTTTATGCATATTTCTTATTTTTTTATGCATAAATCTAGTAAATTTTATAAACATATAAGGAATATTTCAAATCAAATTCAATTTAAATCGTTTAATGATAAAATGAAGGGTGTAGATTGTTTCTTGTTTTCTATTTTAAGGAGTCTACGTATATGATATATTCTCTTATTGAAAATAGTAAATAGATAAATAATATTCTTAGGGGATGGCCGAATTTGATCTTTAGATAGCACCGACGTGGGTTAATTAATAAATACTCCCTCCCTCCTGCTATTATTGTCCTACTTTCCTAATTGTGTTGTTGCGATATTACTGTCATCTTTCCTAAAATAGCAAAAAACTTAAACGAAAAATGAAGCGGGGCCCCTCCAACTTACTACACATCCCCACATTATCATACTTTTTCTTTCCAAAAATCTATCTCTTACATGATTTTCGTTTAACTCCGAGCTCAGAAATTTATGATTTTTAACTTTTTGGAAACTTTAGATTATTTCTTAAAATATAATATGAAAAAAAAAATGATTGCATCAACTATTCCTTGCAAAAATTTGGATGAATTCTCACTTGTTCCACCAACCACCCCTCAAAAATTGTTCTCATTTCTTAATACAATTAAAACACATAAAATACATACTTAAACAAAGTTTCTTAATTTCCATACCGAAACCAAATGGAACAGTAATAGCGGGATGGAGAGAGTAATATATATTGTCCAAAAGGATTTTACCTTTATATGCAAGGTTGATCCACTTTCAAAGATCTAAAGTGAATGCACGACAAAATTAACACGAGGATATTAGGTACTGTGTATAGTGGAGATGGAGGCCTTACCGCACTATTTAACCATCTTTCCACATGCAATCTTGATTTTTTTTAAAATCAAAATCCATAATCGTTATTTAATATGAACTTTCGATCTTGTATGGTATTTAGCGGATCATGTTATTCTCTCAATAGTTTGATATGTTTTTGGTTGCAAAACATACACATACACACACACATAACATGACTGGAATTTAGGGAGGCATCGGCCCATTGCCTTAAATTGTGTAATTTATCCGAACATTATTTATATTTCTTTGGAAATTTATTACTTCCTACGTCTATTATAAGTGTCATTTTTCTTTTCGACATTAAGATAAAGAAAATGGTATTTTGTGATGTATATTATTTGAATTTTGGTGAATTCATTTCCTGTTCACACATTCTTGTTTTTTTAAGAATGATGACACTTATTTTCTTTTTTTAATTTATTCTATAATTGCATATTTCCACTCCAAAATTTGTAGACACATTCTCAATCCTAAATCTTGGATTCATAAATATGTATAGTTATATATCATGTGTATAATATATTAATAAAAAAAGAAAGAAAGAGAAACTCTCCAAATTACATATATTAACTTTGAGGGGATACATAGTTGTGTTCACTCAATTACTAATCCTATAACACAACACTAGTACAATTTTTTTAGACTCATTTTGATTTCACATGGGATATTTTACATCATCAATACACACCGTACGGACATTTGTGATGTCATTTAATATACTGGTATCACATCGTACATGCAGTGTATATCGATGACGACGTGTGACGTAGAATTCTGTTTGAAGAGTTAAAAATGGTGATGCGGGTCGGGTCCTCCAGGGCTCACTCTTGCAGGGTCACGCTCAGTCCGAACCGTCTTCTGCCTTTGAAATTCAGTTTCGAGTGCTCGTCGGGCCATCGTTATATCCTTCACGGGTCGAGCTTCGACGACTTGTGCAGATGAAAGCACAAGCCACACCATAAGCATCATCATCAACAACTTCAACATATTCATCTTTGTGTTTGTGAGTGATCTACCAATTAATTAGCTCTAGAGAAATATTTGAAGAGCCAACACATTGAACCCCTATTTATACACTTTCTTGGTCATAATATTTGAACTCATGGTAGGCTGATCTAAACCAAACCGATCCATCCATAAGTAGAAATTCCTTTTTCTTTAACTATTCGGATACCCAATTGGATTCTAAATTAGATTAGATATAATAAAATAAAATAAAATACGAGAAAATATCAAATAATCCTAGTTGTGGTTGGTCGGTGATGCGTTGTCCATTAGGACAAGATGCAGTTCAGATGTACCTCGAACGAGTCAAATTCGAGTCTTCTTTTTCTTCTTGTCAGCATTTCACTCTTTTGTCATTCTATTTTCGTTATCCAAAAAAATTATTACACACTATGTATATGCAAACAAAAGAGCATGTTGGACGATGAGTTAATCTCAGTTTGGCAGGATTAGCATTGTGAGTAGGAGCTGACGCTGAAAAACAATTTGATTGGATAGAAATCTGTAATTTTTTCTAGTTCTAAATCGGATTTTGTGCGCGGACAAGTTTAGATTCAGAATTAGAAATTAATAGGACGATATTTGTAGTTTTATGCAACGAGTTCGAATACTGAAAGTCCTGATAGAAGAGAGTACTACTTCCACTTGGACAAATCATTTCTCCGTATTATCTGCACCAAAATATATACATATAAAATTTAGGGCTTTGCTCTTGATGGGACCTAAAATGATCTCTTCACCTCCTTTACTTGCCGAGTTGGATGAAAAAATATATTTTTAAAAAAATTGTAAGAAAATCTAAAATTCTACACGATTTAATAGTATCAGCCCCACCCCTCCTTGTAGCTTTACTAAAGTTTTATCTAGCTAAAAAAAAGTATTCAGAAATCATATAGAAGGAAGGAATAAGAATCGGATGAACTTCGAAGAAAATCGAACTACAAATATGGTAACTACATGGCATCAAATGGAAAAAAATAGGTATAATTTTATAGACTAAATTGCACATGATAAGGAATTAAGGATAAGATTGATGATGAAGATCACAAACTTTATGAATTTTAATTTATGGTTATGAAGATAATAGCGAATCATGTTGACTCCAATTGAATATTATTTCATGTAACATTTTCCGTGGACCATTCAACTCAAAGGAATATAATTTGAACGACACGTCAGCAGATCTTAATCAGCTATAAAGTTTTAGGATAAGGACGAAAACCACTTTCGACCCCATTCATAATTAAATCACATTTATTTTATAAATGTAGATATGTGACGTGTAACTTTACCTTTTCATATTTGCAACCATATCATGAATAAAAAGATAATGTAAGAATAAAGGATATTAGCCTCTAAATTCACCAATTTTATTTTGCACGATAACTTTAAAATGTTCTGTTAAATATACAAATTTTCGATTTTAAAATTTGTATACTGACGAAATTTTCAATTAAATTAGAGCCGACATGACAAAATTGAATATGACGTGGACATTGACGTGACATGTGAGTGGTGACACGACAAAATTTAAAAGTTTATCATTGCTTATAAATGCACAAACTTTGTGTATAATTTGATTTTACACATGAATTTTGATTCTAATTAAAATTTGTATATAGAGGGGAGATCATATGAGAACACCCCTTACAGTGAGAACTAGGAACATTTCACACCCGTTGGATTGAGATTATTGACGCTCCAGATTTTAGTTTCATTAAAGAATCTGTTTTGCAACTTTAAGGTTAATAATTTGCACAAATGACTTTTTGATAAACTTGAAATATCTAATTTATTTCTCAACTACCATTTATACAAAACCATGTCTACAACAATTAAAAATGATATATTAAATTCCAGATTGATTAGTTTTATTATTTAGTTTAATTTCTATCATTTCATATTTTTTTTTAATTCCAGATTCATTAAGGTTTCATTTTTATGATTTTTTATTTATGTTTTTTAAGATAAAATTATGTACTATTCTACAAAATAATGTGTACTATTACACAAAATAATATGCACGATTATTTTCTGATTTCCTTAACGACATATGAGTTAGTCTTGCTAAATAGAACGAAATCATCTAAGAAGCTAGTATTTTCTGGAATGCTAGCGTCTTCAAATATTATTTTTTATAATGCGCAAAATCAATAGTTTTAAACTAACAAAATTGTTGATGTAGCACCTCAAAAAAACATTGGTTCATATCTCGCATTTCTGGCATCCACATTCTTTAGTAAATTTTGTTCGTCTACGAGGAGATCTGCATAATAATTTTCTGCAAATATTGTGTAAAACACTAGTCAAATATTGCATTCAAAAACTCAATGAATAGTGCATAAGATTATCATTAAACGTGCAGTTTTCTTCCCTAATTGTGCATATTTATGTTATTTCTTAAAGAAACAACAAGCTTCTAATTAAGAAAACCAATGAATAGTGCATAATATTGTTCTTAAACGTGTAATTATTTTTCCATAACTGTGCAGATTTATGGATCACAAAAAAATCACAAATCATAGCAGTTGTGTAATGGTGTAAAAAAAAGGTAAAAACGTGCAACAAAATATGATACACGCTAAATCAAATAATAGTTCATAATTTTTGCCTTAAACGTGCATTTGTATATATATAATTGTGCATAATTTAGTATTTATAAAAATAACTACATTCTAGACACTAAATCAAAGAATAGTTCATATTTTTTGACTAAAACGTGCATTTGCATATCCATAATTGTGCAGAATTTAGCATTTCTAGAACCCTAAACCTAATTCGACATCACCCAATATACAATCGCCAAGGATTTCATCATATGCCAAAACCCTAATTGATTATGGGAAAGATACATTCTAACACAACAAAAAAACGAATTGTATTTTCTATTTCATAATATGTGAAAAAATCAATAAATCAGCGTATTAGAATTCAACAGAAAATTAAAAAACCCACAAAACGTGCATATAAAAAGGAATAAATTGCATACTTCACTTAATAATAAAATAAAAACCACAAAATTATATAGTTGTATAACATTTTGAAACCGTATTCAAACCTTTAAACTATACAAAATTTCATAGTAATAGTTTATACTCGATAGCCAAAACAATAAGAGAAAGGTGCATTTTAAGAAATCAAAACGTGCAGATTTCAACAACATAAAAAAAATTTAAAAAAAAATGAGATATTGAATTACTCTTACGAAATGCCCAAAAACATTAACAAACTTTGCAGTTAGAGTAATTGGACATGCAAACTAAGACCACCCCTAAAACAAGTTGGAGAAATATGATTCAGGAAAAATCAGATTATAGACACGAACAAATCCAGAAAACAATACCCAATCGATTGAGACTAGATTAGGGAAGAATCGGTCCATTCGTCAATTAAAATATTTATATTAGACAATTAACAGTGCATAAATAAATTAGATGTGGGTGTTTTAGAATCTTGAAAAATCAATGTTTTTTTGCCGCAATAAAAACACTTACCAATTAAAGCTGTGAATTCTTTATGGGTTCCGGCTGAAGAGACGAGTAATGGGCGAATTCTCGCGGATGGTTTCCGTGGAGTTATGGAGATGGATTGTGGAACCGCTAATGAGTGCGGAAGAGGAACGCAGCGAAATAAAATGAAAAAAATGAATATGAATGGTTTTGGGTAGGGTTTGATTATTTTAATAAAAACATTTTACCCATATAACCTTTGTGCGAATTTTTATTACTAAACAGTGCATTTCGGAAAAAAAAAAATACAAAATCGAATCTGAGCCTTCTATTTTCATAATCTAAAGGATGAAAATTATTCTTATTTCTTACTCTAAGTGGGTGTTCTTATTTGAACCCTCCCATATATATATATATATATATATATATATATTAAATCTTTATCATAAACGAAGCTCATAATCTAATCGATACTCTTTTCGGAAATGTGAAAATCATAATATGTAGCAAATAAAGTCTGTATATAAACATATCATTCATTCAAAAAAATTCGTACTTCATAAATTAAGAAATCCACACATTATTTTATATTTAAATAATATTAAAAAAATAATCAATATATTTATTAATTGCAACCATGTACAAATTTTAATTAGAATCAAACTTTATGTACAAAATTAAATTGTATACACAGTTTGTGTATTTACAAGCAATGACAAATTTTCAGATTTTGTTATGTCACCACTCACCTACCACGTCAAATTCAATTTTGCCATGTTTAGCTTCAATTTGGCCGAAAAATTTCGTTGATATATAAATTTTATAAAATCGAAAGTTTGTGTACTTAGTAGAACACTTTAAATTTGGTGTGCAAAAATAGAATTTGATGAAAGTTTGTGAATTTATGGGCTAATATCCCAAGAATAAATCATAAAATTTCGGTTCATGGCTGATCAACAATCGGTTTGGTTTTTTCCAAAGCAAATCAAGGACTAGTTCAATTTTTGATTAAAAATGGAAAAACGCTTTCAAATTATGCATATTTTTTATTATTAATATACAGTAAGGGGAGGGTTCAAATACGAACACCCCTTAGAGTAAGAAATAGAAATATTTTTCAGCCTTTAGATCTTGGAAATAGATGAACCAGATTGATTTTTGTATTATAATTCGCGAAATGCACAATTCAATAATAAAAATCTGCACAAATGTCACTGGTAAAATTTCATTATTAAAATAAACATAACCTACTAAAAACTTCAAAATCCTTTTATTTATTTGTTGCAAAGCGTAAACCCTCTCCACGTTTGAACAAAAACCGTAGCCGTTCCATATTCTTCCTCCTCATTTTCAATCGGATTTCTTTGAATTTAATGTAATTCTTTGGTGTTAATTGATGAATTGGTGATTGATTTTTCCATTCAATATGTTATTTATGTAATTATTCGAATTGCTTGATTTGTCTAAATATGATGTATCTTGATTTGCTTGGTTTCTTCAAAACTGCACAATTCACCTTTGAAATCAATTTTAATCTTGCATAGTCAATTTGGGGGATTCGTACTGAGATCATTGAATCACTATTAAAAAATTAATAAATCTACACGGTTAGGTTTTAAAAACTACACATTTAAAAGCAATATTATGTACAATTCATTGTTTAAGCCTCTAAGAATTTCTTTTATTATTATTTTAGAAATACTTAAATTATAGTACATTTAAGGGGGAAAAAATTGCACTTTCTTCTACTTTTGGTGTCATTGAGTTCAAACTATTATTATAAAAATTCTTCTAGATTATAGGATTGAATGTGGGTTCAAACTATTATACATTTTTATGATTTGTACTTTTTTGTTTGAGTAGTAACTAAAGTCTGTACAATTAATCCATTTCAAATACACGTTTTTGCAGATTTATTTGCAATTACACTGTTTCGATGAGTTGTGATTTTTGTTTGAGTACTAAGTAAAGTATGCAACATTAATCTATTTTGTATGCACTTTTTGCGATTTTATCTACACTATAACAATGTTTCTATGATTTGCTCATTTTGTTTAAGCTAGTAATAACTAAAGATTGCACAATTAATTCATTTTCTTATGCACGATTTTGCAATTTTATTTGGAGTATAACACAATCTCTATTATTTGTGCATTTTATGTGAGCAATAAGTAAACTATGCACAATTTTTTTTATTGCACGTGTTAAAAAAATTATCTATACTATTACACGGTTTCTATGATTTATGCAAAGATCCTTCAAAGATGTTTTCGTACCTAGCAAACAAGTGTGGAGCCTTTTTTGCTAGGATCATTTGTAAATTTTTTTAGTATTTTTCTCATTTTGAACTATGTAGACCGTCTTCATCTTATCTACTGATTCAACTTAGGCTTATAATATTCTTGCGTGCAGTAGTTTTTGAACGCAAAACCTTCTTCTTCCTTATCTTTTATTTAATTTTATCGGCAGTCATTGATTTCGTAAAGCACATATAATGAAGCAGGTAAGTGTTTATGAAGGTAAATTTCTACTTTTTCACTATAATGAGTAGGTTTTGAATTTGTGTTTTTTTTTTCTTTTAAGAACGTTTTTAAAATTTGGATGTTGTGGATTGATTGGAAGCACGATTTAATATATATATATATATATATATATATATATATATATATATATATATACATATATTTTTTTTTTTCATCAAATGTGTTGTTAAAAGTCTGTGTCTAAATTTGTTTGTTTTTAAATCAACATTCACTAGAATCATAATTGTATGCATAATTGGACTAGTGTTGTTTTGTAAACGAGTTATCCAATATTCAAAAAATTGGAAGAATTTTTTGGTTATTATGTTATGTATAATTGTTTCAAGCCCGATTCTAGAAGTAGTTCTTTGATTCACTGTAGATTTTCATGGCATATATAGCTAGGGTACATTCTTTCTGTTTTTCCTTCCATCGCAGATCTTAAAAGTTTATGGTGCATAATAGTACTTGTTATCTTGTTGCATTCATCAAAAATGTTTTTTTTTAATTTTAATTTTAATGTTTTTTGTGTAATGCATATCCTAAAAATTGTTTCAGAGAATAGACGATGTTGTTATTGATGTGGATGCATATATATTGAATTCATATATTATGAGATACATACTTTTTTTGTAGATGTAATTAACTTATTTACTGTATATTTTGAGCATTAATTTAAATATATTTGGTTAAAACTTAAATTTTTCATGTTTTTTAATTGTGAATCAATACAGTATTTTTATACTGCATGTACAACCTGGGATACGATTTTTCCTTTTTTTAAATTTTGTTAATGCGTCTTAGAAGTTTGTGGTGCATAATAATTGTTATTTTGATGCATTCATCCTATTTAAAATTGTGTAAGAAAATAGATTATGTTGTTTTTTATGTGGATGCATGTGAAATTTGTTTCTAGCTCTTCCCGTCATTGTCTGACTTATTTCTTAAAATATTTTTAATATTAATGAAATTTGATTGTTTGATTTAATAATTAAAAAAAAGTTTATTAAAAAGTCTTGCATATATAATAACTAGTGCAGTACCCGTGCTACACACGGGTAAAGCAAATATTGATTATTTTAGTTATATTGTTTGGCGCAAGTTTTTGGGGTTTTTTTTTCCTCATTCAACTGGGGCTTCGAATAAATAAGTGGCAAATTGCATATATTTTTTTTATAGGTGATAGAAAAAAATGAATTAAACACAATAAAATAATAAATCTCCTGTAACTAAAGATCATATGTATAATTTTTTTTGTTAATATGTACGAAATAGTGGAAAATAGTCATAGTATTGAAATGATTAGGGTAATACAAAACATTTGCAAGCTAATATACATTGAAATTTAATCATTTTTTTCATATGTTTTGATAGACTTATTTGAATACTACGTTCGTGGTGGATGTACGGTTGACGGCTTCATTGTCACATATTAAGATCTTCAATCCGCTGCGATTTGTTACGCGTGATACTGCAACATACAACTGGCCATGACTGAATACAGGTTTCTTCAACAGTAAACCAACGCAGTTTAGTGATTGGCATTGACTTTTATTAATTGTCTTAGCATAGGAGACAATAAGTGGAAATTGACGTCTTTGAAATTTGAACGACAGTCATTCATCGGATGGTGTCAATGTTATTCTTGGAATCAAAACTTTATCTCCAGTGTTTCGGCCGGTGAGTATTTTTGCTTCGAGTACATGACTGCCAAGTCTGGTAATTAGCAATCTAGTGCCGTTGCATAAACCATTCGCGTGATCTATGTTCCGGAGAAGCATCACTGAAGTTCCCACTTTCAAAAATAGCTCGTGATTAGGTATTCCAGAGCATTTAATTGTGTTTAAGAATTCCGGTGTGTGGATGTTCCGGAATAAGGAACTGTATCCTGTAGATTTGCATATAGTATCTGAGCTTAAATAAGTATGGCATTCTCCTTCACTTAATGATATTACATATTGGTTGACAGATTCGACTATATCCAACGTTGGTGCCAAAATAGCTCGCTCTTATAGAAAGTCAGCATTGTTGATTATTTTGTTGTCTCTTAAATAGACATGTTTTGTGATTGCTTCTATTGGATTTTTAGAGTAGTCAAGCAACATGTCCCTTGGTATATCAATTGTGGATTCACCATCGTTCGTACCTCCAGCAGTTCCATCTCCAATACTTGCTATCCAATCTGTGAAGTTTGAAGATTCAATTAAGTCATCATCTTTATATTATCTTTTGGTTATGTCAAAAACAAGAATTTGCAAGCTACATGAAGTGAACCCTCTGCAGAAGTGTGGAAGTAAAAGCATGTAAGCATTTGACAACGTGATTTCATTCAAGAAGTACCAAAGGTGAAAGTATTAACAATGAAATTAGTGGTTGTAGTAGACTTTGAAGCCGACGTATTACATATGTCCATTAAAGATAATTATATGATAATTATATGATATATTTTTGTATTAATATATTTTTATTCCCATTTAATAATATTATAATGGGAATTAACAAATATTATTAAAATGATTTATATAGTTATAACTATATATATGATCTTTTATTAACATATATTTATAGTAGCTATCATATTAATATATTTATATATATTAATATATATTTTAAACATATGTTCATTATAGGAGTATAAAATAATGTTAATAAAATGAATATATAATTATCTTTAGTAAACCATATTACAAATAAAATCATTAAAATAATATATTTATAATTATATATAAAACTAATATTCTATAGTAGTAGATTAGTTGTTATTTAACAAAATGATAATTTCTCAGTAGATTTAATTTCAGAAAATTATATGAATTAAAATAACTTATTAGGGGTATTTAATAACACTATTTAAATATCTTTAAATAGTGGAAAATTGATTTTTTTTGGGAAAATGCAAATTTGAGAAGCAAATTCGTAAATAGTGGAAATTTGAAATTTGTGGCAAATTTATAAATAGTGGAAAATTTGAAATTGGTGGCAAATTCGCAAATAGTGAAAAATTGAATTATTATTTTTTTGGAAAAATGGTAATTTGAGTGGCAAATTCATAAATAGTGAAAAATTGAAATTGGCGGTGATTTTGTAAGTAATGGGTAAATTGAAATTGGTGGCAAAATAGTAAATAGTGAAAAATTGAGATTGATGGCAAAATCGTAAATAGTGAAAATATTGAAATTAATGTCAAAATCGTAAATAGCGGAAAATTTGCAATTGATTGCATAAAAGCCACTCGGCTTTTATATGTATAATAGATAATAGATACTTATTGCAGTATCCCGTAAAATGTGATGTATTTAAAAGTAATATTCAGTAAAAGAAATTTGATTTTAATGAGGATGCATGATTATGTTATTTTATGCACAACGTATATAGTTTTCGTTCTCTACACTTTTAATTATGCATTTTTATATAATGTATGCTTAAAGTTATTTATTGTTCTGAAATGGAGTTAATCAACCTGTTTCTTATAAGTTATACCTTTATTGTAGGATCAACTAATGCAAAGAATGGTGCTTTTATTAAGCGGAAAAATATTGTACCTGCAGCTGAAGTATGATGATTTTGAAGATTTTGCTCCATTAACATAAATTTAAGAAAGGAATTGAAGACCTGACAATGACGAAATGTATCCGCATCTACGCACTTTACAAAAACTGAATTAATGTAAAAGAGAAGAAGTCAAGAAAATAGGGTTTGAGTCGATTTTAGAATTGTGAATTGATAAGCTACCATCGCAACTTTGCCGCACAAAGTTGTGAGCTTGTGCGGAGATTACACCTAGACGAGAAGGATTCAGTTTTCCGCGATAACCATGATGTTATTGAAGATTTGTAAAATCATTTAACAACCGAATAGGAAGAAAATATCATTAAAACATGTTGCTGAAGTGATGTAGAAGAAAACAAATTGTAAGGATTGAAGATTACAAGCGAGCTCTGAAGTCAATTAATGAGGCTCAGACCTCCGAAGTACAATCACCACAACACACACAGCGCCAACATGCCCTATTAACTATTACAAGATGATTCTCACTGTCTCACACACTGATCCACTCAAGGTCTCACAAAAAGAGAAGAGAAAAAGATTCGAAGAGAGAGAACATTGAGAAAGATCACAGCTGCGCACAATCTCGACCTCCAGCCTTAAGCCTTTTATAGGTAAGGTTTATGTAACGGGCTGAATGAATCACGCTGTAATAGACGCGGATTCTTTGCCCCTCATAACTGCAGTCGGGCCGAAATCAGACTGGATCAAATTGTGTGGGCCTGGGCACGAGGTGTGCGTATGGGCTGGGTCTATCAGAATAACATACTCCACCTTAGGCCTAGCAATGGTGTGCCTTCAATCTTGAAGGAAGATTTGTATTTGGATCTTTTATTGTCATCATCGCCCCTTCTCCACAGACCACCACCATTTACTGCAAACAAATACATACATAACAGCAATAGAAGAAGATACATAGATAAAAAACTATCTTAGATCAAGATTAAGTATCTTCAAACAAGTGTGAAGTTTCTCATCACTTAGGCATTTGGTTCCCATATCTGTAGGATTTAGACACGTGTGAATTTTATCAAGCATAATAAGGCATTTATCAACTATATCCCTTATGAAATGATACCTAACATCAATATGCTTGGTTCGATCATGAAACACGGGATTTTTGCACAACTGAATAGCAGATTGACTATCAGAAAACAAAGTAACATCTTTATGCAAAAAAATCAGTTCAGACAAGAGACCCGTAAGCCAAACGCTTCCTTTAAAGCTTTAACAGCAGCAACATATTCTGCCTCAGTGGTAGATAATGCCACAATAGGCTGCAACTGTGATTTCCAACTTATACAAGACCCACAAAAAGTAAACACATATGAAGTAGTAGACTTCCTGTTGTCTCTATCATTAGCATAATTGGAATCCACATATCCAATGAGTTTTGTATCATCAGAATATTTTGAAAATCTTAAACCAACATGCTTAGTAGATTTCAAATACCTAAACAACCACTTTAAAGCATTCTAGTGAGGCAAACTGGGATTAGACATATATCTGCTTAAACAACTAACAGCATAGGCTATATCTGGTCTAGTACTCACCATAAGATATATTACAGACCCTATAGCATTAGCATAAGGAACCTTTTGCATATCAGAAATTTCAGAATCAGTTTTTGGGGACTGATCCTTACTTAACACAACATGTGAAGCAAGAGGCACATTAACATGTTTTGCAGCAGACATAGCAAATTTACTCAAAATATTATCCACATAAGAAATCTGATTTAGGACAAGAGTACCATGTTTTCTGTCTCTATCAATATTCATGTTAAGTATCTTTTTGAACATGTTTAATGAACTTCACATAAGGATTGACAATTAACATATCATCCACATATATAAATAAGTATACAGGAACAGATGCAACCTTAGTATAATAGAGACAGTGATCAAAAGAGCTTCTGATAAAATTTAAAAAGAGCATACATTGATCAAACTTTTTGTTCCACTACCTAGGAGACTGTTTTAAACCATATAAAGCTTTCTTCAGCAAGCACACATAATCAGGTTTTTCAGAATCCACAAAGCCTCCAGGTTGTCTCATGTATATCTTTTTATCCAAATCACCATGAAGAAAAGCAGTAGTAACATCCATTTGTTTCAATTCCCAGTTAAAATGAGCAACTAAAGATAGCATAATACGCACAGTGGTCAATTTAACAGCAAGAGCAAATATTTCTGAATAATCTACCCCCTCTTTTTGAGTAAAACCCTTAGCAACTAACCTAGCCGTATATCTAAGAGACTTAGGTTCAGATTTAAGTTTGAAAAGCCACTTACAATCCACAACAGAACAGGAAGCAGGCTTAGGAATAAGAATCCAAGTATTATTCACATGCAGAGAATTCATCTCAGATTGCATAGCAGCTAACCATTTATCAGAGGAAATAGAGTGAATTGCATCATAATAACTTGTTGGTTCATTAACTAAAGATTCACAAACACTAAGAGCATGCATAACATAATCATCATATTTAGAAGGAGCAGGTATATTTCTTCTAGGTCTATCCTTAGATAACATATAATCAGACATAACAGGATCAGCCACAGTGTCAGGAACAAAATTATCATGTATTTCAAAGTCAGACAAGGAACCAGAATTTCCACTGGACTCAAAATTACAACACTAGGTTCAGAATCACAATCAGAGGTAACATGCACAGACATAATTGGTTGAGGCTCCACCTTAGAAGGAGTATCATAATCAAAGTGAGAAACAGTAGCAGGTAAGCAAGGAAATTCAGATTCACTGAAAACCACATCTTTACTAATTATTACCTCAAAGCCAGGGTGAGTCATATCCCAAAGTTTATATCCCTTTACCCATTCTGAATAACTAAGGAAATCACATTTTTTAGATCTAGTCTCTGACTTATCACCTTTGTGATGAACAAATGCAACACAACCAAACACTCTAAGGTGTGAAAGATCTAAGGGCTTTCCTGTGAAGACAGATTCAGGGCACTGGCCCTTAAGAGAGCTAGAGGGTAACCTATTTATAAGATAGGTAGCAGTTAAGGCAGCTATACCCCAAAAATTCTTAGCTAACTCTGAACTTTGTAGCATACATCTTACCTTATCTAATATGGTTCTATTCATCCTCTCCACTACCCCATTCTGCTGAGGGTTATAAGGAACAATTTTATGCATCCTAATCCTTGATTTAACACATAAGTTATCAAAAGAGAAATTGCAAAATTCAAGCCCATTATCTGTCCTAAGAACCTTAATTCTTTTGTCAGTTTGATTTTCAACCTTCACTTTCCAGTCAGAAAACATTTGAAAAACTTCAGACTTATGTTTTAAAAGAAACAACCAGGTTTTCTAGAAAAATCATCCATGATAGACAAATAATACCTACAACCACTATGAGTGGGGTTACTAGAGGGACCCCAAACATCAGCATGTATATATTCAAGTATATCAGAGGCAACAAATCTATCAGATGAATCAATGACAGGAAAAGAGACTTTATGTTGTTTACCAATCACACAGGAATCACAGAATGGCAAATCAGAAAGTTTATCTTTACCAAAAACACCAGATTTTCTCAGAATAGTCAAATTCTTAGAACTAGCATGTCCAAGTCTTTGATGTCATAGAACTGTTTTATCAGGAAATGATGCATTCACATTAGATGCCGATGTAACAGGAACATCAGTAAATGGATACAAGTTATTGGTTCTTTTAGCTTTAAACACAACTAAAGACCCCTTTTTAACTTTCATTCACCCATCCCCCAAACTTCCACCAAAACCATCATTTTCTAAGGCAGTGAAAGATAACAGATTGCATGCAACATCATACACATACCTCACATCGTTCATAGTATATTCAAAACCAGATTTGAACTTTAAGGAAATATCACCAATTCCAAAGACAAAACACTTGTTCTTATTGACAACAATTACATAACCAAAATTAATTGTTTTCAATTTTGAAAAACAATCTTTAAAATGAGAAACATGATATGCACTTCCATAATCCATGATCCATTCATTTATCAATTCTGAATTCACAATATTCATAGAGAAAAAACTTTGAGGTTCAGTAACCATAAAATATTTTCCAAGAATATTATTTTCAGAATCATCACCAAGAATAGCATTGGAAACACTCTTCTAATCAGTATGTTGTTTTCCTTTCCTAGGAGAAGGACAGTCTTTCTGGTAATGCCCATATTCCCCACAGTTGAAACAGTTTCTACCTTTGGTTCTAGACTTAGACCTAGGTGTTTCTTCCCCCCTTTATCAGAACTATTAGAAGTATTGGTTCTTTCACTAGTTCTACCCCTCAACTGATAAGATGTAACTTGTTCAGTAACTCTAACCTCTCTATTGAACCTTAGATCGATTTCCTCACTCTTAAGGGCACTAATTACTGTCTCAAGGTCTATTCTATCCCTCCCATACTTAATGGCAGACTGAACATCAGTATAAGACTCAGGAATATCATTTAACAAGGCAATAGGAGCATATTTAACAATACTTGTGTCACCAGTTTGTTTAATCAATTGTAACAATTTATTAAACTCGTCTAAGTTCTCATCCATATCCTTAGACATATCAAGTTTAAATTTAAAGAAACTCTGTAACAAATACATGTTAGATGGAAGGGAGGTCTTTGTATATAATTCATTTAATCTATCCCATGTCTCTTTAGCAAAAGAAAGATGTTCTACTTTCCTAAGCACAGAGTCAGATAGATTCAGAGTAATAGCAGACAAGGCAAGATCATTCATTTTATTATTTTTCTTTTCAGATAAATCAGCTTCATATGTATGAGTAATAGCACCAGACACACGTTTTTCAATCAAGATGGCAGTCATTCTCTTTTTCCACAAATTAAAATAAAATTTTCCATTGAATGTGGCAATTCCACTGGAGGAAACCAAGGCACACATAATGAGAAAATGATATTGACTCTTAAGGGTTGATATCAGACAGTATACAAACAGAGGGATTTCCCACTTCACAATCGCATGATCAAGTCCTGGGCGCAGGGGGTCACCTTAGTCTACTGTCAAAGAATTTAAAGGAGAGGAAACAACCGTAGATAACGGTTAAAGAGCTGATCTTTTAAGATCAGAAACAGACGAAGAGCAATTTAGATTCAGGTTCAAAAATAGCAGCAGTCAAGAAACGTTTCAGAACCACAAAATCAAAAACAAGTTAGTAAAAGTAAGCAGATAAAATCACAAAACCTAACTGCACCAGTTGGCAGATTCTATCAACAAACAAATCCCAACCCTAACTGCTCCAATAGACAGAATCTAACAAAATTGAAAAACAAGAGGTTTAAGTTGCTTTACCAGATCGGGGTTCGGAGATTTGAACCCCGTGTTACCTGTTTTGTAGGGGACTGCCCAGATCTAGGGTTACGGTTTTTTAAACCGCCCCATTTGCGATCGAAGCCGTCCGAGGTGAGGGTGGTCGAGCGATGATGAAACGCGCTCTGATACCACTGTAAGGATCGAAGATTACAAGCGAGCTCTGAAGTCGATTAATGAGGCTCAGACCTTCGAAGTGCAATCACCACACCACCACAACACACACAGCGCCAACATGCCCTATTAACTATTACAAGATGATTCTCACAGTCTCACACATTGATCCACTCAAGATCTCACAAAAAGAGAAGAGAACAGGATTCGAAGAGAGAGAACAGAGAGAAACATCACAGCTGCGCACAATCTCGACCTCCAACCCAAATGATATTATGATTAAGTATGTATTATCTTTTATCTTGCAGGTTCATCATAGTGAAAATGCGATGAATCACCGGGAGATGCATCAACTGCTAGTGGAAGTCGTGTTGATGAAAAAAGTAAGTTTTTATGATCGAATGTGATATAAACTAATTAAGATAAATTGATCTTCTATTTTAAAATTACGCAATTAGATGTGCCATTTTTATTAATTGATATGCTGTACGAGGTTGCTGCATCAAACACATCACCGCAAACATTAGGAATCCGAACTAAATCTTTACCCCCAACTTCAAAATCCCAATTCATATGTAGACCGGTTGATGCAAGAAACAACTTGAAGGCTATTCCTTTTTTTTATGATGTAAAGACATTAAAGTTTGTAAGAAATATTTTATGAGCTTTAGACATTGATCAATAATGAGTAACGTGATCGTCGATGTTGGTCCCGAGATAAACGTTCAGGTGTAGGGGGAGAAGGTGAATACACCTGAAAACTTTCTCAACATAAAACGCGAACAGTCTTTTTCAGGAAGATGTCGTACTGAACAGATTCAGTAGACCAGATAAGCTGTTATGAATCGCGTGGCAGAGTGACTGACTCTTCTGAGGCCTGCTAGCTGACCTAAGTCTGAATTCAGTACCGTTCAGTAAGAGTTCAGTAGAGTGCGGAAATGTGTAGGCTCAATTCAGTTGAGTTAGAAAACGTTTTTAGTAAAACTATTTCAGTATATTATTGCAGTCTTTTAACTTTGCTGAAACACAGTTGAATGATTTTCAAAGATATTTTCAGTATGAACAGTAATCAATGTAACAGTAAAATAGAGCACACAGAACACAACGATTTTTAAAGTGGATCAGATCCAACAATCCTACGTGCACTGTCCCGGAAAGATCAGGAAGCTATTTTATTATACTAAGTTAGTCTCAGTCGGTTTGTGCACTGGACAAACACTGGTCTTAGTGATTATACTGAGCAAGTCTCAGTTTACAAGATATCAAACTAAAGCGTTTGACAAACTCTCCAACTATGAAGGAGTTCTTTACAATAAAGAACAATTCAGGGATGAACTCCTTCGATCTAAGCTATAGATATGGTCTGCTGAGCTTAGGTTAGAGGGAAGGGAACGAGAATGAGGCTTCTAGAGCGACGAACGGTGAGGTATATTCTCTGGGTTCATATTCAGTCGCTTGGTTACTAGAGGCTATAAGTCTAATTCAGCTCGATTCCCTTTGAGCAAGAATGTCGCCTTTCGCTTGGAATAACTCTTTGAAGATCTTGCGGAAAGCTTAAGTCGATTTGAAGTTGCTCGTATTTTCTCGTTTGTTCTTCGTATGTGTCGTGAGCTTCGATTTGAATTCTTCCCTATATTTATAGATGAGAGACATGGAAAGATCCGTTGGAGACGATGATCCATGTGTCTCTCTCTTTTGGGTAGCTAATGGCTCTTTTAAAGAAACTTGGCAGAGTCTTTTCCCTCCATTTCTAGTGTTGACTTGCAGCTTTAATCAGAAAGTAGACAGTTGGCTGCTCGTCATTGGTCGAGGCTGAAGAAAGCAGGTGAGACAAACAGACTTCAAGGCAGATCTGAAGCTGACTTCTCTGTACCTCGTATGACTCTACTGATTTGACTTATAAGATTACTGACAGTCAGGAGACTGTCTGACCGTTGCTGAGTCTGATCTATGTTCAGTAGCATACTCTTGCTGAGTTTGGCTCTACTGAAGATCAACTCGAGTTCGATGAACCGCTCTCGCCGAGTCCAGGTTCTATCGACTCCTTTCGATGTCTTTGCTCATGTTGAGTCCAGCACTACTGAGTCTTCTTCCCATGGTACTGAGGCTGATAATCTACTGATGAGTCAGCAGACAGAACTGAGCGTCTGAACCATGCTGAAGGAATTGTCTACTGAGTCTGAAACTCTCAGAGACAGATTCAGAACAGTTACAACTCAATGGTTCACCAATCAAAGTAGGGTTTTGAGATCATTCAAATCTATTAGCACTAAGCTATTGAATCATCTCCCAACAGTCGATTCATGGAATTCAAAAATTGTGAAAATACCCAAGAATAAGATTCAACAGTCTCATCAGACAACTACCCTGCTGCAAAACTCACACACTTCCCATAGTTATCTTTACCGGTGAATGGCACAAAAAATAAATTGTACCTAGAACGAAAAATTGATAGCAATTTTGCATCAATATTCATGAACACGTGCATGAAATAAAAAAAAAAATATTAGTAACCAAGAAGTATGCCGAGGAGGACAATTAAACCATTTTTATAATTTCATAGCACAAAATAAAATGCCTAATTGTCTGCACAAACCATGATAGTTAGAAGATATGCAGCCAAGAAAAAAAAGGTGGGCAATAATGCATATTCTGTAAGAAAGAAAATGTTAGACAAGTTCTTTAAACATATATCAACTACGGTAAGAAAGCAGTACTTTGTACAAATGCAACCGGACCGAGAATGATGAATGAAATGAAAACTGGCTACTAAGTAATACGGAATGAACTTAAGAGTGTCTTAATAGTCCAATATAATTATGTGAATACCATTCAATTAACAATCAAAAAATTAAAACTCACGTACGAGTGCTTGCTACTAAAATTCACAAACAAAGACTATAAAAAATGTGAATACATTAAACATTAAAATAAAAACAAACCCGTTCGTATAGTATGTTGCATCAAAAGAAACTGTTAGATATTTATTATGGAAATTAGATTATTAAATTAATTAATTGAAAGGATGCGTTGGTTCCTAGATGAATGGACATGTTACTTCGTGGAATGGACATATTATTTCATAAATTAAATGATGAACGAATGTGTTGATTCATGAAGAGATATATTGGTTCATGCCAAGAGGTACTTGGAAGTTGAACAAATGCAACCATTCACAATTCATCTTATTGTGAAGAATTGTGTCCATTATGAAGAATTGTATCCATTACGAAAAGTTGCGACCTTTGTGAAGAGTTATATCTTTTATGAATGGATGCTTCAAATCTATAAATAGACCATTCCATCCGATTATTAAGAATGAATTTTTCCAATTTATTTGTGTTTCCTTTCATCACATACTTTCATTTCCTTAGTCCCAAATATCAAGTAGTTCGTCGGAATTACGAGAAGTAGTGCAACTACTCGTAATTGAAAAATCGTTGTATCTTGGAGACGAGTGCTATAGACCGCTTGCACCGAGTAGTGGAACATTATCGTCTTGCGGAGAGAGAGTCTAACTCTCGCCTCGGTTTGCATTTCGTTATTTTCGCTAATCTATTCTCATATATTGTTTGTTATATTGTTGTAGTATTTATACTAACATTTGGTTTATTGTCGCTACATTTCTTCACACCTAATTTTTTAATAACAGAAACATCACCACCAAAAACTTTATAATTCTCAATAGCAAATTTATCTGCCTAAAACACTCGTCTCAATCTGTCTCCTTTATCGGTACAATATTCAAATAAAAATTTTTGTGACAATTTGCGAGTAGTCTTTAATTGGTCCAGAAACATTTGGGCATTGATCCACAAAAAGACGAAGATCACGATGAAAATACTTGAGATCTACCAAATCAAACCAACTCTATGATAATCTCCAACCAACTCCTTTAGCATTTTGAAAGACCTTATAGGTCCCACATTTGCTCTAGCAAAGCTCAATAGAAAATTCTCATGAAGAGAATTAAAACTTGATGAAGTGTTTTGTATTGATTAGAAACTAATGGATGAAAATATTCCTCAACAAAAGATGCAACGATATATCCTTCACCCGCACAATAGTTGAATATGACCTTAGCCAAACACAAAGTTCTAGTTGACAAACGCTTTTTCTTCCTTTTGTTGGATCCAACTTGTCCTGATGAATCCTCATGATCAATCTTTTTCTCTCCTTCTCTATTACACAAAACATAACTTCGTAAAATAGTTTCATCCTTTGAACGTACCAAAGCAAAAAAAAAATCCGCACATACCACCATACTCAGGGTCAGTCCTGACATTTCGGGGTCCCCTGTGCTACAGGAAAAAAATGGGCCCATTTAATAATAAATTAAATTCAAAATATAAGTATATATAATAATATAATGTTATAATAAAAATAAAAAAACTAATAATTCGAAGAAAAATGATTTTATTATGTTGCAAATGTGGTTTTTCAGTTGAAAAAGAAAATGATAAATCGACCTACTCTTTACAATTTAAATACCTACTATAATTTTTACTGAGTTACTATGAAGGTTAGAATAAGACACGGTGGAAAGACATTTTTTATTAAAATATATATATATATATATATATATATATATATATATATATATATATATATATATGATTGAATATATAATATGAGCGGTTATCACTGCAATTCTTGTATAACATATATTTAAAATACAATACTAATAAAAATAAATGAGTATAAATCGCATAAAGAAAAGATAGAAAGGAATCAAAAATAAGAAGGGAAAAAAATGAAACAAAATAACTAATAACCCCTTTGATGGATGCGGAAAATAAGAAGGGAAAAAAATGAAATAAAATAACTAATAACCCCTTTGATGGATGGGGGAATCGAACATAAGACATTAAACAACATCCAATAAGTTTAACTGCTGCAATAACGATAACACATTGTAAATTTCCGTCAGAGTTTTCTAATTTCACTGTTCAACTGGGCTTGGGGACCCAAAAAATTTTGGGCCCTATGCGGTTGGGCCGACAGCCCATGCTCAGGGACCATACTCCCTATAAAAGTGTTCACCTTCATTCAATGTCGGAAATTTTTGACTCACATAAAGATTCAACTCATTTGGACATTCAGGGACATATATTGCCTCGGAGTCATCATATACATACCAATTCACATTATTATACATCAAGCCTGCACAAAATAAATGAGACTTGTTGCATCTAAAGAGTGGACTTAAAATTAGATTAACAAAAAATCAACTATGCATAAATATTTTTACAAATAAATAAAGAACTTCAAAAAATTATACCAAATAATACATATTTGAAAATACAAAATGCTTCAGAATTATATACTGATCGCACGGTTTTGTCATAAAACCGACAAACAAATAAATTTATAGAACACCTGCACAAAAACTATATTGGGACTAGTATAGCGATAAGCAATAGGCCATCATCAAGGAACGGGTGATTAAGTAACTATCTATACTGACCTAAATGGGTTTGACTAATAGCCACCATAAACTTGAGTGTTCTAAAACTGGGCAAAAAGATAACATAAAATCACTGACATGCAAATAACAAGTTATAAAATCAATCCAGCCAAGGTAATTCCACACCACCCATGTCCGATCCTAAATTACTATATGAATCAATTTCGTTAAGGTTATCTGGCCAGGACATTGTGTTGAGCACAAAGACGTCCATTTCTTCTATTAAGTTGAGACTGCTATGCTGAGCATAGAAACAGTCACCTACCAAAGTGACCACCCTACCTTGTTGAGCAATGACTAGTGAGGCACTAAGGAGCATTAAGAACAAAGGAACCAGATCAGGGCATCTACCGATGTTGAGCATTCAAAGTAGAAAACCTAGTTAGTCTACGTCTGCCCAGAGAGATGGTTACCTACCAAGACTGATCAGATCCAAGCAGTTTTCAACTATCTTAAACAAAGTTCGACCAAAATCTTTACTAAATCAATTATTAAGCACGTTCTCACATCTCACGGATTCTTAGGGATGGTGCATCATTACCTCAGACCAGATTTGGAGAGTTAGCTACACATATTGACTGAGGGTACGAAACTAAGCATATAAAGGTAAGACATGAAGCAGGTTTGGGAATTAAAGCTGAAACATTAAACTTTCCTTAAACGGCAAGAAACTAGCGTGAACAATAAACTAAAAAGGGCAAGGAACAATATAGTATGAAATCGTAAGTACTCAGATCTGAAAGCATGGTATATTCGCAGGAAGAAAAGACAACATTATTCTAAAGATGATAAAGACAGAAAGCAGAAAATTAAATGAAGTAACTCACGTATGCACCGTAGCAGATTTAAAGTTAAGACTGAAGAAATAAATGCGAGAATTAAAGACTGAAATCAAGTGCTGAAATTAAAGCTAACCAACAATATATATTAAAGGAAGTCTTCTCCTCTGGAGCTCTGGAGAGCTTTGAGCTATGCTAGGCAGAAATATAAAAGTGTTATTAAGCTACATCAATGGTGGAAATTTTAGAGTATTTTCAGAGGGAGAGAACGAGCTAAGCTAACTAAGGAGATATAAGTATGAAGATGATGATTGGCTCCCTTTCTCTCCCTTTTAGCTTCAGAAATATCTGCCTCGGTAGGTGGGAGATCACTGTGCAAGGTATGGTTTGTTGGTCAAAGTCGGCCTAGGATGTATCTTCTTGCAGCCTAGTTCCCGCCATACTTTGATAAAAAGATGTAGGCCGGTTTTGTGGGTCTGCTTTCGGCTTGATACTTCCTATTTCCGGCCCAGCGAATAATGCATAAATTATGGCCCTCTTCAGGCCCTTTTCCTTTGCATTCTTAGCAATTCTAGCATTTTGGCCTAGAATCTCACAACTCCAGCTGCTTCACTCTTTTCATTATTTTTCCTCCTATACTAAACTAAAATCTGCATATTCAGAACACTAAACACACAAATTAAATAGATAAATGAGCTACAAATCTAGGCTTATCACATAAAAAAAAAACGTACAATAACAAAAATATATTTTTATTACCTAAATTCCACATAATTGATGAAAGGATGCATAATGCAACAAATCTAGAAAAATAACACAAATCAATATAGATCGAGTTTTAATGATTTTGGAACCTGATGGCAATCGAAGTGGTGATTAAGATTTTGCATAGATATCCATGGGTGGCACTCGAGGGAAGAAGAGAAAGACATTGCGGTAAATAAACAAACATCTGACTTCTAAGTTTAATAAAATTATGTGTTGCATAGAGAGGAATGGAGAAAATGTTTTTTTAATATAATTTTAAACAGTACATTCAACTCTATATCAATTCAATCTTAAAATTAATTATTATTGATTTTCATAATTGGTCTTAAATTCTTAAAACTTAATTCTAAATTCTGACGCAATTGAACTAAGAGCATGCGGTAAATACATACGCAATTCTTGGAGAAGTTAAAAACATAAGAATACATAACACTATGTACATAAAAAGTTTTCAAACTTTATCCTGCCTTCAAATTCTTCACCACCAATTGACCCTCTTACTTTAAAAAATGACAATTTAAGATAAGAAGACAACCAAAAATAATTTTGAACATCAAGACTATAAGAAATTCAATAATTAAATTTAAAATTCAAATATCAGAAAACTGAACTAAATTATAGGAGAGTTTAACCAGGAAAAACACAAAAAACAAATAAACATAAAAAACAAAGATTACCAAATTAACCTTTAACATAAACGTTCATTATGAAAAAAAAACCTTAATTAATTATTACTCTCTTTGTCCCGTTATTGTTGTCTTTTTTTATTTATAACAGATGTTAAAAAGTAAGTAGAATGTGTTTTAATATGTGGTCCAACATTACTAATCAAAGATTAAACACTTTATCACTCCTTAATAAATTTACTACACTTCACCAAATTCATCCTCTTTTCAGTTTTTGCTATAGAATATTACTCAATTTTTTGGTTTGCTACGATGCTTTTGAAAACTTAATATATTGTGGTTCCTATTAATACTAATCTATGTAACGGTACAGTAATATAAAATCACAGAAACACTAAAACAAATTAAAATGACACGAACATAATAAGTCAAACAATACATTTCAGAAAATATAAATCCAAAGTCTTACGGAATGCTGTCACATCAAGCTGTCATTCTGATCCACAAAGTCTAGTCAGGCTAAATAATCTTGTAGTAATATATCAATCTACCATATTTGACTATTACAACTACAAAACTACCCATGCATTTAAAAACTATCTAGTAAATACCCAATTTTACTAAAATACCCTCACTTTTTCAAATTTTTCACCTAAACTTGTCAAATCGGCACTACCCTATTGATCGGCACCATGATCGGCACTGACCGACCATTTTATCTTATTGTGATCGGCACATATGAGCCTTGTTAGGGCCTGCCCAACCATGATAGGGCCTGGCCGACCATGATCGGCACAAGTTTCCTAATGTGATCGGCCCTACCATTTGCACCATGATCGGCACCGTCCGAGCGGTCGGAACATGCCCCCTCCGGTCGGACCGTGATCGGACCATCCTATCGTTTCACTTCATCCAAGAAGCAGGGGTATTTTAATCTTTTTGGGTATATAGTGTAGTTAAATATAACAATTGTGTATAAATGTGTTTGACTTTACCCCATTTGGACATTTCACCGCCGGGCTCAATAATCTTCTCCATACAGATTCTCCCAAATTTAGGTGGGAAAAATTGGAGCCAAATATAAAATCAGAGAGTCATTCTACCAAATCTAAAAATAGGAAGAAAGCTAAGAAAAAACACATTTAAACTCTCACCAGCAACATAGGTCATGGCTCCAAAAGATCTATCCGCTTCCACTAGAAATTCCATTATCCAATTCCTTCTTCAAAATCTCATCAAAAACAAACCAAAAAGAGGTAAAATTACAAGGGCAGCTAAAAAATTAAACTGTAGCCCCCCCCCCGTACAGTTAGTCGTTTGTGGGCGGCAGCTAGAAAGAAAAAAGAAAATGCAGCAAGAGGTAAAAGAGTTACTCTAGATCTGAAATTAATCCAAAGCCTAGATCTACACAAAAGGGGAACAATAAGGAAGCTAGAAAATGGAATAAAATGCATGAAAAACATAGTATGACGATGGGTGAATCAGAGTTTGATCAGACCTCACACGAGTCCTATCAAACCAAACCTAACAACCCCCTGACAAGCTTCTCAGATTGAGGTTTTCCTTAGAGAAGCTAGAGTTCGATCACATTCTTAACATGATGAAATTCAAGACTATGCACAACACAATTCATATTGATAAAAAAATGGTTCTACATCACAAGAAGTGCACACAAATTCTACTTAACCCCCGGAGAGGCAGAGCCACATAGAACATGTAAGAGCAAGAGGTTCATTTCAAAGGTCATGTTTATGTGTGCATTGTGCAGACCATTATTTGGAGAAGATGGTGTTTTAGTGTTTGATGGCAAGATAGGCATCTTCCATTCACAATGAGAATTTCAACAATCAGAAAAGGTAAGAATAGGTCAGTAGGAACTTTGGAGACCAAAGCCATTAAAAACATAACCAAAGAAGTGATAGAAGATTGTCTTATTTTTAAGGTAAAGAAAGTCTCAAGCTATGGGTGTAGTTTTATGAGCATGTAAATTCTTCTGATCTATACAGATACTACCATCTTAAGCATGAAATTATGAAACTTTAGCATTTTTGATGAAATTTTAAGCATGAAATTATGACTGATTGTATAACAGTTGCATATTTAAGCATGAAATTATGACTTACTGGATAACAGTTGCATATTTAAGCAAGAAATTATGACTCACTGGATAACATTTGCATATTTAAGCATGATATTATGACTAACTGTATAAGAATTGGATAACAATCTGATCTATACAAATACTACCAGTAGTACGAGCCAAATGGCCTCCATTTGCAAGCAAACATATTTTCACGTAACATGACAATGCAAGGCCTCACATCAACGACTCAAACCCAGACTTCAGAGAAGCAGCTAACATAGATGGTTATGACATAAGACTTGTTCATAAACCCCCTAATTCACTTGATACTAATGTGAATGACTTAGGGTAGTTTAAAGCTATCCAAAGCATACAAATAGAAGAAGCATACTATAATGTGGATCAACTTGTCAATGCAGTAGTGTGTTCTTATGAAGAGTTTTCACCACAACCACTCAACAAAGTATTCTTAAGCCTACAAGGATGCATGATGAAAATCATGAAGGTAAAATGGCAAAATTGCTATAAGATCCCCCACATAAAAAAAGATCAACTAATCAAACAAGATGCATTTCCTAATAGTTTGGAAGGGACCATACAACTAGTCAGAGATTGCATTGCTTACACGCTGGAGAATGGGACACTAAAAGAAATTCGAGAATTGAAGGAAAGACTAGAAATATAAATTGCATTTGTTATTTAGCAAAAGGTAGAAAGTCAATTATATAACTAGAAACTCTTTTGTAAAAATAGCAGGAAGTTATTTTGTAAATGTGTGAAGCCAATTAGTAGTAGAAGTTCTTTTATAAAGGTTTGAGGCCAATTAGTAATAGAAGTTGTTGGATATGAGTCAGTAGATTGATACTCAGCTGTTCTAGGGTTAAAAGAAATTGGGGGAAATTATAGTAGTACTATGGAATTGAAGATCCCAAAACCGAGCTAATATCAGTAGATTAGTGTGTCGATAGGATTAGCTGATGTATAGGTTAGACTTGATGTTATGTTTATTGTTTTTGTCTAAGTCCTGTACGGGGTAGTTGTTGAACTGATCTTCTGCTGAAGATACTTTTCAGAACCCCATGTCATCAGTGTAATCGCTTGCGTTCTTCGTCATAAGCTGAATGCTAAACTCAGCTGGAGACAGCGCATCAGCTCACCCGATCTCAGTAGAAGACATTATCAGCTGATGGTCATCAGCGGAAGAACCTATGCAAGCACAATACCTTCGCAGTCGACCAACTGACTATCAGAAGCTCACTTCATCAGTCAGACGACTCAGCCGAAGAAGACAGAGACATATTCAGTCTACTGTACCCGACAGAAAGTGACCCTGCACCTGAAGTCTTTTCGAATAGTTCAGCAGAAGACATACGAGGTTGTTTGAACGGTCAACTCTGACACTCTCACCAACTACAAACCTCGACCAATGAGAAGCCGACAACGCTTACCTACTCTACGGGAAAAGCTTGCTCTCATGAACAGGTGCATTAACCGCCCCCGTGCAACTAGCTCGAATTTATGGCCGTTTTCTTTGGAGGCTTGTGACACGTGGCATCGTCGTCTCCAACGGACATATGCCACAACTCACAGCTATAAATAGAGAAGGATTTGAAGATTTCGAAACACAGAGGAATATACGCGAAATCAAGGGAAAGCATTCAAGCTCACAACGCTCTAGAACCTTCAAGCTTATCCAGAGACGAACTAGTTTTCATAGAACACTTCTTGTAGTTCATCTCTCTAGAGCTCTTTGATCCCTTTCTTCTCTAAACTAAGCTCATTGCTAGATTCATAGCTTAGATTCGAAGGAGTTCACATTTAGTGAATCGTTCTTGTTGTAAGAACTCCTTCTCAGTTGGAGAATATTCCCTCCCTTCTAAACTTAGGTTTGGATTGTAAAAGTCGCTAAGGACTATAACTTAGAAGGATATGTCCTGCGTACAGTTTCCTTGCTGAGACTTGCTCAGATTAATCAACAAATTTCTCCTGCTGAGTTCAAGACCGTGGACGTAGGATCTGTTATCCGAACCACGTTAAAAATCGCTTGTGTTATTTACTGTTTTATCGCATTGCATTTAACCCAGTTTTAAATCATCAGCTTCCATAAAACGTATCTTAAAAAGCGCACAGCCAAAAGACTTTACATTGCGAAAACACATTTTCAAAAGAGACGACTCCGGGCCTAACACTTATCCGCACTACAGTCTCCGACTGAGTTTCGTAATACTGAAATCAGTCCGTAGAAGAGCTCGAAGGCGACTCACTTTGACCCCGGTGATCGAAGGCTTATTTGGCACTTGTTCATCGGTTGCAAACATCGCTTCACCGACCTTCACCGAGAAAAAGATACGAGCTCGGGTGTATTCACCCCCCCTCTACACTCGACTTTTCATCTCCGGACCAACAATTGGTATCGGTGCGCACGGTGTTCAACCGATCGCCCGTTCGTAATACTTGGTCCTCTCGAACCGATCCCGAAAACGTTTTCTCCGCACAAGCATCTCTTCATCTCATCCCTATACTCGTTGCAACATGTCCGATATGTCGGTATTCGAGATGGTGCCGATGTTCTCCGTTGAAAATTATACGGTTTGGCGCGTGCGTATGGAGGCACATCTTACGTCACTCCACGACGGCATGGCGGATGTTCTTGAAACAGGACCCATAATCCCCATGATCGACGCGTCGTATTTGCTTCTGGAGAAGGCGTAGGAGCACAGACAGGTGCAAAGATTCCCAAAGACAAATCTGCCTTCACACCTGAAGAGAAAAAGCTGCACAATCTAGACCGAGTGGCACGAAACACTATACTGACTACGCTCAGTGACTCACACCTCGGCAGAGTGCAAGATTGTAAAACAAAGAAAAGAGCTATGGGATGCTCTGGCGTACGCGAGCCAGGGAACCCCTCGGATTAAGGAGAACAAGCTCGAACTAGAGCTTCAGAAGTTCGACGCCCTTACTATGGAGCCAAATGAGACGATTGACGAGCTCAGTCTTAGATTCACAAACCAAGTCAACGTCATCAATAGGCTGGGGAGGATGTTCACTAATAAAGAGATGAACACCAAGATCTTAAGAGCGTTACCTCGACAAAAGTGGCTTCCATTTGCTACTTATCTAAGACGTTCTGATCTAAATTCTCTAACTCCTGATGTTATCTTTTCGTAACTAAAAACGGAGGAATTTGAGCATAGCCTTACCCCGAGAGATGCTCCGGTGCTCCACCGACACCCACATTGATCATGCCTTCAAGGCAACCGTCAAAGAAACGGAAACAAATATTACTTATCGAGCAAGGCCAGAGCCGTTGAAACAAAGTCATCTTGAAATATCTGGCTGTGATCCACTCGCGCTGATGGCTCTCAAATACCAAAGAGAAAAGGAGAGAGTCGGGAAGTTGAAGAAGTATCACAGAGATTCACCCTCGGTAAGAAAGATTATCAAAAAAGGGAAGAATCTAATTCTACACCCGAATGCGGGAAAACAGAGCATGAAGCCGCTAGTCCTTCAAAGGACTCGGTCGGAAAAGCGAAGAAGCAAAAAGTCTCTACATGCTATAACCGCAAAAAGGAGGGACATTATCGCACGACTGTCCCGAACTCTCACTGCTCAAAGAGCGAACGGCGAGCCATAAGAGAAAAAATCGCCAAACGAAGGCGGGCCTACATAGCCGGAGAGATATCCGACAACTCAATTGAAGAGGATACTTTCATGTATTCCTCTCGAAGACGAAGCCGCATTCGTCGCAGATTGAGGAAACAAATACAAGTCCCGAAGAGTCGGCCGAATACGCTTGATGGCGGGAGAAGAGACCGAGGTAAACTCTAAACCTAAAACAACCTCTTCTTCACATAGCACACACGACACATGTTCGTCACGAGATGATCCTCTAGACGTTGTGCAAGCGTATGATGAACTACTAGAGGAGCGGATTCAGTGAGCAAGAGTTCGACTGAACGATTCAGGAACTTGAATAGGTAAAGGCTGAAAATTAGAGACTTTCTTCTGATTGTCAGGTCTCTACTGAGTCAGTGGATCTAGTGGCGAGACTCAAGGAAGAGATTAAATCTCTTATGACTAAGTCTCAGCTTCAAGAGACTCGGATCTCAGTTCGACCAAGGATAATTCTGAGAAAGAGACTGAAATAGCTCAACTCAGTCAGAAGCTCTCGGACGTACGTAAGGATTATGATTCACTCGGAAGAAGTGACGAAGTCCGGAGAGGACCGATGACCGAACAAGTACCTTGGAGCTAAGGAGAAGTTGGAAAATATGCTCGAGCACAACGACCAACCGCTGCGTGAAGGAAGGCCTTGGCTACAAACATGAAGCTTCCACTTCCAAGAGCTCGGACTTGCCGACCGATAGGTTCATCGAGAGGGAAAGTACAAACCGTTGTCACTCCACCTCGGGCGAAGAACAAGCGAGAAAATTATTGCACCTCGGTCGAGCAACCGTGAAGAAGCGGTGACCAATGGTTCCAGCCCCAGGACACCACGATCAAACTCGGGGGGAACCAAGAAGGTCGGATGGGCGAACGAAAGATAGAGAACCACCGTATGAGCATCCGGCTCGATGCGGTTCATACTACTATGAGCCCGGGGTCGGGAGAAGCGCTAAGACTCGAAGAAGAAAGCTCCTCGAACCCAAAGTCAACAAGAAGTCGGTATCTCCAAGTCCTAAAGAGAGAGAAGCCGACAAGGTTCGAAGAAGAAGTCTCGAGACTTCTAAGGTTCCTAAGCGGATCCGGGTTCCGAAATCACCACTAACCTGTAAGGACCCAATCGAACCAAAGGGTACCTAAAAATGTTTCTATTTTGCGGGTGCATAAGGACCCTTGGATAGTGGACGGCGGCTGCTCGAGACACATGACACATCGAAGAGCTCGCCGACCAACTACGTACAAGAAGATGGTCCCGGACTGAGTTTGGTGACAACTCCAAAGGCTACACAAGGGGATATGGAACATCGAACATTGGGACTCGCCTCGGTTCCAAGAGTAACATATGTTGAAGGACTTCAACATAATCTCCTTTCTGTCGGTCCAATTCCGTGATAATCTTAACGAGTTATCTTTGACGCCGGTTTTACGTGATGTTGTTGACAAATCTACAGGGGAAAACGAGTGTTGTCGTGCTCGCGGAAGAAGAACATCTATGTTGCAAACCGGAAAACCGCAGTAACCCGAGGCTTACTTGCTTGCACGTACTAAATCAAGTGACAAGTCGGGCCGGCTATGGCACAAGAGACTCAGCCACCCGAACTTCAAGACTATGAACAAGCTCGCAAAGAACTCTAAAGTCAGAGGACTGCCTGTTGGTCCCGTGAGTGAGTTCAGGTGTAGAGGGGGGGGGGTGAATACACCTGAATCCAAATTTCTCAACTTTCGAACACGAACAGTCCTATTCGGGGAAGGTGCCGTGCTGAAATAGTTCGAATGAGACTGCACAACTATTCCGAATCGTGTTAAAGGCTAAAAGAGTACCGACTCACCGAGATCCGCTAACCGACTAGGTCGAGATCGGTATCGATCAGTGAGAGTTCAGTGTGCGGAATTGTGTAGGCCCAAATCAGTTTTAATGAGGAAAACATTTTATACAAGTCTCAGTTCAGTAGATAAGAAGTTCAGAATACTGTGATAGTTAAATCGATTTTAAATATGATGTTCAGTATGCACAGTAAAACCAATGAAACAGTAAGTAAACGACACAGATATTTTTAAAGTTGTTCGGATATCAACAATCCTACGTCCACTGTCCCGATAGATCAGGTGGCTATTTATTATACTGAGTTAGTCTCAGTCAGCTTGTACACTGGACAAAGCCATGGCTTGGGGATTATACTGAGCAAGTCCCAGTTTACAATTCTATCAAACTTTAAGTGTTTGACAAACTTCTCCAACAATGAAGGAGTCCTTATACAATAAGGATTGGGTTCAAATGTGAACTCCTTCGTCTAAGCTATGGATATAACAAGTGAGCTTAGGGTTAAAGGGATAAGGAACGAGAATGTAGCTATCTAGAGCGACGAACAACTGAGGGTTTAGCTATAGGTTCGTGTCAGTCGCTTGGATACTAGAAGCTTATGTCGGTTCAGCTTGGTTCCTTTTGAGCTGGATGTAGTCTTTTGCCGGAGATAACTCGGTTGATTCTTGCGGAAGACTTAGTCGTTAATTTCGCTCGTTTGAATGCTCTGTGCGTTTCTTGCTTCTATTGCATAGGTTCTTGGGTGTTGGTGTCGGTGTGCTTCAAATATTGAATGATCCCTCTATTTATAGAGTGGAGAGAAGAATAGATCCGTTGGAGACGATCTTCTTCTTTTTCCCTCTTTTGTGGTAGCAAACGGCTCTTTTGTGTAGTAGGTACAGTGTCCTTTCCCTCCTTTTACGGAAATATGTTGACTGTAGCTTTAGTAGGTGAGACGACACGTGTATGCTTGTCATTTGTCGAGGTGGATGTGGTGGTTGAGACAGAACAAACTTCGAGGCAACTGAAGTAGACTTCTCTCTTCCTCGTACTTAACAACACTGATAGCTTATCAAAAGATTCAGACAGTTCAGAAGACTGTCAGCCGATGTTGAGTCTGATTTTGTATTCAGTAGATAGACAGCTGAGAAGGGTCTACTGAAAATCAGCTCTGAGTCCAGTGAACTACTCTCGCCGAGTTCGGTTCAACCGACTCTCTCGCATATCTTTGCTCTCGCCGAGTCCAGAATTCACCGAGTCTTCTACACCGGTGCCGAGGCTGATGAGCTACTGAGCGCCTTGACCAGAGCAGAGTGTCTACTGAGTCTGAAACCTCAGAGACAAATACGAATACAAAGGAATGGTTCACCAATCAGATAGGGTTTTGGGATCTTCAAATCTTATCAACGGTCGAGCACGAGGCTACCGAGCGTGATTCAAAGATAGAAGATAGAATCATTTCCCACAAGTATGATCATGCTGAGGATTGAATCATCACCCAACAATTTCCCCCTATTTGATGATGCCAAAACCTATCATCTATGCTAACACTAAACAGATAGAAACAAAAACTCCTTTCAAATATTACAAGTAGGATCAGTGGAGATGTTCCATCGGTTCTAGACTATAAAGCAAACAGGGTAAACGAACAATTTCCCCCATTGCAAACAAAACAAAGCTAGCGTGAATCTATCAAAGCAATCAGCGACATGTAATAAAGAGAGTGTGAGCCAAGCAATCACTTCGGTGATTCCGAGTGTTAAAGCATAAAACAAACACGGCCGTATAAACAACAAGTAGTTGTCGAGCCAAAAGCAGATTGTATAAATATAAGAGAAATTCAGTACAGATACAATCTTGCTATGCTAAGAGAATGAGCTAAAGATCTAAGGAGGAGGGCCACTGAACTTCTTGATTCTGTCCATGAACTCTTGAGTCCGATCTTCGTGGAGCGGCACTCCATACATCCCGTATGTGATCTTCCTTAGCTTCGAAATTCTCGCAAAATCGCGAGGCTCATCTTCGCAAGTTCTTTCTTCGCCGCGGCATGCTTCACTTCAGCCTTCAATCGTACCAAAGTGTACCGAGTCATCCCGTCTTCTCGGTGGAGGTATGATTCCGGGTCCCGAACACCGACTTCTATACCTTCGAGATATGGCTTTGTCGAGGTATGGGTAGAGTTACGGTTCGTAGCGAACATCTATTCCATGTAAGCTTCAATCCTTGTCTCGTTGGACCGAACCTCCGAAATAGTTCCTCTTGATGAACTCAATTTTTGCATTTTCCCATTGTTGATTGAGTAGCCTGGTATCCATTCATCTCGTTCTTGGCCATCTTTGAAATTTCAGTGTCACCGGCTTCCCGAATTTCCTCAGATCTGTATGGAATATCAGCTTTAGAAGGCACTCTCAGCCTGGCCTCCTCTTCAGTCCTTTTCATCATAGCTTCAAGGTCTGCCTTCCAAATTCTGTCTCTGGCAGCCTGAATCTGTCTTGCCTCCTCGCCTCGTATAGATATCTTGTTCATCGGACAAATATGGCTTCGATTTCTTCTCCTTGTGTATCCGTGGCTTGCTGAGGGGCTTCTTCCGATTCCAGCAGGGGTACTAGATCTAGATTTGGATGTACCCTGCCTTTCAGTACTCTTCTCGTCGCTTGCTCCTTTCCTTTTTCTCTGTCCTCTTCATCTGTTATGATGAGCTTTCTCGGAGGCAGTCTAGCAGTTCTCTTTCCTCCTCTGGATGGGGCTTTAGTCTTTCCTTTGGCAGGCTTAGACTTTGGCTTGTTAGCTGCTTCGGCCTTTGCAATTTCTCTGGCCAGCTTCTCATCTGCAGCTATTTGGGCTTCCTCCTCAGCAGATATGTATCTTAATCTCTTTGCTGGAGGGGTTGTAATTTTAAGCTTTTGTTTGCCCTTGCCTTCTTGAACTGGTGGTGGAAGAGGAGCCTCTTCTTCTTCTGAGTCCTCCACCACCTGTTCAGCGTACTCAGCAACCTCCTTAATAATGTCTTTGGGAGTCCGGGTTGCCCCGAGTAGTCTTCTAGGGTCCCGAGCCACTGGGGCCGGTTTCACTGTGCTCGCGGCCCGAAACACCCCGGGCCTTACCCGAGTCCGAGTCCGAGTTTTCGAGACTGAGTTTTGCTAATGTCAGCAATAGATTTCTTCTTCTCAGTCCCCTTCTTTCCTTCAGTAGTTGTCCCCTTCAGTAGTCTAGAAGGTTTAGTGGGAGTCAGCTTCTCAGTACTCTTTTTCTTTCCTTCACTTCCTTCACTTTCTTTCTCAGTACCCTTCTTCTTTCCTTCCCCCTTTTTGGCATCATCAAGTACAGCAGGGGTTGGGATGAGTACCTTCTTCTCTAGCTTCGATAAACAAGTGGACAAGTCATCCAAATGCATTATGCACTTTCTCCAATGCTAGATGCAGCTCGTTCCTCTGAGATATGAGTTCGTCCTTGTATGCTGTATGAGAGAGAACGGCTTCTGACTTCAGTTCAGCTAGTTTCTCACCGATCTTGTCCTCTACGACCAGTTGAATGAGGTCTAGTCTGTTCTCCGTGGCCTGGGCTTGCTCGGTGAATGACTCAGTATGAGTGGACAAGGCGTTCTGAAATTGTTCAAGGAGCTTGGCCTGTCCCTCCTGAATTGTCCTTAGCTGAGTCTGAAACTGCTGTTGCTGCTGGACCAATGCTTCAGATATAAGAGCGGAGATGATGTAGAGATGCTGGATTTCAGCCCCTAAAGCTCAGAGTTGGTGGCCAATGCAGACTCCTGCCACACCTTGTGGACTGCCTTCGCCAATTCCCGATTTTTAACTCCTTGTGCAGTTAGAGCTTTGGCAACTGAACGGGATCTCTTGGCAGATGGGCTGGGCGCTGCCTCGTATGTCGACTCGAGTAGGAGCTGAGCAGGCTCTGCTGAGGACGAGACACCAGCCGAAGGCTTCTCAGGCCCAAGGATACTGAGTGGTGCTGCTTCTTCAGTATGGGTATCCTTGTCCTGTGGATGTCCCTCATCGGGCTTTCCGGGGCTCGAATCATCAGGGGGGTCCCGACCGTCGTGGTCGACCCATCCGAGGGCGGCGAGCCACCGCTTGGCGTCGATCGGCAATGATTGCAAGCATGGCCGCCCTTAGATTCTCCATCGTATTGAGGTTCTCAGGCTCTGAATAGCCTATCTCCTCATGCAATCTCAGTTCTTCCAAGTGTAGCTGCTGACAGGAGTAGTGTAGAACAAGGCGTTGAAGCTGAGGCCACTCCTGAAAGCGTAGGATCATATGGAGCCTTGCTGACTTGTCTAAGACGAGCAAATCTGAATGGTCAGCAAGCTCTGGAATGAACTGGATGATCTCTCGGGAAGCTCTAGAGACAATAACTGCTGCTTCCATCCCGAGAGTCTCTTCGCAGACGCAGAATCCGACTCGATATCAACAAAGTCAGTCTCAGGGTCAGCAGGTGGTAGACTGCTGAGCGGAGGCACAGAGAGAGGGCTATCCAGATGTTGGACTTCTGCGCTTTGGGCTTCAGTAGCCTCTCCTTGTTCCTCTTGAACTTGTTCCTCAGTGGAGACGGCTTTCTCCACTGACTTGGTCTTCTCAGATGAGGAAGACTCATCTACCAACCGTAGTGGCCGAATAGGAGTTGGTTCGGTAGCCACTTCGTAGTAGTCTCCCGGTTCGGCAGGTGTATCCGGTATGGCCTTCCTCAGCCTCTTGGCTGGTGCCTTAGGTGATTTTGCCGGAAGTGTCCTTTTCTTAGGAGTTGCCTGCTGAGGCTTAGATGGCCGAAGCCTGCGGGCCGGGTCCCGAACCAATCTGTTGCAGGGCCGCGGACTTGTTGTGAAAGCGGATTTTCTTCACATTAAATATTCCTTGCCGTTATATGTGATCTGCTCAGCCTCGCAGAAATCCTCGATCATGACTGACAATTTAAGTCCGTAGAGAAGCTTTCCTTTTGCGGTCAGTGTTCGCGTAGCTTTGTCGAACTTGGCTGCCTGAGCCATATATTCGCGAACAAAGAAGTCGGTCCAATTGACTTTCACGCAGTCATAAATCGCCATCATCATATGGATCTTGGGTCGGGAGACCTGATCGAAAGAGCCAGCCTGGCTCGTCAACAGCTGAGTGACGATGTACGCCAGTGCTCTGAACTACGGTAGCATGGCATTCTTCGGAAATGCTGCTCTGAAGGTTGTGGGCTTGCCACAGAAAACGGAGAGGTATGTGTCGACAACGTCGTCATTGTACCCCAAGGTGCTGACACCTTCAGACGGGAGATTGAAGCTCTTCTTTAGCGCTTGTTTAATAGACATCTGCTTCAGTATCCTCGATGCGTCGTCAATGGTGTTAACAGCGAACCTCGCCAGAATGTCTCCTCCAACTGAGTCGGAGTTCAGATATAGTTCCGCCACTTGTCGAGGAAGGAAGAAGGTCGGCTTCCTCGATAGAAACTCCTCAAGTTCGGATTTCCTCAGATATGTGAAGATATCGTCCATGTACTCGAGCTTGCACGCGTCGAACTCCATGACTGGTTCGCACCAGATACGGCCCTTGCTGAGGATTTCCTATATCTTGTCGGGAGAACTGACAGATAGACCAGCCATAGTACCTGTTACAAGAAATGAATCAGTACCGTTTCTTGGATAGAACAGTGCTTTACAATGCGATACTGAAAAATATAATAAATACATTAACAGATATAAGCATACCAATAGATAAAATTCGAGATAAGATTGAGAGTGAAGTTGCAAGTAAGGATTGCGTATGCAGATCTCGGATTTTTCGAAATTTGAAAGTTATGAAGTATGCTAATGGCGGTTTCAAAGATATGATCGAATATATATATCAAATATGAAGATGAACAGTTTTCGATCGAAGGCTGAATTTAAACTTGCTTTATGATATGGACGGTTAAGATTAGAAGTTAAAAAATAGGCAATGATCACAAAAGCCGCCTAAGTCAAAGCCAGTTGTAAAATAGCCTAAGTAGTAACTGTGAAAAGACATGCATTAAATGCGTGCAGAGTTCATCAAACTTATGTATGGAATGTCGTGCATTAAATGTGAGCCGTTAATAATAATGACAAACCAAAAGATATTAATGTCATGCTGAATCTTTGTCATAAATGCAAAGTACTAATTACTACTGAGTAGAGATACGCAAACCTGTCAGCTGAACATAGTAGTCAGCTGATACCTCGTGTAGATGGTTTCTGTCTCTACGTACTGAATGTATCAGTACTGAGAGTGAACATTCCCCCTTACTGAAATGTCTCTCTCCTGAAACCTCTTACTGACTGGGGTGAGTAGGGTCCAACAGACCTAGCTCTACTGAAAGTTCTCTGAATCTGGATTCAGCTAGAGGCTTGGTTAGTATATCAGCCCGTTGCTTGTCAGTATGGATCTTCTCCATCCTGATATCCTTTTTTTCGACATGGTCACGAATGAAGTGATGTCTGATGTCCACGTGCTTGCATCTCGTGTGAAGTACAGGGTTCTAAGTGATTGCAATAGCACTGGTACTATCGCAGAAAATCGGCACTTCATTCTGAATGACGTCATAGTCTCTCAGCTGCTGTCTCAGCCAAAGGATCTGGGCGCAACAACTTCCAGCAGCCATGTATTCAGCTTCAGTAGTCGACGTGGCCACTGAGTGTTGTTTCTTTTAAAACCATGAGATCAGCTTGCTTCCAAGGAACTGACATGTTCCTGAAGTTGATTTTTGGTTTATTCTACATCCTGCATAGTCAGCATCAGAATAACCAGTTAGTTCAATATTATCATCAGCTGGATACCACAAACCCATGTCGGTGTTCCTCGTAGATAGCGGAGAATCTTCTTTGCTGAGTCCATATGACTCGCTTGGGATTCGCCCGAAATCGAGCACGACACCTACAACATAAGTTATGTCGGACGAGTAGTCGTTAGATATAATAAAGAACCAATTATAGCACGGTATTCGGTTTGGTCTAATCGATACTCCCTCTTTATCAAGATCTATCTTCATATTCGTGTTCATCGGGATCTTGATTGATTTGCCTGGATGTGCGGCCGAATCTTTTGATGAGGTCTCGAGTGTATTTGCCTTGGTTGATGAACGTTCCCTTTTCAGATTGCTTGACTTGAAAACCAAGGAAGTAGTTCATTTCACCCATCATCGATATCTCGAACTTATCCTTCATCATCTTTTCAAATTGCTGACACATGATGACATTCTTTGATCCGAATATAATGTCATCCACGTAGATCTGCACAAGTAATAAGTCTTCTTCCGGTCGAATGCTGAATAGAGTGCGGTCTCATCGTGCCTTTTCGAAAACCTTTTGAAGAAGAAACTCAGACAGGGTATCGTACCAAGCCCTGGGTGCTTGTTTTAACCCGTATAGAGCCTTTCTGAGTCTATATACTTGATGTCCCTGCTGAAAGCCGGGCGGTTGTTCCACATAGACTTCTTCTTTCAGCACGCCATTCAGGAACGCAGACTTCACATCCATTTGATAAACTCTGAATCGTTGATGTGTTTTGTAGGCCAGGAAAAGTCTGATTGCCTCCAATCTTGCAACTGGAGCGAACGTCTCACCGAAATCTACCCCTTCGGCTTGACAGTAGCCTTTAGCCACGAGTCTTGCTTTGTTCCTTACTATAACGTTGTTTTCATCTCGCTTGTTTTTGAAGACCCATTTAGTTCCAATAACATGTTGATGCCGGGTCTCGTCTACAAGCTCCCATACTTCATTTCTCGTGAACCGATTCAGCTCCTCTCGCATAGTAATGATCCAGTCGAAGATCTTCCAAAGCATCCTCAATGGTCCGAGGCTCTTCGGTAGACAAGAAGCGGGGAAAATAATGCGCTTTCTCCTTGACGGAATCTGGATCTTGTCTTGACATTTGCCAAAGGGATCTCCAATGATTAAATCGAGCGGTGTGAGCATCGAGCCACGATCTACGATGTTTCAACTCTTCATCCGAAACTTGTTCAACACGGATAGTAGGTGAGTTAGGCATTTCATTGTACTATTCTCGAGATTGAAGTAATTCAAGAACAAGAGTATGCTCTACCGAGTCACCGGGTTCGGGGGCATTCAGCTCAGGAACATTACTAGACGTTCCCCCCCCGAGGTGTTGCTCTCGGTAGTGTTGGTCTCGGTTACCTCAATGGTTTCTTCATCGACTCGAGTTACCCGGGATTGATTCTCGCTCGGGAGAATCAACTGCTCAGCCTACTTGCTCGGCGGGTTGAGATTCGATAGATTTGTCTTCGGTTTCTTCGTCCGAATCATCATCCCAACATAGCCGGATCTTTTCGCATTTGTCTTTTAAGCTTAGATCCCGTAGCCGCTTACGATGTCCTCGATTCGAGAATTTGAGTTATTGCTCCCCGTCTTCGTAGCAAACTCGTTAAAAACAACATGAGGGCTTTCCTCCACGCAAAGAGTCGATAGTTGAATACTCAAAGCTTTGCTGGACCCGAGAGTATCCTAAGAATACTCCCCGATCCGACTTGCTATCAAAAGTCTTGACCGATCTTTCCCATTATTGTGAATAAAGCATGAACAACAAAAAATATGGAAATAAGATAGAGAAGGCTTCCTGCCGTTCCATAGTTCATATGGTGTTCTCTTATCTTTGCTTTGTCGGAAAAGATCGGTTCGAGTGTAACATGCGGTATCGGTAGCTTCCGCCCGAAATTTGGTTGGGAGTCCCGAGTCCGCGAGTAGAGTCCTAGCTGCCTCTTTTAGAGTTCCGTTCTTTCGTTCGAAGCAACTCCATTCTCGCCGAGGTGTGCGTGCACTCGAAGTCTCATGCTCTATTCCTTCGCTGCGTAACTCCTCTACCATGGAATTAAGGAACTCGGTTCCTGCGTGCCGAACGTATTTTTCCGATCTTGGTGTTCTTCTCGACACTGAGCTTTTTCAGAAGCGTTGGTAACTCTGTTTTGACGTCAGACTTGTTGGCAATGAATATGACCCATGTGTAGCGCGAGTAGTCATCTATGACCACTAATGCATATTTTCTGCCTCTGATCGTCACTGGGGAGACTGGACCGAACAAATCCATATGTAGCAGCTGAAGGATTCCATCAGTGGAAGGAGATGGAACTGTTGGATTTTGATTCCTTGTTTGCTTTCCCTTCAGACATGCTTCACACTGAGTGTCTTTGCTGAATACTTCATTCGGCAGTCCCCTTGCTAGAGTGTCTCTTGCACTAGCCACCCCGTGCGGTTGTCATTCTTCGCCAATAAGCAAGCTTCAGGTTCAGCTGAGTTCCAGTCAGCCACATATATGTTCTTTCTGCGCGAACCTGATAACACTGTTTTCCCTGTGGATTTATCAATAACATCACAGAAACCAGCGTCAAAAATCACTCTATTTGAGTTATCACATAAAGGAGTCGATCTCTTCTGAGTCGTCTGAGATTTCGCCAGCTATATAGGATTGTCTTTTCTGGGTGAATTTCTCTCTCCTTGCCTTGCGTGCTGCGCGTTCAGCACTACTAAGCTCAGGACAATCATACTGATAATGTCCCGGCTTCTTGCAGTTGTAGCAAGTGATGACTTTTTCTTCTTTGGTTGCACTATCCCTTGAGGGTGCTGAGTCATCTTTCTTTCTGCATTCAGAAGATTGAGTATCAGGAGCACGTTTAGGTGTATATTCTGACTTACCTTTTGTATCTCGGTATGCTTTGGTCAGTTTTCTACGCCTTTCTTTCTCCTTCTGATACTTCATTGCGAGCAGCGCGTACTTCTGAGCTAGACTTCCTTCTTGTAGGTCAGTGAGTGAAGGCTCAGTCTTACTCGTCGTCTTGCTCGTAGCGGGAGATGCTGTGCTTACTGTAGCTTTGAAAGCATGGTCAATCTTCGTATCGGCTTCGCTCTCGGCTTTCTTTGAGGTCCGTCGAACTCATACTCCTCTGCCCGTAATTACGAAAAGATATGGTCGGGAGACACAAGCATCTAAATCGAATGTCGCAATAAAGTGGCAAAAGGTGTCCAGGTGTCCGTCCTAGGTGCCCTCGAATCTTCGATTCATCTCTCGGTTCTTGGATGTCTTTCCCACCCATTGATAGAATTCATCAGATTGGTAAATCTGACGTTTAGATCTTCGATTTTGTCCCCGGGCATGAGAGACAAGCTTTCCAGCTTTTGGAGTTCCAGCGCTAATTTGTTGGCTTTAATCTTCTGAGTCCCTCGACTCAGTAGCGCAAGAGCATCCCAGAGTTCTTTAGCAGTCTTGCATTCCTGAACCCTGCCAAGATAAGAATCACTAAGGGTGGTTAGTATAGCATTCCTGGCGACTCGGTCTAGATTGTGAAGCTTCTTCTCTTCAGGAGTGAAGAGACTTCTGTCTTTGGGGATCTTCTTCCCAGTCACCATTCCTCCTCCTTAAGCTTGGTCCTGAGTCAGGACACTATCAATCATAGGAACGATAGGTCCATCTTCAAGCACTTCAGTCACATTGTCATGGAGGGATGTCAGATGAGCTTCCATCCTGACTCGCCATACTCCGTAGTTCTCCACCGAGAACATAGGTACCATCCTTATACCTGACATATCAGCCATGAAGAATAATGATATGAATGTAGAGTGATATACAGTGAAAAACACTTTCCCTCGGATCCGTTCGAATAGACCAGTCTCAAAGATAACAAGAGTCAAAGAACTCCTGCTCTGATACCAATTGTTGGTCCCGTGAGTGAGTTCAGGTGTAGAGGGGGGGGGGTGAATACACCTGAATCCAAATTTCTCAACTTTCGAACACGAACAGTCCTATTCAGGAAGGTGCCGTACTGAAATAGTTCAGCAGACCAGACAACTATTCTGAATCGTGTTAAAGGCTAAAAGAGTACTGACTCAGCTGAGATCTGCTAACTGACTAGGTCGAGATTCGCATCGATCAGTGAGAGTTCAGTGTGCGGAATTGTGTAGGCCCAAATCAGTTTTAATGAGGAAAACATTTTATACAAGTCTCAGTTCAGTAGATAAGAAGTTCAGAATACTGTGATAGTTAAATCGATTTTAAATATGATGTTCAGTATGCACAGTAAAACCAATGAAACAGTAAGTAAACGACACAGATATTTTTAAAGTTGTTCGGATATCAACAATCCTACGTCCACTGTCCCGATAGATCAGGTGGCTATTTATTATACTGAGTTAGTCTCAGCCGGCTTGTACACTCGGACAAAGCCATGGCTTGGGGATTATACTCGAGCAAGTCCCAGTTTACAATTCTATCAAACTTTAAGTGTTTGACAAACTTCTCCAACAATGAAGGAGTCCTTATACAATAAGGATTGGGTTCAAATGTGAACTCCTTCGTCTAAGCTATGGATATAACAAGTGAGCTTAGGGTTAAAGGGATAAGGAACGAGAATGTAGCTATCTAGAGCGACGAACAACTGAGGGTTTAGCTATAGGTTCGTGTCAGTCGCTTGGATACTAGAAGCTTATGTCGGTTCAGCTTGGTTCCTTTTGAGCTGGATGTAGTCTTTTGCCGGAGATAACTCGGTTGATTCTTGCGGAAGACTTAGTCGTTAATTTCGCTCGTTTGAATGCTCGTGCGTTTCTTGCTTCTATTGCATAGGTTCTTGGGTGTTGGTGTCGGTGTGCTTCAAATATTGAATGATCCCTCTATTTATAGAGTGGAGAGAAGAATAGATCCGTTGGAGATGATCTTCTTCTTTTTCCCTCTTTTGTGGTAGCAAACGGCTCTTTTGTGTAGTAGGTACAGTGTCCTTTCCCTCCTTTTACGGAAATATGTTGACTCGTAGCTTTAGTAGGTGAGACGACACGTGTATGCTTGTCATTTGTCGAGGTGGATGTGGTGGTTGAGACAGAACAAACTTCGAGGCAACCGAAGTAGACTTCTCTCTTCCTCGTACTTGACAACACCGATAGCTTATCAAAAGATTCGGACGGTTCGGAAGACGTCGGCCCGATGGTGAGTCTCGATTTTGTATTCGGTAGATAGGCAACGAGAAGGGTCTACCGAAAATCAGCTCCGAGTCCAAGTGAACTACTCTCGCCGAGTTCGGTTCAACCGACTCTCTCGCATATCTTTGCTCTCGCCGAGTCTAGTATTCACTGAGTCTTCTACACTGGTGCTGAGGCTGATGAGCTACAGGATCTCTGACTGAATGATAAAGCTGAGAAGATCCAGCATTGTTGGGATGATGAGTCAGACGATGATGAAATTCAGACTCAGTCAACAAGCAATGTTGCCGACCTGGTTGATTCTCCAGAACAGAATCAACAACAGGTAACAACGGTCGATGAGGAAGCCCCCGTGGTAACTGAGACCTCTACTGAGAATATAAACTCAGGGGGAACGTTAAATGTTCCTGAGCTAAATGCCCCTGAACCTGGAAATTCAATAGATCCTAATCTTCTTACTGAATTGCTTCAGTCACAGAACAGTACTACTGAAATGCCTAATACTCCTACTGACTGTGCAGAAGTAGTATCAGAAGAAGAAGCCTGACTCAGACGCTCGTGGCTCGATGCTCATTCTTCAGATCTAATCATTGGAGATCCGTCAGCTACTATAAGGACAAGATCAAGATTAAGTCAAGGCGAAAGCTTACTTTACTCTTGTTTTCTGTCTATAGATGAACCTCAATCGATAGAGGATGCACTTAAAGATGCTGACTGGGTCATAGCCATGCAAGAAGAGCTGAACCAATTCGTGCGAAATGAAGTATGGGAGCTTGTTGACAGACCTAGACATCAGCACGTGATCAGAACAAAGTGGGTCTTCAAGAACAAGCGAGATGAAAACAACGTCATTGTCAGAAATAAAGCTTGACTAGTTGCAAAAGGTTACAGTCAAGCTGAAGGAATTGACTTTGATGAAACATTCGCTCCAGTCGCCAGATTGGAAGCCATTCGTCTTTTCCTAGCATATGCAACACATCAAGGTTTTAAAGTATATCAGATGGATGTGAAGTCAGCTTTTTTGAACGGCGCATCGAAGGAAGAAGTCTACGTTGAACAACCACCTGTCTTTCAAAGAGGACATCAGTGTACGGGACTTAGGAAAGCTCAGTATGGGTTAAAACAAGCACCCGTGGCTTGGTATGATACCCTATCGACTTTCTACTTCGTAAAGGTTTTCGAAGGGGACGAGAGATCGCACTCTATTCAAGCATAAAGTCGAGAAGATGACATTCTACCGGTGCAAATCTACGTGGACGACATCATTTTCGGCTGCGTAAACGAAGTCATATGTCGCCAGCTTGAGAAAATGATGAAGGAGAAATTCGAGATGTCTATGATGGGAGAGATGAATTATTTCCTTGGATTTCAAGTAAAGCAATCAGCTGAAGGAATTTTCATCAATTAGGCCAAATACACTCGAGATCTTCTCAACGGATTCGGCCGTGATTCCAAGCAAGCCGGTCCAAGATCCCCATGAACACAAACTTTAAAATCGATCTAGACAATGAGGGAGCTTCGTTAACTCTACCGATTATAGAGCTATTATTGGTTCTTTACTTTATTTAACAACCTAGCCGACTCGACATAACTTATGCTTTGTAGGTGTATGCGCAAGATTTCAGGCGAATCCCAAGCGAAGTCATCTAGACTCAGCGAAGAAGATTCTGCGATATCTAAGAGGAACACCTGATGCTGGGTTATGGTATCCTGCTGATGATAATCTAACACTAACAGGTTATTCTGATGCTGATTATGCAGGATGCGGGATAGATCGAAAATCAACTTCCGAACATGTCGGTTCCTAGGCAGGCAAGTCGATATCGTGGTTTTCAAAGAAACAAGCACTCGGTAGCTACGTCCACTACCGGGCCGAGTACATGGCTGCGAGGAAGTTGTTGTGCCCAGATCCTTTGGCTTCGACGACAATTGAGAGATTATGGTATAACTCGGGATGAAGTGCCCATCTACTTTGACTCCACCAGGTCAATAGCTATAACTCGTAACCCGGTTACCGCATACGAGATGCAAGCACGTGGATATTCGACATCACTTCATCAGAGACCATGTCGAGAAGAAGGACATCAGAATGGAGAAAATCCATACTGATAAGCAAAGGGCAGACATACTGACCAAACCACTAGCTGAGAACAAAGTTCGAGAGAACTATCGGTTGAGCTAGGTCCGCTATATCCTATCGAGACAAGTCGGTAGAAGCCAACTACCGATAATGATATACTTAGCAACAATTGGTATCGGTATGGAATCGGCATGACAGTCGAAAAACTTAGTACAGATGACTCGGTTGGGAGATGCACACTGCATACGCAGCAGGGGGGAACATGGTCGTCGGCATAACCATCCTCCCGATAAATGATGGTAACCACCTGATAAGTTCAGCTGAAGAGGTTTGCGTAGTATCGTCACTTAAATTGTTCAGAAGCATGCCGCATTTAATGCATCAGTCGCTTACATTCAGTTGTTAAGGAGCATTTATTTCTTACCATTTATTATGCTTAAGGTTTAAGGAAAGGTCAGCAGGACCCTTCACTCGTGTAATTAATGCTCTCGTCGCGCATTTAATGCATGTCTTCTCACTTACCTTTATTACGTATATCTATAGTATTGGCGGCTAAGTAATCATACCCTCTATATCATTCAATCTTAGACGTCCATCGATTTTGAAAGATTAAATTTGAACCATAGGATTCAAACTGAAGATCAAATCAACTTATACAAAATCTTTTCAACTTCGATTACTCCTCACTTTTCGCCATTCTCATATCTTAGAGCTTTTTCTTAGCGATTCAGTTATCTTCCTAAATCCTCATCCAAACTGCATTGTTGTATATTCATTCAAGCCCTATTTCACGGTAATGTATTAATATCTGCTGATAGTCACTGACTTACTCTATTTTCAAGTCCTAACAATTTGTTTTGTAGATTTCAATGGCGATAGTACGGACTCCCGAGAAGATGGGCCGAGATCATGACCATCCGGGTTCGGTTAGAGCCGACGATGGCTCTCCCAAGCAGTGGACCTTTCATATTTGGAGCCGGTGTTTAGCGCCCTTGAGAATTCGGGGCCGGCAACTCTTGTGTCGAGGCATCCCCGTTCTCATCTGCCGAGACAAGTTGTGGAGGCCTACTACAACCGGAAGTCGCTTGCCTCGGGGAGGAGAAGAGGCTTCGTTTGTTTACGATCGGGAAGTTGCCCCAAATAAGTGGAGGGAGGCTACCCACTCCTTCAACATCTCGAGGCTCTCGTTCAAGCCTTTCAACTCCCCTCAGCTGGTATTTCTCCCATTGGTTATAAGGAAAGGGAGATAAATGATTACGTCCAAAAGTTATGTGGACGCAGCGACATAGTGTTCAAGACGGCGCTACGAGAGGAATCTTTTGCTACCTCGATGCAGGGGTTTAGCTTACGTTGTATCTCATATTTCGACGAGCTCACTGGATCCTATGATCGGCTTTCTAAGCCGAGGATACAACCGATGATGATTATAGACGATGGAGTAGAAGTGAACCGGGCCGACTACTATACTACTCAGCGAAGGCCCAAGCCCGAAGTTCACTACTTCGCCATCTGGAGAGAGGAAGCTAACCAGTACAGGCAAGCTCCTATTCGGCACCAAGATGTCGGTGCTGATAGAGAGTGTGGTACAGAACCGTTCAGCTTTTGCGAACTCAAAGTTTTTTGATCTCAAGAGTATTAAATTTATGACAAAGGCGGGAACAGAGAAGTCAATTGGCAAGGGGCCACCTGAACCGAAGAGAGATGCGTCTGCTCTGCCCCCATCTATCCAAGTGCCAAAGAAGAGGAGGTTGGCTAAGACTCGACCTGCTGAGGTCACAGTGGATCAGCCACTTACCATTATTGAGCCAGCTCCTCCTTCTACTCAAGAGGAGCAACTACTCGATTCAGATACTGGAATCGAGGGAGCGACGATCAAGGACAAGGTCCAAGTGATCAGCTCTGAGGAAACAGAGTCTAACGAGAGGGAACCGTCACCCGAACCTACTGCTGAGTGGACAACAACTGACACCACTCGACTGCATGCTGCAGCTGAGATTCAGCAAGAGATACCAGAAATTGCTGAGCACGCAGATCTGGTTGAAATAGCAGTAAGGACAAGAGCTCAGATGCTCTTAAGGTTTCTGTACTAGGACATTCTTATTGACTTTGCCAAATCCCAAAGATCACCGGATGAGCTGCGACGGAGGAGCAAGAGCTCCAAGCCAAGATTGGATTCGGAGAGCCAGCTGATGTGGCTTCCTTCGAAGATTTGAGAGCTGCAATGCTCTATTTACTGAGCTTGAGAGCTCCGACTGAAACAGCTCCGCCCCCATCTCCACCTTCTGATAAAGGTGATAATGATGATCAAGATGAGGAGATGGATGGCAAACCCAAGGAAGCAGACCAGGGAGAATCTGCAGAGGGACAAACTCCCCAAGAGAAGAGCCCAACACCACCTATAGTCACATCAGGTGAGGCTACAAATGCTCCGAAGCACTGTAGGGAGCAGTTGATCTCATTCTCTAAGCAGAGGCTCGGAACCAGCTCTTATCAGATACAACCCATCGGTTCCGTGTCCTCACGTTCTGTCAACAGGGCTATCAAACGCCAAGGTGAGAAAAATTAACTCCTAGCCAAAGATGTTCATATCAAATGGGAGAAGTACACCAAGGCTCAGAACGAAGCTCTAAGTAAGTTGGCCGCCGACATCTCAATTCCTAAAGAGGCTTCTCAGCCATATTTCAAGGAGATAGTTGAGCAGGCCCTAAGTGCTCAAAAGGCCGATTTAACAAAGACGAGTCGGCAACCGCTTGCCGCTCAAGCATAAAACTTTCTCGGAGCAATGACTCGAGGCCATGAAAAGACATCCAAGGCTTCATAGATGAGAGAAACAAGATAGCAACCATTTCTCTTCAAACAGCCATCAAGCAACAGGCTGAGGCCTTAAAAGCCATTCAGAAAGAAATAACAGAATCAAATGATCAAGCTCTGCTGAAACTCCGTCAGGAGTCAGCCGCTCAGTTGAAGAAATCTAGAGCTGATCAGGAGAAAGACTGGGAAAACTACTGCAACTTGGTCAGCGATTTTGATGACACAGTTACCCAGATCAAAGATTCTTTGCACAATCTGGAGCAGGACGTAAAAGCTATCCGCACCTCCCTGGCAAATATTGCTGATGCCAAAAAGGGGGAAGATATTGTGAAAGATGAACCTGATACGGATACAACTGACGTCCAGATCCTTGAGGGACAGGCTCAAGAGGCAGGACCCTCCTCAGCAGCAGAGCCCTCAGCCGCAGAGATTCAGGGGGAACAGGCTCCGGAGGCAGGACCATCTACTCAGAAAGGTACATCTACTGAGGTCCTTCTCCTTGATTTCCCACTACAAGCCACCCCCATCTCCTCTTCAGCTGCGCACATAGACGAAATCGCTCAATTCCTTGAAGAGCCAGCTAAAGAAGAAGAGTCTCAACAGCTGCCGCAGAGGTCAGGGAAGGAAATCGCTACTGAATCCACTACTCCTTCCTCCCCGGTCAAGAAGTTTAAATCAAAAGCGGAGCAAGAGGCATTCGACCTCAGAATAGCCCAAGAGCCGCAAGACAAGCCGGACCAGGGAGCGTCGGCTAGAGGAGGCAAACGAGCAAATAAAAGCCTAAGGGCAAAGCTGTCAAGGGCAAAGGAAAGAGAAAGGTCATTAATACAGTCGAAGAGCAAAAGAAGAAAGCCCAAGAAGATTTTGCTAAGGCTCTTCCGACTGAAATCAAAGTTACTGCTCAGAGTATTCCCATATCTACTCTTACACCTGAGCAGATAGCGTAAGAACAAGCGACACGGGAGGCGACGCCGCAAGGACCGAGTCTCGGACGAGGAGACACTAGAGCAGGCCGCTCTCCGTGAGAAGAAAAGGATGGCTGACCTGGCAAGAATGAAAAGCCTATCTGATAAGCCAGCGGCCGATCCAAGAAAACAGATACCCAGAGGATCAAGGAATAGGAGGACTACTATCAGAACTCCTCGTATGAAGCTGATTCCTGTACCTCATGTGGACAAATGGGTACCTGCTGATCTGAATGATCAATGGGAGACTCTCAAAGAAATATTTGTTAAAAATCTGTATGTATGGGGCTTCTATCCGAAAGACATTCCAGCTGATCAACTGTTCGAAGAGTGTTTTAATGAAGTTTTTCCAGAACTCGGAGAACGGTTGCTGCCTATCATGAAAGAACTGAACATTCCTGTGAAAGCACCTGCATTCAGAAGATATCCTCCTCCCATGACTGCTAAAGGCATTATCATCACAAAGTCTATCGAAGAAGAAATCGAATCTGCAGCCTATCGGCATGAGTTACATCCGCATGGACCCGAGAAGATCAAGAGGAAATCCGAGGTTTTGCGCAAAAGGATTTATAAATTTTATTGCTCGGACCCTCCAAATGATCGCTCGGTGGATTTCAAGAAGAAGACTCGAGCTTCGGACGACGCGCAGTGATTTCTCCTCTTTGTTTTTGATAATTCCTTGTAATAGCATAGGAACCTGTACTTTGATGATCTATCTATAAGAGTTCCTATCGCTTGCTAGACAATCGCTCATTGTCTTTAAGCTTTTTATTGTCATGTTTTCACGACTGATCACCAAGTGATCTCGACACACACTCACATCAGTTTCTCTGATCTTGCCTTTCTCTCACCTGCCGAAGTTCATTTACTATTATCGGTTTTTCCTCGGATGCTTTAAGGGGGAAATTGTTGTCGATAGGACAAGATCTTTGATAGATGTTAGAGTATAGAGGTTTTGGCATCATCAATTAGGGGGAAATTGTTGGATATGAGTCGGTAGAGATTGATACTCACTGTTCTAGGGTTAAAAGAAATTGGGGGAAATCATAGTAGTACTATGGAATTGAAGATCCCAAAACCGAGCTGATATCAGTAGATTAGTGTGTCGATAGGATTAGCTGATGTATAGGTTAGACTTGATGTTATGTTTATTGTTTTTGTCTAAGTCTTGTACGGGGTAGTTGTTGAACTGATCTTCTGCTGAAGATACTTTTCAGAACCCATGTCATCAGTGTAATCGCTTGCGTTCTTCGTCAGAAGCTGAATGCTAAACTCAGCTGGAGACAGAGCGCATCAGCTTACCCGATCTCAGTAGAAGACATTATCAGCTGATGGTCATCAGCAGAAGAACCTATGCAAGCACAATACCTTTGCAGTCGACCAACTGACTATCAGAAGCTCACTTCATCAGTCAGACGACTCAGCCGAAGAAGACAGAGACGTATTCAGTCTACTGTACCCGATAGAAAGCGACCCTGCACCTGAAGTCTTTTCGAATAGTTCAGCAGAAGACATCCGAGGTTGTTTGAACGGTCAACTCTGACACTCTCACCAACTACAAACCTCGACCAATGAGAAGCCGACAATGCTTACCTACTCTACAGTAAAGCTGCTCTCATGAACAGTGCATTAACTGCCCTGCTGCAACTAGCTCGAATTTATGGCCATTTTCTTTGGAGGCTTGTGACACGTGGCATCGTCGTCTCCAACGGACATATGCCACAACTCACAGCTATAAATAGAGAAGGATTTGAAGATTTCGAAACACAGAGGAATATACGCGAAATCAAGGGAAAGCATTCAAGCTCACAACGCTCTAGAACCTTCAAGCTTATCCAGAGACGAACTAGTTTTCATAGAACACTTCTTGTAGTTTATCTCTCTAGAGCTCTTTGATCCCTTTCTTCTCTAAACTAAGCTCATTGCTAGATTCATAGCTTAGATTCGAAGGAGTTCACATTTAGTGAATCGTTCTTGTTGTAAGAACTCCTTCTCAGTTGGAGAATATTCCCTCCCTTCTAAACTTAGGTTTGGATTATAAAAGTCGCTAAGGACTATAAATTAGAAGGATCTGTCCTGCGTACAGTTTCCTTGCTGAGACTTGCTCAGATTAATCAACAAGTTCCTCCTGGTGAGTTCAGGACCGTGGACGTAGGATCTGTTATCCGAACCATGTTAAAAATCGCTTGTGTTATTTACTGTTTTATCCCATTGCATTTAACCCAGTTTTAAATCATCAGCTTGCATAAAACGTATCTTAAAAAGCGCACAGCCAAAAGACTTTACATTGCGAAAACACGTTTTCAAAAGAGACGACTCCGGGCCTAACACTTATCCGCACTACAGTCTCCGACTGAGTTTCGTAATACTGACATCAGTCAGTAGAAGAGCTCAGAAGCTGATAACACTTTGACCCTAGTGATCGAAGGCTTATTTGGCACTGTTCATCAATTGCAAACATCAGCTTCAGCTGACCTTCACTGAGAAAAAGAAACAGAGCTCAGGTGTATTCACCCCCCCTCTACACCTGACTTTTCGTCTCCGGACCAACAGAAGTATTTTGTAAAAGCAAAAAGACCAGGTAGTATAAGATTATTTAATTGTGTGCAAACCAATACAACTACATCCAGACCATAAGCAGACCAAGATTCAATTATCATAGAAGACAAACCAATGATATCAACAAAACAAGACTTCATCATAACAAAAAGGTATGAGACCAACCAATGACATCAACACAAACTAGATTACATAATGTTGGGAGACGATTCATCAGTAGATTGTTTAAAAGATTTGGTAGATCCCAAAACCCTAATTTGATAGGTGAATCATTTCGTTGTAATAGTTACGCCTTGGTCTCTGAGAGTTTCAAACTTAGTAGACTTTCCTTCAGCATGGTCCAGACACAGAAGTTCTGTCTACTGATCCCTCAGTAGACTATCCGCCTCAGTACCATGGAGTGAAGACCCAGTAGTGCTGGACTCAGCAGAGCAAAGATACTCGGAGGTGTTCAAATTCGAAGGCCTTGGACTCGGTAGGGAGTAGCATACTGAAAGGAGTCAGTAGAACTGGACTCAGCAGGAGTAGTTCACTGAACTCAGAGTCGACCTTCGCAGAGTTGGACTCGAGCGTAGTATACTATCGAACCCCGTGTCGACTCAAAGAACGACTGATAGTCTTCTTGATTGTCAGTTGATCTTCTATGTTAAATCAGTAGAGTCGTTCGAGGTTGTTCACATCAGAGAAGTCAGCTTCAGTATCTGCCTCGAACTCTGTATGTCTCAACTACTTTCTACACCTCGACCAATGACAAGCAGCCAGCTGTCAAAGTTCTGGTAAAACCTGCAAGTCAACCACTTTCCAGAAATGGAGGAAAAGACTTTGCGCGATTTCTAAAAGAGCCGTTAGCTACCTAAAGAGAGTGACATGTGGACAGTTCGTCTCCAACGGATCTATCCATAGCTCACCTCTATAAATAGAGAGAAAATCAAATCGAAGAATATACAATACAACACAGAGCGATTTATGAGCATTGAACAAACAAGTCACAAGCTTTCCGCAAGAACTTCAGTGAAACACTCAACGCGAAAGGCAACTACTTTGCTCTAGGGAACCAAACTGAATAGAATCAAAGCCTCTAGTATCCAAGTGATAGAAAACGAACCCAGAGAGATTATTCCTCATTGTTCATCACTCTAGAAGCCACTTCTTGTTCCCTTCCCCCTAACCTAAGCTCCACTGAAATATCCATAGCTTAGACCCGAAGGAGTTCATATCTTGAACTGTTCTTATTGTAAAGAACTCCTTCATCGTTGGAGAGTTTGTCAAACTTTATAGTTTGATCCTTGTAAACTAGGACTTGTACAGTATAATCTTCAAGGTTGTGTTTGTCCAGTGCACAAACCAACTGAGACTAACTCAGTATAGTAAAATAGCCTCCTGATCTTTTCGGGATAGTGGACGTAGGATTGTTCGATATTCGAACCACTTTAAAATCGTTGTGTTCATTTACTGTTGCATTGATTTACTATTCATACTGAAAATTGTTTTACAAAATCATACAATAGAATTTCAGCAAAGCTTAATTGAGTGCACTAACCTACTGAAACAGTTTTAATAAAAATGTTTTCAACTCAACTGAATCGGGCCTACACTATTCCACACACTACTGAATTCTGACATCACTCAGCTACCAGGCCTCAGTATAGTCAGTCACTCTGTCCACGCGATCCAGAACAGCTTGTCTTGTCTACTGAATTTATTCTGCAGATACTCTCCTGAATTGGACTGTTCGCGCTTTAAGTTGAGAAAGTTTTCAAGTGTATTCACCCCCCCTCCCCACACACACCTAAACGTTTATCTCGGGACCAACAATTGGTATCAGAGCAGGAGTTCTTTAAGACTCTTGTTAGCTGAAACTGGTCTACTTGAATGGATCCTGAAAACGTTTTCACTGCATATCATTCTTCATTCATATCATTACGTAACATGTATGATATGTTAGGAATCATGATGGTACCCATGTTCTCAGTAGAGAACTACGGGGTATGGCGAGTCAGAATGGAAGCTCATCTGACTTCCCTCCACGACAGTATGACAGAGGTCTTGAAAGACGGACCTATCGTACCCATGATCGATAGTGTTGATCACCAGGATCTAGCACAAGGAGGAGGAATGGTAACCGGGAAGAATGTTCCAAAAGATAGAAGCATTTTCACTCCAGAAGAGAAGAAGCTTCACAATCTTGATCGGGTTGCCAGGAATGCCATACTGACCGCCTTGAGCGACTCATATCTCGGAAGAGTTTAGGACTGCAAGTCAGCCAAAGAACTCTGGTCGCTCTGGCGCTATTGAGTCGGGGGACTCAGAAGATCAAAGCTAACAAGTTAGCGCTGGAACTCCAGAAGCTGGAGAGACTGTCACTCATGCCCGGCGACCCGATTGAAGATCTTAATGTTAGATTTACGGATCTGATGAATATTATCAATGGGCTGGGAAAGATGTTCTCTAACCGAGAGATGAATCTCAAAATCTTGAGAGCACTGCCAGACGGACATTGGACTCCCTTTGCTACATTGCTTAGACATTCTGTTCTTGATATTGTTTCTCCTGATCATATATTTCAGAATTGAAAGCTGAGGAGTTTGAGTTCGGTCTACCACAGAGGAAGCAGCAAGTTGACGCTGATACTCAGATAGACCATGCTTTTAAAGCATCAGTCAACACAACAGCTCCAGCATCTAGCAAAGTTGAGCCTTCAACCAGTGACTTAAAAGAAGGAAGTCTAGCTAAGTGATATGCACTGCTTGCCATCAAATATCAGAAGGAAAAGGAGTGGCACAGAGTCGTCAGAGACTCAAAGAGTAAGTCTGAATACTCACCTAAGCGCACTCCTGAACCACATACTTCTGAATGCAGGAAACATGAGGATTCTGCACAGTCAAAAGACAGTGAGAACAGAGAAGGCAGAGTCACCTCCTGCTATAACTGCAAAAAGCCAGGACATTACCAGTATGATTGTCCTGAGCTCAGTACTGCTGAAAGAGCTGCACGAAAAGCACGAAGGGAGAAGTTCATCAAGAAGCGAAAAGTCTATATTGCTGGTGAACTCTTAGACGACTCAGATGAAGTCTACTCCTTCATGGATTCATCAGACGATGAAGCTGCCTTTATGGCCCAAGAGCTTGAAGAAGATACTAAAAAGTGTCTAATGGCAGGAGAAGAGGATGAGGTAAACTCTCACGAACCATTTAAATCTTCTTCACACTGCACACAAGACATATTTCAGGTGCAGATGAGAATCTAGACGTCGCGATTTCCTACGAAGAACTACTCGATGAGCAGATTCAGATGAGCCTGCAGCTCAGTAAGGCTCTTCAGGAGTTGGATACCCTGAAAGTGGAGAATCAGAGACTTTCTCAGGAGAGTCAGGTTGCTTCTGAGTCGGAAGGAATTGTTTTGAGACTCAGGGAGGAGATTAACTCTCTGATGGCCAAGTTTCACCAACAAGAAGATCTGATCTCAGTACTGACCAAGGACTTGACTCAGAAAGATACTGAATTGAGTCTACTGAAGCAGAAGTTCTCAGGACTTCAGACCGAGCATGAAACTCTCAAGAAGAGTGACTATGTCTGGAGGAACCTGATGACAGAGCGATATATGGGAGCTGAGAAAAAGCTTGAGGCTATGCTAGCCAACAACAAGCCTAAACACTGCAAGGAGGGACTCGGGTTCAGCCATGGAGCCTCCACATATGCCCCCCATAAGATCAGAAATTCGGTTAACTGATAGGTTTGTTCAAGGGGAGACGATCAATGTCGAATCACTGAATCCCCTAGCAAAGAACAACATAAGATGAAAGCACCTCATCCGAGCTATTAGAAATCTGACAAGAAGATTACCTCAAAATCACCCCAGTTCACTCAAGGGGAAACCAATAGAGTCAAATGGGCTGATCAGGACCACCACAACTGACATATCCAGCTCAGTATGGGTCGTATTATTATGATCCTATAGTCAGAAGGGGTTCCAAGAGTCAGAAGAAGAAGAAAAAGGATGTTCAGAAGGCTAAGGTCACCAGTCCACCACCTCAGAAGATCAGGACTCCTGAACCTGTAAAGCCTCAGAAGTCAACATCAACCAGTCCAGTGGTGAAGTATGTTGATCAAAGTGGAAAGAAACTGTCGGAGACCACCAGGGTCGTAAGACAGATTTGGGTTTCCAAAACTAACGCTTAAGGACCCAAAATTAAAAATAAAGGGTACCTGAATATAATTCTGTTTTGCAGGTGCACAAGGACCCATGGTAGATGGACAGTGGATGCTCAAGACACATGATGTACCAGAGGAGTCTACTGAAGAATTATATTACAGAATAAGGACCCAGAATCGAGTTTGGAGACAACGCAATAGGCTATACCAGAGGCTATGGAACACTCAGCATTGGAACCACCACAGTTCCAAGAGTATCATATGTTGAAGGACTTCAACATAATCTTCTCTCTGTTAGTCAATTTTGTGATAACTCGAATAGAGTGATTTTTGACACTGGTTTATGTGATGTCATTGACAAATCTACAGGGAAAACAATGTTATCAGGTTCGTGCAAAAAGAACATATACATTGCTGACTGGAACTCAGCAGAACCTGAAGCATGCTTGCTGGCGAAGAACGACAACAGAACGGGATGGCTCTGGCACAGAAGACTCAGCCATCTCAACTTCAAGACGCTCAACAAGCTTGCTAGAAACGCTCTAGTGAGAGGACTGCCAAATGAAGTGTTCAGCAAGGACACTCAGTGCGAGGCATGCCTGAAGGGAAAGCAAACAAAGAAACAAAATCCACCAGCACCTTCCACGGATGGAATCCTTCAGCTCCTGCACATGGACTTGTTCGGTCCAATCTCTCATGTGACGATCAGAGGCAAGAAGTATGCTTTAGTGGTCATTGATGACTATTCGCGCTATACATGTGTCATATTTATTGCCAACAAGTCTCACGTCAAAACAGAGTTGACTACGCTTCTGAAAAGGCTCAGTGTCGAGAAGAACACCGAAATCAGAAAGATTCGTTCAGATAGAGGAACAGAGTTCCTGGATTCGATGGTGGAAGATTTCTACAAAACTGAAGGAATAGAGCATGAGACGTTAGCTGCTCACACGCCTCAACAAAATGGGATTACTGAAAGAAAGAATAGAACACTCAAAGAAGCAGCAAGAACCCTGCTCGCAGATTCATGACTCCCATCTAAATTCTGGGCAGAAGCGACTGATACTGCATGTTACACTCAGAATAGATCACTATTGACAAAGCAACATCAGTAGACACCATACGAACTATGGAACGACAGGAAGCCTTTCCTATCTTATTTCCATATTTTTGGGTGTTCGTGCTTTATCGACAATAATGGAAAGGATCAGTTAAAGACTTTTGATAGCAAGTCAGACCGGGGAGTCTTCTTAGGATACTCCCGGGTCAGCAAACCTTCAAAGTTTTTAACTACCGGACCCTTTGCGTGGAGGAAAGCCCTCATGTTGTCTTTAATGAGTTTGACAGAAACTCAAATTCAGAATCGAGGACATCAGTAAACAGCTACAGGATCTAAGCTTAAAGGATAATGTTGAAAAGATACAACTTTGTTGGGATGATGATTCAGAAGAGGAAAATGAAGTCAAGACTACTGAATCACAGTCAACAACAAATGTAGCTGAACAGATTGATTCTACTGAACATAATCAATCCCAGGTAACTCAGGTCGATAAAGAAACCCAAGTGGTAACTCAGGTATGATAAACCACATCACAAGACCCATACAGCCTACCCCCTGGCTTTGATACCAACAAGAGCAGGATCGGTGCATACCCTTACAGTCCACACAGCCAACAATACCAAAGCTTTAGACCAAACAACTGCTCAACACAACAGTGCTAAGCCCCACACCAGATAGCCAGTTCAACGATTTGCGGACACTGGGGCAAAACGAGCAATGTAAAAAGGTCTTATAAGCCTTAGATCGGCCAACAAATCATAACCAAAACCTCTTTGGTGTTTAAGACTGTAAAAATAAATACTTAGCCTATCTTATTTGCATATAGCCTGGAAGGAATAATTTGTATGAACTTGAATATGATTTATCATACTTAAAGATCTAGCCTATTAGGCTATTCATATATATTAAATTAAATTTTAAAACAAGTAAGTAAAACAAGAAAGGAAAGAAGACTTACAATAATTGTAGACCACCAATATCAAACAAGGCTTTTATTATTAAGGAATACTTTTACAAGAGGGAGAGAGGAAAAGTAACGTTGGAGAGAGAGAGAAAGTCTTCTCCAAAAACTTGCTACAAATGAAAAACAAACTCCCTTTTATAGACAAAAGAATGGAGAAAAAAACAAAATATAAACATTATACCTATTTTCATAGTCAAAAGGCTATATAATAGCCTACTAAGTCTAATTTTTTTTCGTATTACTATCAGAATAAATTTATCGTAATACAGCTGTCCATTTCAACTGTCTTCTACTCATTTTCTTCAAATACCATTAAATATTTGGTTGAAGAAGAGGATGATGCTCCTTTGTTGTTATTGAATTTCTCCGCAATCATTTTAGTCATTGAATCAAAAATATCAGCAATTGATGGTTCCTCATTTGGATCTTGTGCATCTTGTAATTCCATTGAGGCATCAGATTTTTGAGACATTGTTTCTTCTTTGAAGGATAATAAATCATTTTTCATTTCCTCAAAATAAACTGCTAATAATTTCTGTTGAGACATAGTCTCAGACTTCATCTTCAATCTTCTTGAGATTTGCTCAAAAGGAGAAGGAATTTCCTTCCTTAGTTGGAGCTTCTTTTGCTCACTATAAATTTTTACTTTTACATCAATATCATTTATCGTACCAGATCCAAACAAAGATTTTGTTTCAGGATCTATCTTCATCATTTTATCCCAAAATTTTGAATAAAAAATTCTTTTAAGACAAGAAATTTTTTCTTGGGTATAACCCACTTGTGGACTCCATCTAATAATCCACGGAATTGAAAATTTGATAAAACAGTGGAAGGCAAATATTCCTTCGATCAGAATTTCTGACTTTTGAATTTCATGAACCTTGGGAGAAATTCTACCCATTGATCAAATCTGTGTTTAAATGGTTCAGGCAAAATTGATACATTTGTACCATAGGTTTGCCACCATTTACAAAACCAAATTGGTATTTCTGATTTATAAACTTCAGAACATACCTTAATAAACAAATAATGTTTCTTATTAGGATTTTGATATAAAATTGCTTTACAAAAGGCATCTTGATAATCCCAAAAATTATATTTCATGAGAATCTTATTTGATGCTGAATATAAATCCTTTTGCTTTGATGGAAAAATTCCCCATTCTTCAATAGATATAATCTTTTTAATAATAATTTTTTAGAAGTTATGAACCTCTGAAACCTCTTTTGGAGGAAAATGGTGAATTTCACAGCCATTTTCTGCCAAAATTGCTTCATAAAACTCTCTGAACTTATAAGTTGGTGTAGCATATGATGCTTTATCAAAATATCTTTCCATAAGATACCAGAGATCATTTTCCCATTTTAAATCTTTTTCTTCCAATAATAGAATATTTTCTGTTTTCTGATTAGTGATATAATCACTATTTTCTTCCTTACTCACAATTGTCAAGTAAGAAGGAATATCATCCTTGGCTGAAGAAGAAGGATTATTACCTTCTAATTTTCTTTTATATTCCAAAAATTCTTGGAATTCTTTATTGCTCGATAAATCTTCAGCTATTAGCTTTTTCTTTCCATGTTGGGCCAGAATTTCTGGCTGATTTCTGCCTCGACCCCTTCCTCTATAAGAGGAGAGTCCTCTACCACGTCGGTACATTCCTGCAAGATTATTCATTGAATATATTCTTTGGTTAAAAAATCAGGAAGACTATTAGTTTCTCCTTTCTTATAAACAATTTCAAAATCAAATGGGGCTAAATGAGTCTGTCATCTTGCAAACATTTGTTTTGAAACATCATGTTTAAAGTCTTTATTAAACATAAATCTTGCATATTTATAATCAATTTTTATAATAAATTTCTGATTGTATAGATCGTCTTGGAATTTTATAACACATTTAACAATAATGAGAATTTCTCTTGCAACCGTAGAATAATTCTTTTGTGAATTATTCTATTTTCCTGAATAAAATCTAACAAGATATTCATGTTTATTATGAGGATTAATTTGTTTAAGAATACCCCCATATCAAGTGCTGTTAAAAATAGTCTAAAAGAAGAATATGATTTGCCTCAAAATCTTGAATTACTCAATAAATGAGAAGAAATAGATTTTTCATTAAATTGGACAATAGCAAAAGCTGTAGATTCACAATCTCAAACAACAAATAATTTAATAAAGGTAATACAAACTCCAGAAGGAGAAGTAACTTTAGAATTCGAGAACAATAAAAGTCCAACTAGACAGTCTTTAAGTAGACATAGGTCTAGCTATTCTAATCATTCATACATATCACCTCTAGATTATACACTAGAGCAGTTTGGTATTCCACATAGAGCCTATACGTCTCAAATAGATGAAAGATTCAGTGAATCTACTGATGAAAATAAAATAGAAAAAATAATAATAGATAGGAATAATATTGTTAAAGGATTGAGAAGTACAAATTGTACTAAAGATGAGGAAATAACCGAATCAGAAATGGATTTTCATATATAATTAATTTAGAAGAAAAAAATAGATTTTAGTCCTGGATCCCAAGAAAGACAAATAATAAAAGCAGAATTCAATACTCCCAGATGGGAACCGTTTAAAAAATGTTTTCTTGAAAATTTTAGTCATAAAGAAATAATAAATATACAAGAAGAATTTTATAAATTATGTAAAAAAGAAAATAAAATTATCTTTTTTGTTCTATGGTTTGTATCTACATATGTGGAACAATATATCTCAATTTTAGAAAGAAATTATAAATTAAAAAATGGTGAATTACTTAGTCAAGTATATCCACCACAACAATCTTTTCAAATAGAAAAGAATGGAAAAATTCATAATTTCTTAGCCTTTGCAAAATTATTAGAAGATAATACACTTCCGATAACTTGTAAAGAAATAAATATTTTAATAGAGCAAAATAATTATTTAAGTCTTTATTTTAAAAATATTAATAACTCTTCAAGATAGAGTTAAAAATATATTAGAAATAATAACTAATAAGGTTATAATAGAAAAATCTGCTAAAGAAAAAGAGGTGAAAATAGCGAATCCTACAATTCAACCTCCATCAGAAATAGTAGGTTTTAAATTAAAACCTATGAAAGAATTTGAAGAATTTTTAGAAGAAAAGTTTAAAAATTTAAGAATTAGTACGCTTGATAAGAAATTAAAAGAAAAATTAGTTGATAATCCAAATCATAGACAAGTTTATCAGGAAGAGATTAATAAAATTTCAAAATGGACAGATAAGCCAACTACAAGTAAATATTATTATTCTAGACCAACTCCGACAGATGTTTTAATAGAAGAACAAACTGATATCATATCTAATAGCTATAGTGGTAATCATATATATGAGTGGAATATTGATGGATTTGTTAATCAACAAATTCATAATACAATCCATAGGATGTTAATGTATTGTACAATATGTAAAAATAATGGAAACACGAATAAGCAAATTGCTAAAATGATAATAGCAGGATTTACTGGCCAACTAAAAGGTTGGTGGGATAATTATTTATCTCAAACAGATAGAGATAATATTCTAGATACAATAAAAGTTGAAAATAATGTTACTAGAGAGGATGCAGTTTATACACTGGTAATTAATATTGTAGAACATTTTACGGGAAGATATACAGAAAATAGTGAAAATATTAGGATACTATTATAAAATCTTAGGTGTAAAACACTGACAGATTTTAGGTGGTATAAAGACACCTTTATTAGTAGAGTCATGGAACTTCCTGAATGTAATAGTACTCATTGGAAATCTAAGTTTATAGATGGTCTTCCAGGTTTATTTGCCGAAAGAGTTAGAAAAGTATTAAGACAAAATTATAATAATATACCTTATGAAAATTACTCATATGGAAAATTAATAGGAACATGTGTACAAGAAGGATTAAATCTTTGTAATGAAATTAAACTAAATCAGCAAATAAAACGTCAAAATCTAGTTGAGAAAAGGCAATTAGGTCACTTTTGTGATCAATTTGCAATTGAGAAAATTCTTTCTAATAATAATAAAAATAAGAAAGCTTGGAAAGACAATAAACCTCGATATAAGAAGAGAAAATTTCTATAAAGACATATAAAGAAAATAGGCAAAAGAAGTATAATAGAGCCCAAAATAAATGGGAAAAGATGCAGAAAATAATTTGTAAGAAATGCGGTAAATATGGTCATTATGCTAGAAATTGTTGGACTAAAAGAAAGATTAATAATCTCAGTTTAGACGATAATATGAAAGATATTCTTCAAAAATATTATTAAATTCAGAATCAGAATATGAAGATACTAGTGATACTAGTACAAACACAGAATCTAATACAGAATTAGATGCACTAGAAAATGATTCCATAATGTCGAATTCAGAGTCAGAATGTTTGCCTTGTCAATTAGGACAATCCTGTATCAGAAAAAACAATGAACAAAAGAGTGATATTGAAGGTAAAGAATTTTATAATATTCTTTCACAATTTCAAAATTTAAATCTAAATGTTTTAAATCATGATAATATTATGGAATTATTAAAATTAGTTAAAGATCCAGAATTAAGATCTAAAATAATAGATCTGGTAGAAAATACACATAGTACTTCTCAGAATGATATTGTTGGTCCCGAGAGTAACGTTCAGGTGTAGAGGGGAGGGGGGAGTGAATACACCTGAAAACCGATTTCTCAACTTAAAACGCGAACAGTCCTTTTCAGGAGAGATGTCGTACTGAACGAGTTCAGCAGACCAGATAAGCTGTTCTGAATCGCGTGGCAAAGTGACTGACTTTACTGAGGCTTGCTAGCTGACTAGAGTCAAAATTCAGTACTGTTCAGATAGAGTTCAGTAGTGCGGAAATATGTAGGCGCAAATTCAGTTGAGTTAGGAAAACATTTTTAGCAAAACAGTTTCAGTATATTAGTGCAGTGGATTAAGCTTGCTGAAACTCAGTTGAATGATTTTAAAGATATTTTCATTATGCACAATAAATCAATGCAACAGTAAATAATGAACACAAAACACATGCGATTTTTAAAGTGGTTCGGATCCAACAATCCTACGTCCACTGTCCCGAAAGATCACGAGGCTATGTATTATACTGAGATAGTCTCAGTCGGTTTGTACACTGGACAAACACTGGTCTTGAGATTTATACTAAGCAAGTCTCAGTTTACATGGTATCAAACTAAGTGTTTGAAAAACTCTCCAACTGTGAAGTAGTCCTTTACAATAAGGATCAGTTCGACTATGAACTCCTTCATCTAAGCTATAGATATGAACGGCTGAGCTTAGGTTAGAGGGATAGGGAACGAGAAAGTGGCTTCTAGAGCGACGAACGGCTAAGTATAAACTTTGGGTTCGTGTTAAGTCGCTTGGATACTAGAGGCTGTATAATTCTGATTCAGCTTGGTTCCCTATGAGTAGATATGTAGTCTTTCGCCGGAGATTGTTTCTTCGAACTACTTGCGGAATACTTAGGACGTTTATGAGTTGCTCTTTGAATGCTCTGAGTTCGTTTGTGTGTTCGTATATGCTCGTTGGTTGCTCGTTTTCTCGTGTGCTTCAATTTGATTTTATCCCTCTATTTATAGAGCAGAGATCAGGATAGATCCGTTGGAGACGACGATCCTTTGTCTCTCTCTTTTGGGTAGCTAACGGCTCTTTCAAAGTATGGTTGCAGTGTCCTTTCCCTCCATTTCTGGAAAGTTGTTGACTTGCAGCTTTAATAGATATAGGACAGGTGGCTGCTTGTCATTGGTCGAGGTTCAGGAAAGTAGGTGAGACAGAACAGACTTCAAGGAGATCTGAAGCTGACTTCTCTCTTCCTCGTATTGACTCTGCTGATTTGACTTTAGAGAATCCTGACAGTCAGAAGACTGTCCAGCCGTTGTTGAGTCTGATCTCTGATTCAGTAGCATGCTCCTGCTGAGTCGGCTCTACTGAAGATCAGTTCTGAGTTCAGTGAACTACTCCTGCTGAGTTCGATTCCACTGACTCCTTTCAGTATACGGCTCCTGTTGAGTCCAGTATCACTGAGTCTTCTACTTCTTGTACTGAGGCAAGTAATCTACTGAGCGTCTGAACCAGATGCAGAGTGTCTACTGAGTCTGAAACCTCAGAGACAGAACGAAATAGGTTACAACTGAATGGTTCATCAGTCAAGATAGGGTTTTGGGATCTTCAAATCTTCCGTAAGTTTTCAGAGCACAGGGCTACTGAGTTATGTCTTAACTGATTGTGAGAAGACTGAATCATCTCCCAATAGATATATCTAAGGAAGATAGGATATATGAGAGGCCTAAGAATCCAGAAGGCCCTTATATGATGTCTGAAGGTTATAACCGGATGAGACAGAAAAATTAGAAGAAAATCCTACTTCTACAAAAGATTAAGTTATTGAAATTAATAATCTTAAAGAAGAAATAAAATTATTAAGCAAAGAAAAGAAAAATTTAGATTATAGAGTCTCTAAATTAGAAAATGTGACTGATAAAGTTATACCTCAGATATAAGAATTTGAAGACAATTTAAAAGGAAATTTTCTTTCAACATTAGAAGTGGATATATCACAAAAATGGTATACAAAAATTACCCTTTTTAATTGATAATTATTATTCGAAAGAATTTATTGCTTTAGTTGATAGTGGAGCTGATATGAATGTTATACAAAAAGGTCTTATACCTACGAGGTATTTTGAAAAAACTACCCAAAAATTATCTCATGCAGGGGGTAGTAGGTTACATATAAATTATAAAGGGGTGTTTGCTTAAATACCCAGATCGGAAATCGAAAACGCAAATTTACCCAAAGCTTATAATTGATACACAAAATACCCAACTTTACTTAAATATCCCCACTTTTCAGACTTGTCAGCCTGTAAAATCGTTATTTTGCTTCGTTCCGTGCGCAAATGATTAACGCAGAATCCCGCTTAATCCTGCTCACGTACCACCGAATCCCGCTCATTGACGTGGAATCCCGCTCAGTCACGTGGAAGCCGAGTCGAATCCCGCTCACTGATGTGGAATCCCGCTCGAGCATGGCCTGTCCCGCTCGTGGGATCCTGCTCGGCCGCCTAGTCCTGCTTGCGGGATCCCGCTCGAGCATGCCCAGTCCCGCTTGCGGGATCCTGCTCGCGGGGGAGCAGAATCTCGCTCGGCTTTTTTGACTTGGCAGGCCGAAGAGAATCCCGCTCACTGAATCCCGCTCGGCCGTTTCTAGTCCCGCTCGTTCCAAAATTATGATTTTATCTATTAATACCGTGATTGAAGTCCAAAATCGAACACACTTACTCCTCTTTCATTTTATTTTCAACTACAAATTATTTATGTAGAATTTTGCTTCCTCGTTTCATAAAAAAAAATGGATAGTTGGTATAATATTATTGTTCATTTTAACGGGCAATTTAACAATTTATCCGAGTATATTGACGGTGAAGTTAGAGTTGTCTGCATTCCTGGGAACAGTGTTTGTATCCCTATTTTATGACAGTTCATTCAATACAATCTTAATCCCTTTTCACTTTCGTCAAATTATGAAATTTATTACACCTACGTTTCTCGTCATGGTATGACGCTTAGGTCCATTCTCGCGACCGATATGGACCTACTTCGTCTTTGTAGTACACAAATCGAGCAGACTTTATTTCTTGAGCACTCTAATGCTCAATCTTATCATACACCCGATGTTGTTGAACAATTTGGTTCAAGGTTCAATTTTGAAGATCAAGCGGGTGGTAGCAATCGGGTTGAGAATTTTCGCGAATAGGAAACCTTTTTTCGCGAAGAGGATACTCATGTTGTATCCGACAATGATGAAGAAATATCTTGGATAGTTCATCCGAAGAAGAATACATACGATGAGGTGTCTGGTGCATTAAATCAATATACGTTTGGTGACTTTGCGGCATGGATCCGACGTGAAGGTGGTGTGAATCAACTGATATCTATGCTCATGCCGGACAACCGTGCCCTTCCAAGCAATGAAATAATATATGGTAGCAGCGAAGAAGTAAATGACGGTTTACTTCCAGTCGTTCCTCTCGACGCATCAGATTCACCTATGGTTCGAGATCTGGATCACATTGTGCAGTATCTACTCCGTGAAAGTGAGACATTTTGGGAGAAGGCAGATTTGTTTGCTGCTGTTGCACTTCGGCACATGGAACAAGGTCTCGATTTTAGGGTGGCTCGTTCTGACAGTGGTTGGTTGAGTATAAATGCAGACGGAGTCGTGACTGCCCATTTTTTCTACGGGTATCGTTTCGCAGAGATGTGTTGTGGACTGTAAACTTCTTGCATGCCGAACACACATGTAATCGAGATTTTTCATAGACTGGTCCAAGAAGAATTCGTGCAAAGGCGCTCGCTGCTTATGTTGCTCGGCGAATGCGCCGTCAAAAATCTATCCTAAAACCGAAAGAAATTATGGCAACTATCCAGGGTGAATTCGGCTTTCAAGCAAGCTATAGTGTTGCTCTAAGAGCCCGTAATTGTGCTCTGGCGATGATTTTTGGCAGACACTCAGATTCGTTCAAGATGCTCCCTCGTTACCTCTACGTACTAAAAACAACGAATCCAGGTACAATGACTGATCTCGAAGTCGATTCAGAAGGTCGTTTCCAACAATTATTCGTTGCTTTTAATGTTTCTCATGCCCCGTGGGTATTTAACCTCCAAGATCTGATGTGGTCGACGCGGCTCACTTGAAAGGAATGAATAAAGGAGGGTTATTTGTGGCTGCTACGATAGACGGCAACGACCAAATATTTCCACTAGCCTTTGGTGTGGGTCCAATTGAGAACGATTACTCTTAGACGTGGTTCATGTCCTGACTCAGAGAAGCATTTACGATGCCAACCAATTTAATGATCATATCTAATCAACACCGGAGCATAGCTAACACGGTAGAGGCTGTTTATCCGGAAGCAGCCCATGACACTTGTTACTATCATCTTCAGAATAAGCTTAAACGATATGGTAAGACGCTTATAAAGATATATCATGATGCTGCATATGCTTATACGATGTATGATTTTGATCGTGCGATGGAAGGGATGTTGGGTGATGATTCCATCCTCAGCACTGTTACTCTTAGTGGGAAATGATTCGGTCTTAGACACTGATCTTAAGCTCAGTAGCCTTGTGCTCTGTACTTGTCTGAAGATTTGAAGATCCCAAAACCCTATCTGATTGGTGAACCATTCCGTTGTATATGTTGTTTGTCTCTGAGGTTTCAGACTCAGTAAACACTCTGCTCTGGTCAAGGCGCTCAATAGCTTATCTGCCTCAGCACCAGTGTAGAAGACTCAATGATACTGGACTCAGCAGGAGCAGTATACTGAGAGAGTCAGTCGAATTGAACTCAGCAGGAGTAGTTCACTGGACTCAGAGCTGATCTTTAGTAGACTTATCTCAGTTGTCTATCTACTGAATACAAGGTCAGACTCAGCATCGGCAGACAATCTTCTGAATTGTCAGATCTTTTTGAAATGCTATCAGCATAGTCATATACGAGGAAGAGAGAAGTCAGCTTCAATTAGCCTCGAAGTCTGTTCTGTCTCAACCACCTTATTCACCTCGACAAATGACAAGCATACATGTGTCATCCTACCTACTAAAGCTGCAAGTCAACACTTTCCTAAAAAGGAGGAAAAGGCACTGTTACCTACGTCAAAAAGAGCCGTTTGCTACCAAAAGAGAGAGAGAGAAGAAGATCGTCTCCAACGGATCTATTTCAATCTCTGCTCTATAAATAGAGGGATTATTCAAGAAGAATACACCGAATGCACGAACCACAAAGCCAAAATCCAGAAAGCAGTCAACGAGCAACGAACCCAAAGAACAAAGTCTTAGCAAGAACTTGAAGAACAATCTTCCGGCGAAAGACTACATTCTAGCTCATAGGGAATCAAGCTGAACCGACATATAAAGCCTCTAGTATCCAAATCGACGTTACACGAACTCAAAGCTTACCTTCAGTTGTTCGTCGATCTAGAAGCTACTCTCTCATATTCCTTATCCCTCTAACCCTAAGCTCAACTGTTCTTATCTATAGCTTAGACGAAGGAGTTCATCTTTGAACCTGATCCTTATTGTATAAGGACTCCTTCACTGTTGGAGAAAGTTTGTCAAACACTTCTAAGTTTGATCGTTGTAAGCGAGACTTGGATCGGTATAAAAACCAAGACGCGACTTTGCCCAAGTCGCAAGGCGACCGAGACTAACTCGGGATAAATAATAGCCTCCTGATCTTTCGGGACAGTGGACGTAGGATTTGAGCGATATCCGAACCACTTTAAAAATCTCTGTGTTGTTTACTTACTGTTGCATTGATTTTACTATTTATACCGATCATCATTTCTTAAAATCAATCAACTGTCTCAGCATACTGAACTGAATATCTGCTGAACTGAGACTTTCATAAAATGTTTTCACCACTCAACCGATTTGGGCCTACACATATTTCCGCACGCCGAACTCTTACCGTAGATACCGAATTTCGACTCGGTCGGCCTAAGCGTGTCTCGGTAGAGTCGACTCTTTGCCGCACACGATTCGTAGCAGTGTTTGGTCTGCTGAACTATTTCAGTCAGACACCATCCTGAATAGGATTGTTCGTGTTCGAAGTTGAGAAATCGAATCAGGTATATTCACCCCCCCCCCCTCTACACCTGACCGTACACTCGGGACCAACAATTGGTATCAGAGCAGGAGTTCCTTAAGACTCTTGTCACTTTGAGACTGGTTTATTTGAACGGATCCGGAGGAAAACGTTTTTCACTGCATATCACTCTACATTCATATCTTTATCTTCTATGGCTGATATGTCAGGTATAAGAATGGTACCCATGTTCTCGGTGGAGAATTATGGAGTATGGCGAGTCAGAATGGAAGCACATCTGACATCCCTCCACGATAGCATGGCTGAAGTGCTTGAAGATGGACCTATCGTTGCCATGATCGATAGTGTTGTAACTCAAACTGAAGGAGGAGGAATGGTGACTGGGAAGAAGATCCCTAAAGATAGAAGTCTCTTCACTCCTGAAGAGAAGAAGCTTCACAACTTAGACCGAGTCGCCAGGAATGCCATACTAACCACTCTTAGCGATTCTTATCTTGGCAGGGTTCAGGAATGCAAGACTGCAAAAGAACTCTGGGACGCCCTAGCGCTACTGAGTCGGGGGACTCAGAAGATTAAAGCTAACAAACTAGCCCTGGAACTCCAAAAGCTAGAAAGCTTGTCTCTCATGCCTGGTGACAAAATCGAAGATCTGAACGTCAGATTTACCAATCTGATGAACTCAATCAATGGGCTGGGAAAGACATTCAGCAACCGAGAAATGAATCTAAAGATACTGAGGGTACTGCCGGACGGACACTGGACACCTTTTGCCACTCTATTGCGACATTCTGATTTAGATGTTGTCTCTCCTGACCATATCTTTTCAGAATTAAAGGCAGAGGAGTTTGAGTTCGACAGACCTCAAAGAAAGCTGAGAGCTGAAGCTGACACAAAGATTGACCATGCTTTCAAAGCGTCAGTCAGCACAGCATCTCCCGCGACGAGCAAGACGACGAGTAAGACAGAACCTTCACTCAATGATCTACAAGAAGGAAGTCTCGCTCAGAAGTATGCGTTGCTCGCTGTGAAATATCAGAAGGAGAAGGAGCGACGCAGAAAAGTGACTAAAGCCTATCGGGAAACGAAAGGTAAGTCAAATTATATGTCAAAACACACTCCTGACTCACAATCTTCTGAATACGTAAAGAAGGATGACTCGTAACCATCAAAGAATAGCGAAAGCAAAGAAGAAAGAGTCATCGCTTGCTACAATCGCAAGAAGCCGTGACATTATCAATATGATTGTCCCGAGCTCGAGTGCCTTGAACGCGCAAGCACGTAAGGCAAGGAGAGAGAAATTCGCCCAGAAAAGACATTCCTACATAGCTGGCGAAATCTCAGACGACTCAGAAGAGGTCGACTTCTTTATGGATTCATCGAATGATGATGCAGCTTTCATGGCCCTAGAGCTTGAAGCTGAAGAAACAACTGAAAAGTGCCTAATGGCAGGCGAAGAGGACGAGGTAAACTCTCTTGAACCAGTCAATTCCTCTTCACATTGCACACATGACACTATTTCAGGTGCAGATGAGAATTTGGACGTCGCGACCGCATACGAAGAACTGCTCGACGAATAAATTCAGATGAGTCTGCAGCTCAGTAAGACTCTTCAGGAATTGGATACCCTGAAAGTGGAGAATCAGAGACTTTCTCAGGAGAGTCAGGTTGCAGCTGAGGCTGAAGGACTTATGTTGAGACTCAGGGAGGAGATAAACTCTCTGATGGCCAAGTCTCAGCATCAAGAAGATCGGATTTCAGTTTTGACCAATGACTTGACTTAGAAAGATACTGAACTGAGTCTGCTGAAGCAAGAAATGTCAGGACTTCAGACCGAGCACGACATATTGAAGAAAAGTGATAATGTCTGGAGGAACCTGATGACTGAGAGGTACATGGGCGCTGAAAAGAAATTGGAGGTTATGCTAGCAAGCAACAAGCCAAAGCACTGCAAGGAAGGACTTGGATTCAGCCAGGGAGCTTCCTCGTCTGCCCCAGTACACTCAGAAGGACGGCTTGCTGATAGGTTTGTTCGAGGAAAGACCATAAATGCTGATATACTGAACCCCCTCGCAAAGAACAAACAAAAGATGAAAGCACCTCATCCTACTCAGCAAAGATTCCGACAAAGAGATCAAAGCCAAAGTACCCCGGTTCGGTCAAGGGGGGAACCAAAGAAATCAAAATTGGCCGATCGGTATGGACCTCCAAAGCCGACACATCCAGCTCGGTATGGGTCATATTATTATGAACCTATAGTCGAAGAGGATCCAAAAGTCGAAGAAACAGAAAGCCGCACGTAAGGCAAAGGTCGGCGATCCACCACTCGAAGATTAGGACTCCCGAACCTCGTAAGCCTCGAAGTCACCTATGACCGGTCGAGTGGTCAGATATGTTGACTCTAGTGGAAAGAAGATGTCTGAAACCACCAGGGTTGTTAGACAGATTTGGGTTATTAAAACTAACATCTAAGGATCCAAAATCAAAAATAAAGGGTACCCGAATATAATTGCGTTTTTGCGGGTGCGCAGAGACCCATGGTATGTGGACGACGGATGCTCAAGACATATGACATACCAAAGGAGTCTACGAAGAATTATATCACCGAAGAAGGACCCGAATCGAGTTTGGAGATAATGCCAAAGGCTACACGACAGATATACGGCACACTCAAGCATAGGAACGCCAACGTTCCTAGAGTATCCTATGTTGAAGGACTTCAACAGATAATCTTCTCTCTCGTTAGTCAATTTTGTGATAACTCAAATAGAGTGGTATTTGACGCCGGTTTTACGTGATGTTATTGATAAATCTAGAGGGAAAACAGTGTTATCAGGTTCGCGCAGAAAGAACATATATGTTGTTGACTGGAACTCAGCTGAACCTGAAGCTTGTTTGTTGGCGAAGAATGATAATCGAACTGGGTGGCTATGGCATAGAAGACTTAGCCATCTCAACTTCAAGACGCTCAACAAACTAGCAAGAGACACTCTAGCAAGGGGACTGCCGAATGAAATATTCAGCAAAGACACTTAGTGTGAAGCATGTCTGAAGGGAAAGCAAACAAAGAATCAAAATCCAACAGTTCCATCTCCTTCCACTGATGGAATCCTTCAGCTGCTACATATGGATTTGTTCAGTCCAGTCTCCCCAGTGACGATCAGAGGCAAGAAATATGCTTTAGTGGTCATAGATGACTACTCGCGCTACACATGGGTCATATTCATTGCCAACAAGTCTGACGTCAAAACAGAGTTACCAACGCTTCTGAAAAGGCTAAGTGTCGAGAAGAACACCAAGATCAGAAAAATACGTTCAGACAGAGGAACTGAGTTCTTTAATTCCATGGTAGAGGAGTTCTGCCAAGCAGAAGGCATAGAGCATGAGACTTCAGCTGCACGCACACCTCAGCAGAATGGAGTTTTTGAACGAAAGAACAGAACTCTAAAAGAGGCAGCTAGGACTCTACTCGCAGACTCAGGACTCCCAGCCAAATTCTAGGCAGAAGCTACTGACACTGCATGTTACACTCAGAATCGATCTTTACTGACGAAGCAGCATGGAAGAACACCATATGAACTATGGAACAGCAGGAAGCCTTCTCTATCTTATTTCCATATCTTTGGTTGTTCATGCTTTATCCACAATAATGGGAAAGATCAGCGAAGACTTTTGATAGCAAGTCGATCGGGGAGTATTCTTAGGATACTCTCGGGTCGACAAAAGCTTTCGAGTATTCAACTATCGGACTCTTTGCGTGGAGGAAAGCCCTCATGTTGTTTTTAACGAGTTTGCTATCGAAGACAGGAGCAATAACTCAAATTCCGAATCGAGGACATCGGTAGACGGCTACGGGATCTAAGCTTAAAGGACAAACCCGAAAAGATCCAGCCTATGTTGGGATGATGATTCGGACGAAGAAACCGAAGACAAATCTATCGAATCTCAACCGGCAGAGCAAGTAGGCGAGCGAGATTGATTCTCCCGAACGTAATCAATCCCGGGTAACTCAGGTCGATGAGGAAACCGTTGAGGTAACCGAGACCACTACCGAGAATAACAACTCGGGGGGGAACATCTAGTAATGTTCCCGAGCCGAATGCCCCCGAACTCGGTGACTCAGTAGATCATACTCTTATCACTGAAATTCTTCAATCTCAGAATAGTACAACTAAAATGCCTAACTCACCTACTATCTGTGTTAAACAAATTTCAGATGAGGAGCTGAAACTTCGTAGATCGTGGCTCGATGCTAACACTGCTGATCTAATCATTGGAGATCCCTCAGCTAATGTCAAGACAAGATCCAGATTCTGTCAAGGAGAAAGCGCATTATTTTCCTGCTTCTTGTCTACTGAAGAGCCTCAGACCATTGAGGATGCATTAAAGGATGCTGACTGGATCATAGCTATGCAGAAGGAGCTGAATCAGTTTACGAGAAATGAAGTGTGGGAGCTTGTAGACAGACCCCGTCATCAACATGTCATTGGAACCAAATGGGTCTTCAAAAACAAGCGAGATGAAAACAACGTTATAGTAAGGAACAAAGCAAGGCTCGTGGCTAAAGGTTACTTGTCAAGTCGAAGGAATAGATTTCGATGAAACTTTCGCTCCGGTTGCAAGATTGGAGGCAATTAGACTATTCCTAGCCTACGCAACACATCAAAGATTCGGAGTTTATCAAATGGATGTGAAGTTTGCGTTCTCGAATGGCGTGCTTGAAAGAAGAAGTCTATGTGGAACAACCGCCCGACTTTCAGCGAGGACATCAAGTATATAGACTCGTAAAGGCTCAGTATGGGTTAAAACAAGCACCCGTGGCTTGGTACGATACCCCTGTCCGAGTTTCTTCTTCGTAAAGGTTTTCGAAAGGCACGAGACCGCACTCTATTCAAGATTCGACCGGAAGAAGACTTATTACTTGTGCGGATCTACGTGGGTGACATCATATTCGGATCAAAGAATGTCATCATGTGTCAACAATTTGAAAAGATGATGAAGGATAAGTTCGAGATGTCAATGATGGGAGAAATGAACTACTTCCTTGGTTTTCAAGTCAAGCAATCTTAAAAGGGAACGTTCATCAACCAAGGCAAATACACTCGAGACCTCATCAAAAGATTCGGCTGCACATCCGGCAAATCTATCAAGATCCCGATGAATACGAATATGAAGATAGATCTTGATAAAGAGGGAGTATCAGTAGACCAAACCGAATATCGTGCTATAATTGGTTCATTATTATATTTAACAGCTACTCGTCCTGACATAACTTATGTTGTAGGTGTATGTGCTCGATTTCGGGCGAATCCGAGCGAGCCATATGGACTCGACAGAAAGAAGATTCTTCGCTATCTCCGAGGAACACCCGACATGGGTTTATGGTATCCAATGATGATAATATTGAACTAACGGCTATTCCGATGCCGACTATGCGGGATGTAGAATTGACCGAAAATCAACTTCAAGAACATGTCGGTTCCTTGGCGGCAAGGCGATCTCATGGTTTTCAAAGAAACAAGCACTCGGTAGCTACGTCGACTACCGAAGCTGAATACATGGCTGCCGGAAGTTGTTGCGCCCAAATCCTTTGGCCGAGACAACGGTGAGAGACTATGACGTCATTCGGAATGAAGTGCCGATCTTCTCGCGATAGTACCGGTGCCATTGCAATCACTCGAATCCCGTACTACACACGAGATGCAAGCACGTGGACATCAGACATCACTTCATTCGTGACCATGTCGAAAAGAAGGATATCAGGATGGAAAAGATCCATACTGACAAGCAACGGGCTGATATACTGACCAAGCCTCTAGCTGAATCCATATTCAGAGAACTTTCAGTAGAGCTAGGTCTGTTTGGACCCTACCGACCCTCGGTCAAGAAGGTTTCGGGGAGAGGACCATTTCGGTAAGGGGGAATGTTCACTCTTAGTACCGAATGTGTTCGATGCGTAGAGATTCAGAAACCATCTACACGAGGTATCAGCTGACTACTATGTTCAGCTGACAGGTTTGCGTATCTCTACTCAGTAGTAATTTATATTACATGAACCTTGCATTTATGACAAAGATTCAGCATGATATTAATATCTCTTGGTTTGTCTTTATTATTAACGAATCTCATTTAATGCACGACATTCCATACATAAGCTTGCTGAACTCTGCGCGCATTTAATGCATGTCTTTTCACAGTTACTACTTAGGCTATTTTACAACTGGCTTTGAATTAGGCGGCATATGTGATCATTACCTATAATATATCTTCTAATCTTGACCGTCCATTCTATAAAACAGTTTAATCACAACCTTTGATCAAATAACTGTTCATCTTCACGTTTGATATATATATTTGATCATATCTTCTCAAACCGCCATTAGCATACTTCAAATCTTTCAAATCCGAAAAATCCGAGATTTGCAAAAGCAATCCTTACTTGCAACTTCATCTTCATATCTTATCTCGATTTTCTTGGTATGCCTATGAGAACTGTTACTGTATTCTCTGTATTTTTTTTCGCATCTCTACGTAAGCACTCGTTCTAACTAAGAATTGATACGATAAATCTCTTGTAACAGTACTATGGCGGGTATTTTTGTAGATGCCCCTGACAACATGGAGGAGATCCTCAGCAAAGGCCGTGTCTGGTGTGAACCAGTCATGGAATTCGATGCTTGCGAGCTCGAATACATGGATGAAGTGTTTACATACCTCAGAGGATCTGGTCTGGAAGAATTTCTATCGAGGAAGGCCACTTACTTCCTTCCTCGACAAGTGGCGAGATATATATCGAACTCGATTCCGTCGGAGGAGATATTGTGGCGAGTTTCGCTGTTCACGCTATTGGCGATGCGTCGAAGATTCTGAAGCGGATATCGATCAAGCAAGCACTGAAGAAGAGCTTCAATCTTCCATCTGAAGGCATCAGTACTATAGGCTATAACGATGACTCAGTAGACGAATACCTGACGGTATTCTGTGGCAAGCCTACAACCTTCAGAGCAGCTTTCCCGAAGAACGCTATGCTACCACAGTTCAGAGCACTGGCCTACATCGTCACGCAGTTGCTGACGAGCCAAGCTGGCTCCTTCGATCAGGTCTCTCGACCTAAGATCCACTTGATGATGGCAATTTATGATTGTGCCAAGGTCAACTGGACCGAGTTCTTCATCCGGGAATTTATGGCTCAAGCAGCCAAGTTTGACAAGCCCACGCGTAAGCTGAGCGCAAAAGGCAAATTACTTTATGGGCTAAACTGTCAGTTATGATTGAAGACTTCTGTGGCTCTGAGCAGATCACCTATGAAGACAAGGAGTACTTCAACACAAAGAAAGTTCGGTTTCACAACAGGACTGCGGCCCTTCAGCAAATCGGGTCAGGCCCCTCAGCCGTGACTCAGCAGACTGAGTCTCAGAAGGCTACTCCAACGAAAAGGAGAACGCCTCCAGCAAAAACCCCAAAGGCACCGGCTAAGAAACTGAGGAAAGCCAGCGATGTGCCTGCTGAACCTGAAGCCCCTGCTGAACAGGCCACTCAGCAAACTACTCAGCCCCAGAGGCTGATAGATGAATCTGAGTCTTCTGAGAAGACTCAATCAGTGGAGAAGGGAGTCTCCACTGAAGAACCAATAGAGATGGAACAAGGGGAGGCTACTGAAGCTCACAGTGAAGAAATTCAATGCCTTGACAGCCCCCTCACAAGTTCCTCCACTCGCCAGATGCGCCACTCGCCGAGACTCGGGCGTCTCCAATTGACTTGGAATCTGAGACGGCATCTGAAGAAGAAAAAATCGGGATGGAAGCGCAGTGATTCTATCCAGAGCATCCCGAGAAATTCTTCAACTAATTCCGGAGCTTGCTGACTACTCGCACTGTTGCAAATTGCCAAATCAGCAAGGCTCCACATGTTGCTGCGACATCAGGAGTGGCCTCGTCTACAACGCTTAGTTCTTCACTACTCCTGTCAGCAGTTTCATGAAGAAGAACTGAGACTGAGAGAACAGATAGGCTATTCTGAGCCTGAAGACCTCGGTTCAATGGACGGTCGAGGGCTGCGATGCGGCTATGATACATGATCGGCGCTTGCCTCCGCCCAAGACCCTCGGATGGGTCGGACCATGACGACCCACCCGTGATTCGGGCCCCGGAAAGCCCGATGAGGGAAATCCCAGGACAAGGATACACTCACTTCGCAGAAGCTCCGCGTCCGCCCGAAGATCCTTGGACTCGCGAAGTCGACGGCCGGTACCTCGAGCATCCACGAGCCCGCTCAGCTCTTATTGAAATCTGCATTCGAGGTAGCGCCCAGCCCGCATCGTCGACGTTCCAAGTATGTGGCGAAGGCTATCAAAAGCCAAGGCACTCAGAACCGTGCCCTCGCCAAGGCAGTCCACAACGTGTGGAAGAAGACTGCCGAAGCCACCGCTCTTCGAGCTTCGTGGGCTGAAGTCTTCTATATCTCAATCGGTCGCCCACGATGTCTCTGCGCTTATTTCAAAAGCACGGCTCAAGAAGAAGACAAATTTGAATCTCGGCTAAGGATCTTTCGGGAGAGCCAAGCCAAACTACTTGAGGAATTTCGGGCTTCCAAATTGGCTCATACCGAAGCTATTCTTGAACAATCCCGTGCCACATACATAAGACTTGATAATATTCAACGGTCCCCGGAGGATAAGATCTCCGAGAAGCCGAATGATTTTAAGGCTGCGGTGAACTCTCCTACAAGCAATACGATGAAGCTCGACTTCGAGAGGAACGAGCCGCATGAGGCACCGACGACTTAAAGGATCAAATTCGATTCTTTGTCAACCTCCTTCAACAGCCTTTTCGAAAAAAGGTACTTATCCCTACCCCTTGCTATTGATGATGCCAAAAAGGGGGAAAGTAAAAGAGGGGAGGAAAAGAGTACCGAGCCAAAAAAGGCAAGAAACAGAGTACCGAGAAGCCTACTCCTACAACAACCACAAAATCTACAAAATCTTCTAAGGGGGAAGCTACACCGAAGTCATCTCGGACTCGGACTCGGACGGGTGAGGCCCGGGGTGTCCCAGTGCCGAGCACACCCGAGACCGGCCCAAGTGGCTCGGGATCCCGGCTACTCATGCAATCCCGACTCCTACCGATATCATCAAGGAGGTTGCGAGTATGCTTTGAACGTAAAGAGGACTCGAGATAGTGAAGAAGAGGTTCCTCTACCCCCCACTGTTCGGGGAAAAGGTAAGAAAATAATGGATCTCCCGACCCCTCCAAAGAAAGAAGAAAACCAAGAGATATATTTCGCTCGAGGAGGAGGCTCGAGATAGCGGCCGATGAGAAGCTCACTAGGGAGATTGCCGATGCTTGAAGCCGCCAACAAGCCAAAATCTAAGCCTCGCTAAAGGAAAGACAAAGGCACCAAGCACGCGGTGGAAAGAAGAAAGCGCCTGCTAGGTTGCCTCCCGAAAACTCATAATCGAGGATGATGAAGATAGGGAGAGGCAACAACAACAAGAAAAGGCACTCGGCAGCAAGGTACGTCCAAAAACAAATCCAGTACCTCTGCCGACTCGAACAAGCTCCTCGAAGCCTCAAGAGCAAGATGCGAAATTGAAGTAATATTCGCTCGAGATGGAGAGATATCTCTACCGAGGAGAGGAAGCTAGACGATTAGAGGCCGGGCGGAGAGGATACATTTGGCGGACCTCGAGGCACTCGAGTGTGATCGAGCAAGAGGCCGCCGAGAGTTCCTTCGAAAGCCGACATTCCTTACCGATACGTAAGGTTCGGGAAGCCAACCGATCGAAAACACATAGATGGCCGAGATCGGACGAATGGATGCCTATTCGGTTCAATCGGGAGATGGGAATCGGCCAAGATTGAGTTTATCAAGAGAAATTATTTCTGGAGATTCTGGCCTGAAATGTCTAAGGCTGATGCCTACGTCGAGTGGATGGTTGTTACTGAACCTGATCTTTACCCATATTTGCACAGAGCCGTAACTGAAGGGGTAGTAGTCAGCGTTCCTGAAGCAAGAATCATTCCTCCACCCAGAAGACAAGACGACTCAGTTCATCTCGGAGTGATTGAACAAGAAGTGAAGAATGCTGCGATGAACAGAGGTCTAGAACAAGATGATCCAGCAGACTTCACTGAATACTTGAAGCTGAGGAAGAACACATTCAGAATGTATGGAGTCCCACTGCCTGAAGATCTATCTCAAGGTTTCATGAATAGGATTCAGCAGTTTAAGGGTTCTCCTCCTTAGTTCTCTTCTTAGCTTAGCAAGATTTGTATTGTACTTAACTGATTATCATATATATACAATCTGCTTTTTTGGCTTTGACAACTACTTGTTGTCTAAATAGCCGTGTTTGCTTTATGCTTTAACACTCGTAATCATCGAAGTGATTACGACACGCACACACTTTGTTTATTTACCCGTCGGTTTTGCTCGGTTAGATTTCTGATAGACTAGACTTTCATAGAGTTATTATTTCTCATAAAGGGAAATTGTTGCATGGGGGAAATTGTTGTAAAGAGAGAAATTGTTCTGCTCTGTCTCCCTCAGTAGTCTAGCACTTACCATACAACTCCACTGATCCTTCTTGTAATTATGTAAGGAGCTCTGTTCCTGAGTAAGTTAGTGTTTAGCATAGATGATAGGTTTTGGCATCATCAAATAGGGGAAAATTGTTGGGTGATGATTCCATCCTCAAGATCCTTTACTCTTAGTGGGAAATGATTCGGTCTTAGACACTGATCTTAAGCTCAGTAGCCTTGTGCTCTGTACTTGTCTGAAGATTTGAAGATCGCAAAACCCTATCTGATTGGTGAACCATTCCGTTGTATATGTTGTTTGTCTCTGAGGTTTCAGACTCGGTAGACACTCTGCTCCGGTCAAGGCGCTCGGAGCTTATCCGCCTCGGCACCGGTGTAGAAGACTCGGTGATCTTGGACTCGGCGGGAGCAAGATATCGAGAGAGTCATCAAACCGAACTCGGCAGAGTAGTTCATTTGGACTCGTAGCTGATCTTCGATAGACTTATCTCACTGTCTATCTACCGAATACAAGGTCGACTCAAAGATCGGCGGACAATCTTCCGAATTGTCGAATCTTTTTGAAATGCTATCGGCATAGTCATATACGAGGAAGAGAGAAGTCGGCTTCAATTAGCCTCGAAGTACGTTCGTGTCTCAACCACCTTATTCACCTCGACAAATGACAAGCATACACGTGTCATCCTACCTACTAAAGCCGCAAGTCAACACTTTCCTAAAAAAGGAGGAAAAGGCACGCATTACCTACGTCAAAAAGAGCCGTTTGCTACCAAAAGAGAGAGAGAGAAGAAGATCATCTCCAACGGATCTATTTCAATCTCTCGCTCTATAAATAGAGGGATTATTCAAGAAGAATACACCGAATGCACGAACCACAAAGCCAAAATCCGTAAGCGATCCAACGAGCAACGAACCCAAAGAACAAAGTCTTAGCAAGAACTTGAAGAACAATCTTCCGGCGAAAGACTACATTCTAGCTCATAGGGAATCAAGCTGAACCGACATATAAAGCCTCTAGTATCCAAATCGACGTTACACGAACTCAAAGCTTACCTTCAGTTGTTCGTCGATCTAGAAGCTACTCTCTCATATTCCTTATCCCTCTAACCCTAAGCTCAACTGTTCTTATCTATAGCTTAGATGAAGGAGTTCATCTTTGAACCTGATCCTTATTGTATAAGGACTCCTTCACTGTTGGAGAAAGTTTGTCAAACACTTCTAAGTTTGATCGTTGTAAACTGAGACTTGGATCAGTATAAAAACCAAGACGCGGCTTTGCCCAGTGCGCAAGCTGACTGAGACTAACTCAGGATAAATAATAGCCTCCAGATCTTTCGGGACAGTGGACGTAGGATTTGAGCGATATCCGAACCACTTTAAAAATCTCTCTGTTGTTTACTTACTGTTGCATTGATTTTACTATTCATACCGATCATCATTTCTTAAAATCAATCAACTGTCTCAGCATACTGAACTGAATATCTGCTGAACTGAGACTTTCATAAAACATTTTCACCACTCAACTGATTTGGGCCTACACACATTTCCGCACGCTGAACTCTTACTGTAGATACTGAATTTCTGACTCAGTCAGCTAGCAGGTCTCAGTAGAGTTAGACTCTTTGCCGCACACGATTCAGAAGAGCTGTTTGGTCTGTTAAACTGTTTCAGTCAGACACCATCCTGAATAGGACTGTTCGTGTTCGAAGTTGAGAAATCGAATCAGGTGTATTCACCCCCCCCCCTCTACACCTGACCGTACACTCGGGACCAACAAGGGATTCGTCAAGCCTATCCTGAGGCATACGAGAAGTTAATGGATGTCGGACCGGAAAAGTGGTCTAGATCGAAGTCTCCCGTTCGCCGGTACAGTCAGCTCACCTCAAACATAGTTGAATCCATCAACTCGAGACTGCTCACAGCACGACGTCTGTCGATATGCTCTATGATCGAGGCAATAGGTCACATGGTGGAACAGTGGTGTGACCAACGTCGTGCAAAAGCCATGGCACGAGGTAATCCACTGACAATTGCTGCAGAGCTAAAGTTAGCTCCGTCGGAGGACCGTTCACATCGCTTCACTGTTGTGTCAGTGAACGAAGACAAATTAAAGGTTCACGACGGAACGTATCAATGGGGAGTTCAAATCAGCAGAAACGCTTGTGAATGTCGTGAGTGGCAACTCGATGAGATCCCGTGTTCGCATACTTGTGCTGCTATCAGGTATAATAGTTTTTCCGTCTATAGGGTTGTTCCGGACTTGTGTATTAATAGATTTTTTATCTATAAGGTTGCCGGACTAAATATACTAGACTTCGTGTCGGATGCATACAAGACTAAGAATTGGAGGATGATTTATGCCAGAACACTATATCCGGTAGCCCCCATGCGTAATTGGCGTGTGCTGGAAGATGTGGCCTTAATGGTTGTGTTGCCGCCATTAATTACACGTCGGGCAGGGAGACCGAAGAATAGTAGACGACCCTCAGGAGCCGAAGCAAGTACATCTAGTGGGAGAACACGCTGTCCGAAAAATGCAGCATATGTGGTGTGGTTGGGCATACTAGGAGGAAGTGTCCGGGAACGGATGTGCCGGACTCACCAGAGTCGGAAGCATTTTAGTATATCGTAATTTGTAATTGTCAAAGTAATCAATGAATTCGTAATTATATTAATTTGTATTTATGCCATAATCAATGACTTCAAACAAAAAAAAAATTCCTAAATTGAATAAAAAAAAATCATAAGTTCAAATCAAATATGTCAATGAAATACAAATATATAAATCAAAATAGTCATCATAAACCCGGCTTCGTATAGCACATGTCAAAGACCCTCTGAGCCATCAACCGACAATACACAACTACATTGCCGGGGCTGCTGCCCCACATGATTGTTGGGTAAGTGGCAATGAATCTCTCAGCTACCGTGCAGACCATCGGTCCACAGCTTTTATCATCTGCTTGTTGCAACTGCTGCTCACGAGGCATAATCTGCACAATGGGCGACCACGGTTGGGGATCCTGATATCCAAAGTCATTAAGGCGCCAGTAATCGTCGTACGACAAATATGGATCAATCAGCTTTGCCAGAGGTCTCAACTGTCGAATCCTACGTGCTCGGCCATGATCATCGGCTTTGTGCTCAAGCGAATCATAAACCTCAATCCTCCAATGACTAATGTCAATCCGAACAGTGACCCAGTGATCGAAGCACAGACATGGCAATAACAACTTCAAAAAAAACAGAATTAATTAATATGAATAATTTATAATATAAATAAACAACTAAGTAAAATTAATATAAATACTTACGTATTTGGCACTATACCACTTTTGCGCATGTTCCGTCAAGTTTTTACCGACAATGTACTCCATGAGACTTTCATTCGGCTTCCAGAAATGCGCATAGTTAAAGTCCGTGTCGTGCATATAAGAATCCGGATCCGGAATGCATTTCTTCCAATTCGCGCAGAGAACATTCTGTTAAATAAATGGAAAAAATGTCAGTAATTATTTAAAGAGCATAATACAAATATTGAATTATTACCTACGAAGAAAACCGAATCGACTATCACGGTCTGATGATAGTGGGGAGTAGCCAACACATCGATACCCTTGAGGCTCTTCATCTTCCTCAGGGCTCCCATGTATAAATCCATGGTCCCCTGCTCTAACTCCTTAGTTGGATCCTCGAGCTCGTCGAATAAATCGGGGCGGACAACATAATTCACAACATACGTGAAACATCATAGTCGAGATGCCCGATGCTGCCGATAATTTTCAACTATTACGGGAGTGGTCATCATTGGGGCACCATACGGGTTATCTCGGGGAGTCGTCAAAGCCTAAAATTAAATGATATCTAATAAAAAAACAAGCTATAACTAATAAAGTAAATTAAATAAAAATTAAATATTATACAGTACCTGATAAACTGAATCAAAAGAAAAATCATCGAGCCAATTGTGGTCGTCCGACAGGGTTGGCTCGACCCGTATCGAGTTCGCAGACGATGCACCAACCTCGGGGCGGTGTGCTGAAGGCTGCTCCTGATCAGGAGTATAATACTGACGCCAATTTCACCGTCGAAAGGAAGTGGGTGCATAGGTTGTGCACCGTAGGACCAGCTCTGATGAGGCGGACAATCTCCGTAAACAGGGTTGAAATAGTCAAACATGCTCCTCACCGACCCTGGAGCATAACATCCACACTCGTAGACGCTGTGTCGACCTTGTATCGGTGGAATGACCGGCTGCTCCGCCTCATTATCCGATTCGTCATCCACCTCCATAACCTCGGGGTGGTACACCGTGGCGGCTCTCTCATCAACCCGGGGGGAGTTATCCCCCATCTGCATAATCTCGGGGCGGTACACCGAGGCGGTTCTCCCCTCAATCTCGGGGCGGTACACCGAGGGGCTCTCTCCTCCTCAACCCGGGGAGAGTGATCTCTCATCTCCTCATCTCGGTCACGATGGTGTCCCATCGACACCGATTCACTCCTAACAAGACTGTGTGGTGTACGGTTACCGCCCGCGTGAGAGGACGTAATAGCCAAGCCTCAGCTCCTAGATCGACAAAACACCAACCGAAATAGTGCATTCACGTCGTGAACTATTTCCTCCCGCAAGTTCCGGTGTTCGCGAACTATTTCCTGCCACAAGTTCCGGTGTTCGTGAACTATTTCCTCCCTTACAACTTTACGGACGTCTTCGACGGTCAAGATCTGGTGATGATCGGGCTCCCTCTGTCCAGTCTCCGTTTGGACCCGCTTACCACCTTTAGTGGAACGGCATTGTAGAACTGGTTGGACGCTGTGTCTGCTGTCCGAATCTGTATAGCTCTCGTACCCCATGGTCCCCTGTGATCGTGGGATGTAACGGATTCTCAGCCGCAATATAGGGCACATGAAGTCGATCGTCCCTAATGACATTCTGCCAATAATAAGTTTGTGTCTCCGCATTGGATGGTGTGAGACCATCTCGGACAGCAAACTACAATTACATTAAATAAATTATTATTAGACTACATTAAATTAAAAAATATATATAATATAAACAAAATCAACTTTAAATTTAATATTTTTACCTGACGATGCCAGAAACTGTTAAGCTTCTTTGGTTGGCCTCCACCAAAGAACCAATTCTTCCAACGAGGAAATTCAGTTGTAGACAACCTCTCTGCACATATCGCTCCAAAATCTGGAATAGCCTCGTAGGACCAAATCTACAATGAATGAAAATCAATATTGATTAGTACATGATATATATGAATAATTCAAATAATTAAACTAATAAAATCATTATACACACCTGAAGTGCCCAAACGGGTCCATAGAAATGATATTTCTTGGCGTTTGTTCCGCCGTTCTCGGAACAAAACTACAATAGTGCTTCATCGCACTTTAAGTGTACGAGCCCCACGGGAATTGGTCAAATGCACGTAGATCATCCACTAATACCCAAATCCACGTGTCGACTAATTTCGTGTCGTTGTAACCGCTAAAAAAGTAAATTAAGGCTAGAACATGAGCCACCTTCAAATAGTCCAACTCGTCCAATCCCAAATCTCCATTCTCGAACTTTGTCAACAAATCTATGCCCGTTATTGGTGTACAATTATTTAATTGTTTGTACACAGTCGAGGAACGGGGATTATACTAAGCATGTGGATCAAAATTACAGGATCTAAACTTTAAACCCGTGACAAGGGCATAATCGAAACAAGAAAAGCGGGTAGTCGTCCCGGACACAAAAAACCAAATAGCAGAATCATCTACGTCCACTTCAATCTCATGACACATCAACATATGGAGAGCCCTTGCCGCATTCCTACCCACCCTCGAATCCAAAAACCTACCAGAAACGTCATTCCTAAATTCGTTTACTACAACACTGTCCCCGATAACTCCAATTTTTTTTTTAATTATATCAAAAATCTTCAGGTAGAATTCTATGTCTATCCTCGGAGTCGCATCGAGAAGACCAATTCTTTTAAAAACGGGCTGCATCGATACAATATAACAATTAAAAAAATCAGAATCCCGCTCGATCGACCGGAATCTCGCTCGGCGAGCGGGATTTTGGTTCGGCCGAGCAGGATTCCGGTTGACCGAGCGAGATTTCATGATTTTTTCGACCGAAAATCACCCATTCATGCTCCAAAAATTCAGAAAATTCATGCTTCGAAAATCAAAAAATCATACTCCAAAAATTCAGAAAAATTCATGCTCCGTAAATCATAAAATCATGCTCCAAAAATTCAGAAAAATTCATGCTCCTAAAATCATAAAATCATGCTCCAATTAAACAAAATTCATGCTCAAATTCGAATAATCTCAGAAAATTTAACGAATTAAACAATATTATTCATGCCCAAATTCGAATAATTCAATAAAATTCAACTAATTAAACAATATTCATGCTCAAATTCGAATAATTCTCAAAAAGACATTCTCATCAAATAATTAAGATTCACGTCAAATTAACGGATAAAATTCGAGCGGGACTATAGAATTCGAGCGTGACTAACCTGGTAGGCCATTCTTGTGTTTTGGTGTCGAATTCAACTCCGAAATCGTATTCTCGAGTGGGATTCGGCGACGGAGAGAAGGAGAGAATGATTGAGAAGTGAATGTGAGAGAGGTGACGAGCGGGATTCAGATCTAAATCTGGTTGAAATCCCACTCGTAAAATCCCGCTCGGCGAGCGAGATTCGACAACGTGGCGGGCGGGACGACGGCCGAGCGGGACGGAACGTGGCGGACGGGACGGGCGGGATGAGCGGGAACCTGCCGAGCGGGATTCATTGTCCCCGAGCGGGATTCTGTCGGTGCTCGAGCGGGATTCGTCTCTCGGTCGAGCGGGATTCGGGTGTTGGCAGCCTGATTTTCGAGCGGGATTTGAATTTAAGTGAGCGGGACTGAGCAGGATTTAAGTCTCGAATTAATTCGTTTTGAATTCATGTGTGTTTTTTGTTTGTTTCTTCAATTAATTCGTCTCGAATTCAGGAAAACACCTGAAAATGATTGGTGTCAGTCAACTTTTTCAAAAAATAAGGATAGTGTAAGTAAAGTTGGGTATTTTGTCTAGTAAATATAAGGATTGTGTATTTTTTATTTTTGTTATGCGAAAATGGGTAATAGCAATAATACCACAATTATAAATGTATATGCATTGTAGTATATTAAACATAATGCATTTCAAAATAATTTATAAGTAATTTCATGATGCATTCATAGATATAGTTGTTATAATTATACTCTATTGTGATTTCTAAATCCTATGGAGATAAGTGATACTCCCTCCGTCCCACAATTCTTGTCCCTTATTCCTTTTTGGGACGTCCCACAATTCTTGTCCCTTTACCTAAAATGGTAAATTATTATACACACTTTATTTAAGGGCCCACCATCTTACTCATAACCAACCACTCTCCTAAATTCTCGTGCCCAAAAGAAAAGGGACAAGAATTGTGAGACGGAGGGAGTATTTCGTTAAGGTTAAGTGAATATTTAAAATATTTTACTGTGCCTATATACGTATTCTAATTGATACAACGTATACAAAATAATGTATATATATATTATAATGTTGCACCAACATTTACTAAATAATGCATTTACGTATTATAATTGATGCATCAACATATACGAAATAATGCATATAATTATTATAATGATGCATCACCATATACGAAATAAAGCATACATATTTGTAATTATTGCATAAACATATAATACAAAATTAAATTAGAAGTAGACAATTAGTTAAATAAAATTTGAGAGAGGGGATTTAATTTATGTTATTATGCATAAATTACTTCGTCTAAATGCATTAACATGTCAAATTGTCACAACTAATGCATTTTAATATCTCATCGTATATATATAATAAACTTGAACGAAATAATGCATATATATATTGGAAATGGATCATTAAGAAACACATGCTTAACGAAGGAATTAGGAACACATCATAACCCTCCATTTTAAAGATGTGCGGTCAAGATTAAAGGAGATTTTTTAAATTTTGATCCCTTATTTCATTTCATTAAGGGTATAAAATTCATTTGAGGGTAAATTTTATTTTGTTAAATTTCTTTTTTCTCCCCTAAATTCATTTCTTTCTTTTTGGCGTATAAATCATAATTATTCCCTTATCTTTTCTCTTCTTCAATCATCATTCAGCGATTATATTTTTTTTTTTCACAAGAAATAACGAAATATGCATATGCACTTTACATTTATTTTATATGCACTTTGCAATTTTTTTATATGCACTTGAATTTTTTCATATGCACTTTACGTTCTTTTCTTATGCACTTTCATTAAATTTGCCGATTTTAAATGACAATTTGAATTTAACAAACTACCACCTCTGTATTATAAACCTCTGTCATGAACGGATCTGTTTAGATCTGGGATGGATCTTTGTAGATCTGAGGTAAGGATGGAGAGAAAGAGAGAGAATTGTGGCGGAGTGCATAAAAATTTGAATAAAAGTGCATAAAATTCTTGATCAAAAGTGCACACGATTTTCATTTCATAGAACCAGATCTCTACGGATCTGGCGTGACCGGATCTCTGCAAATATCTACAGATCTCGACGGCAACAATGCCAATGTAGCCGGATCTATGACGATCTCCACAGATCGCGGCGGCAGCAACGTAGGAATGGTCGGATCACTGAAGATCTCTACAAATTGCTGCGGGACCTCTATAGATCTGAGAAGAGAGAGAGAGAGAGAGAGAGAGAGAGAGAGAGAGAGAGAGAGAGAGAGAGAGAGAGAGAGGCCAATAAATTTGGTGCAATCTGCTGATATGAACACTGACAACGGTTTAGCGTTGAGAAACAACAACGCGGCGGCGACAGAGGGGCAGCGGGACTCGGGTGGCGGCTTTAGGTTTTTTGGTTGGGAAGGAGAGAAACGTGTGAGAGAGGAGAGAGAGAGAGAGAAATATAATGATGAGAGTGAGAGATTGAAGAGATAGTTTTCACATTTAACAATTCCTACCAATTTTGCCCTTACTACTTAAATTTAATCTAAGCTCTCTTTTTTTATTTATAATTTAATAATAGATCTATACCATACATTTAATAAAATGAAGTGTTGGATTTTGTTTCTAGTTCTTTCATTAAGCTAGTGTTCCTTATTGAACCCTTCCCCATATATATATAGGAATCTGATCATGTAGGAACCTGCATTTAACGTGAGAACTGCGAAACATGCATAATCTTCGAATTTAGATATACACAATGTATGTTCATGAATAACGTACACACATTCATTCTTATGAATTCATGTACATGTATCATTTAAATTCTTGCTTGAATAAATAATTTTTAAGTGCTAAATATGTATATTAATTATTTTTAATATATTATAATTTATATATATATAAACTCCTATTTAATAGTAACCTCTCTATACTAATTATTTTTACTAGATTATAATTTGTATGTATAAATCCTTATTTAATAGTAATCTCTTTATAATAACATTTTTCTCTAATTCCGATGATATTATTATATAGAGATTTTAGAAAATATTTTTTTAAACGTGATGTAATAAAAAAAAACTTGTCAAATACCATCAGTTTAGTATAAACTTTTTTATGCAACGTGTTATCATTTACTATGTATTAGATCTTTATATTGTTTTTTCTTTGCTTTTTTTTTTTTAACAAAAACGGTTTATCTCCAATCTGGCCAAACCGATGGAATAAACTGGGCCGAACTGAAAATCGAGTTTTTGAATTTGTAAAACCAGCCCAATAAATAATATTACTCCCTTGAGATTCGTATGGGCCGACGAGTAAAGCCCATTATAAGTATGGGCTTAAGATTGTATTAACAGAAGCCCATTAAGTACGCTTTTCTTGGCCCAATAATGAGCGGTTAAACTAATTTGACGTTTCTTTTTGTGTTCAACGAGGCGACTATTTTTCTCCCAAACTATTTCCGCAGGGAAAAAGAAAAAGAAGAGAGAAGGAGAGAGAGAGAGAGCTGTAATCACATGGGATGCTGTTTGGTGTGTGGGTCCCGGCATCCCTAACTGCGGACCACGCCCTCTTTTTCTTTTTCTCTCTCTCTCTTAATTGTGTGCTTCTTTTTCCTTTTTCTCTACCGACAATTATCAGCTCTCAATCATCAACAGCAAAATGTTGCGCCGATCGCAGAGTTGAAATTTCGTCTTTCCCTTTTCTCCGTTTTTAGGTTTGATAGGGGAGATTTTGCGGTCATGGCCGACGACAAGGTAATTTTGTTTCTTTCTTTTCTTCTTTTCTTCTTTTCGTTTCGGAGGAAGATTGAGTTCATATTGTGAGAATCATGCTACGATAGATTTTCTTCTATTTTGTTTTGTTCATAGTTCTGGAAATTACAGATCTTTTTTATTTTCCTGGTCAGCAACTGCGGCGTTGAATTTTTTAGAGTTTTATAGTTTTTGTTCTTGATTTTATTGCTTACTGCAATCGTTTTGTGGGTGTTTTTGTTTGTGGAAATCTTGAGCGTTATACTCGAATTTGTGAACATATTTTCCTTTAATTTTTAGGTGAGCTAAGAGAACTGACATTCCATCTAAATTTGCCTATTTTTGGATATCGATCCTTTTCTCTATCCTCAAATTTATGGCCTTGGAGTAGACCGATTTATATAGTATGTTTACAAATATTTGTCAATTGCATTTACTTGCCTGTTGATTTAGTATGTGGATTGTCATAATTATATATTCCACTTTATTTCTCATGTTATATTCATCTTTGCTGAATTAAATCTTTGTAGAACTAATTACGATATCTGCACCGCTAGAATGTGCATTATTGAAAACCTTACTTTATCCGTATAAAAAAGCAATTGCTTTGGTGGCTTATCTAAGCAGTAATTGAGTAATGTGGTCTCTTGCACGACCGTTATTTTATTTTATGCAGGAGATGTCTGCTCCTGTGATGGATGGGGGTGGCACAATGACCGGTCACATAATCTCGACTACCATTGGTGGAAAGAATGGGGAACCCAAGCAGGTAAAGCCCTTTACTTTTTGTGCCGTGCTATTGGAAATTACGATCGAACTCTTGACTTACTAAGCTAGTAGCTATATCTTGATTATACTGAAAATTCGGATGGTTTGGGTTTTATGAAGTTTGTAAAGCTTGGCTTAGACTATAGAGAACTAGTTCAGCAGCCTATTACAAAGGAAAAACCTCGATTTATATCTCATTTCATTTTTCTTATGCTATGCAGACAGTTAGTTACATGGCCGAGAGAGTTGTAGGGACTGGTTCATTCGGAGTTGTGTTTCAGGTATTTAAGTTCATGTGCAATTGGTGCTACTTTCCTATTAGTCATCTTCATAGTTCTCAAGAAACTTCTTTGCTCTATGTCATTGTACTTAGGCAAAATGCATCGAAACTGGAGAGACTGTGGCTATAAAAAAGGTTTTGCAAGACAAAAGATATAAAAACCGTGAACTGCAGTTAATGCGGAATATGGATCACCCAAATGTCGTTTCCTTGAAACATTGTTTCTTCTCGACTACGAGCCAAAACGAGCTTTTCCTTAATCTAGTCATGGAGTATGTTCCGAAAAGCATGTTTTCTGTTCTGAAGCATTATAGTGATGCAAACCACAAAATGCCACTCATCTACGTGAAGCTTTATACTTACCAAGTAAGTGAATTAACTCCCTTAAACCATGTTCAACTGGTGTTTCTTTTTTTTTTTTTTTCAATATGATAATTAGAATATATTCTGCAGATTTTCAGAGGGTTGGCTTACATGCATTCTGTTGCTGGTATCTGCCACAGAGATTTGAAGCCCCAAAATATTTTGGTAGGGATGAATAGTTTCCATACTCAAAATAGAGTGTCAAGAGTGATATTTTCCTGATATTTCCATCTCTATTGCTGTAGGTTGATCCTGTTACCCATCTGGTCAAGATTTGCGATTTCGGTAGTGCAAAAGTACTAGTGAGTAATCGATCTTCTTCAAGATCCTTCCTTTTTGCCGCTTCTTATGGATGATATGGAGGATTATAGCTTCATATCATCCACAACTGAAACTTGAATGAAGTTATGCTCTAATTCTCAGTTTCTATTGCAGCACTCTCTACGTTGCTTATGATTACTTGATTTTCTTGATAGGTGAGAGGTGAAGCAAACATATCATACATATGTTCACGATTTTATCGGGCCCCCGAACTCATTTTTGGTGCAACGGAATACACTACTTCCATTGATATCTGGTCAGCTGGTTGTGTTCTTGCCGAGCTTCTTCTGGGTCAAGTGAGTGACCCTAACTATTTTTGCTACCTTTGATATGCAGGCTTGTCTCGTTCATTGGTTATTCTTTTGATAACATGTCATGATAATGAATATTGTGCAATTTTGTAGCCTTTGTTTCCTGGGGAAAATGCTGTGGGCCAGCTTGTGGAAATCATTAAGGTATAATTTAGTCACTGTTAGGTACTCCCTCCGTCCCGGATGAAACGTCCTCTTTCTTTTCGGCGCGGTAATTTATGCGGTGTACTTTAGAAGTAAAGAATGGTGGCCCACTTGTACTTTAGAAGTAAAGAATGGTAATTTATGGGTAGGTGTGTGGTAGTGGGTAGGTTAGATTTAATGTTGTGGGTCCCACATAAAGTAATTGGATGACTAATTATTTCCAAAAAAGGAATAAGGGACGTTTCATCCGGGACACCCGAAATAGAATAGGGGACATTTCATCCGGGACGGAGGGAGTACTAGTGATGTTACATGTTGATTTTTCACAAATTTTATTATTTTCTCTTGCAGGTACTTGGAACTCCAACACGGGAGGAAATACGTTGTATGAACCCTAACTACAATGATTTTAGATTTCCACAAGTTAAAGCACATCCTTGGCACAAGGTATACTTTCTAGTTTCAAAGTTTTCTTTGATTCATTGCTGGAGATATGTCTTCTGGTGTTTGGATTCTTATCGATTGTCTGTTCTTTCCATCAGTTATGTTATTTAGACTCTTGTAGTAGTTTTTACTTTCTGAAAATGGGCATTCTAAACATCTAGAAATTGGCATATTTGATTTGTGACTACGAGGATGCATACTTTTCGTATGTTTTGTACATTAACTTGCTCTGTACACCATGCTTGATTAGGTGTTTCAAAAAAGGATGCCTCCAGAAGCGATAGATCTGACTTCCAGATTGCTTCAATATTCTCCAAATCTTCGTTGCACTGCAGTGAGTTTCGTCTTCCTTCTCTCGTTCTTGAATTCATAGTTTATGTAATCACATTGTGTGACATCTGGTTTCTTGTTATAGCTTGAAGCATGTGCACATCCTTTCTTCGACGAGCTTCGAGAACCCAATGCTCGCTTACCAAACGGCCGCCCATTGCCACCTCTATTCAACTTCAAACAAGAGGTGCGTGAATTACACTCTCATTCACTAACGACTCGATTTTTAGGCGATTTAACTCAGTTTTCTGCTCCCCTGCATATAGTTGGCTGTTGCATCTCCAGATCTAATCAACAAACTCATACCAGACCATGTGAAGAGACAAATGGGCCTCCAGTTCTTCCCATCATACGAAGGCATGACGTAGAAACGATACTTAACACGCTAAAGAACTATTATCCGGTTCTAAATCGCCTCTTATTGAGAGGGTCAATCGAACCAACAGCCGAAGATCTGAGCAGAAGGGAGCAGGCTGATTTTGGATTCTTGATTTTTCTTCCTTTTCGTACGTTCGTTTCGTATCCGAGCAGCCTACTGAAGGGGAAGATCATTTGTCTATATGGAAAGATGCACAACATTCAAGGTATCAAAAGTGTATTGAGTAGATATCCCTATAAGAGGAGCAGCCTGAACCGAAATTGGTGGCTGGGTTCGATTTTTTTTTTTTTCTGATTTCTTTTCCTGCTTCTTTTCTGTTGCTGTTCTTTCTTGTTACATTCGCTCTTTACATGTGCAAGAAATTTGCTGCTTATTTATGCCAATTTCGACCTATGCTTATTCCTCAATTTTGGCCTAAAATGCGTCAAATTTTGACCTAATATTCATTATAACTGCATCATGTGAGCGGAATTCAAAAAAAAATCATGTGCGCCACCATGTGAGCACACATAGCGAACGTTACAAATCATCATGTGAGCGGAATTTGGCGATCATGTGCGCCACCATAGCGATGCGACGTCGTTGGCGCCAACGCACTGCCGAGCTGTGGGATGGTCAAAAACAGCGAAGCAGGAGCAGCAATTATTGCGCCAGCAGGGAGGACCTGCGCAAAATTCGGATTTGATTTTGCGATCGAATTTGGAGTTTTGGCGGAAAGTCGATCGTCGATCGGTGTGGTGCAGATTTAGCGGTGGTGTGGCCTACCGCATTGGATTATATTCGAGTTGTCCTACTTCGGAAGACAAGGGGACCGGCTCCACAGTTCCCAAATCTCAAGGGTAATATAAATGGCTTTCTTATTCGTATTTAATACTAATTTCTGTGATTTTTTCGATGAGTTTTTGTTTGAGTGTCTCGAGAGTTTTGCCCCCATTACGCCGTAAGCTTCAGTGCTAAAGGATTGGTCTTTGGTGGGATTGAATTACGAATCAGAAAAAAAGAATATTGAAAATTTGGTATATGTACTGTATTGAAGAAAATATTAAAAATACTGGAATTATCATGAAAGCGTACAGAAAGACTTTAGTATCATAACAATGTGAGAGATCAAAAATTACTGAAAAAATCAGTATATTGAATTTCAATATTATATACCAAAAATACGTTAAATAGTTTAGTACGGTATTATATTTTCTGTTATAACACAAATTTTGGAATAGTATACCATACCAATCCATCCGAATCGAATAGGATTAGTATGGCTTCCCATTATGCAAGAGCTGACATTGGATTTAGCTGCAGTAGTTTGATCATATACTTTTCTTCTTCTAGGAATTGCGTCAAGAATCAAGATAATCTTTAGAATCAATTTTGTGGGTGAATTGAGTGCATTGAATTAGAATGAAGCCAGATTTGGAAGTTGTAGTAGAACAGCACAGTGTTTTGACCCACAAAGTTGAAAGATGCTCTTCTTATATATTGTGATTCAACGACAATGCAAATCATCAGGCAGACAAGAGGGACAAATTATAGACCTGTCCCATCTCCTCATGTTCAACCTATTTCTCACCATCAAATATGTAATCAAGAATAGTGATAAATAAAAAAAAGCCCTTTATTTTGGGTAGGTGAGTTAGTGAAATACTATGTGTCACAATGTCCGAAGAAGACAAAGTTTAAGTCACCTTCCCTTTAAGTTCAATGTCATAATCTTCTGGTTTCATTAACTCGATTTAATGATTTTACTTGCTTGCACCTTATTTTATATAAACGAAATTTTCGTTTAAAATACCTAACAGGCTAATACCCATTTCCCTGTATGCCCTTGTAAGAAAGATTGTAGTTATAAATTGTCCTTTCTGACATAGAATCCATATTTTTAAGGAAAATCTGCAGCTCATGTTAAATAATACTCCCTCCGTCCCGTTATTTGTGGCTCAATTGGTTTCGGCACGGGAATTAAGAGAGTAAATGATAAAGTATGAGAGAGAGTATAGATGATAAAGTATGAGAGAGAAGATGTATAAGATAATGAGAGAGTATGAGAGAAAGATGATAAAGTAGGAGAGAGAAATAAAGTAAGAGAGAGAAAATGATAGAATAGGAGTAATTTTTTACCAAATTAGGAAAATGAGCACAAATAATGGGACACCCATTTCGGGAAAGTGAGCCACAAATAGCGGGACGGAGGGAATACTCAATAAAAATGTTTTGTGCAAGCAGTCATAGTTTAAGTTAGATGTCTTGGGAAACGGATACAGCAACTGGGAAATTAGAAAAAAGGAATTGGAAGTAGGACAATTACTTTCAGTTGGATTACAAGTTTGGAAATTTTAACTCTTATTTCATGCGTGAAAAGTTTGTATTTGGTAAATTGTTAAGAGACCAGCAACAAAAGGAAATGGGAAGAAAGACTTCCCAGGTTTCTTTTCTTTTCCTTTCTTCTTCAGCAACCCACACCCCTTTCTCCTCATGATTGCATCTGACACAACTTTATTGTCAGAGAGATAAGACTCAAGAAAAACTTCTCAGCTCCAAGTTTTTCTTCCTTTCTCTTCACTTATAGAGAATAATGAGAGAAGTAGAGTTGATTTTGTTGCTAAATATCTTGTGGGCATCTACCGTCGGTTGTTCTTTCAGTCTTCTTTCGCCTAAAGGTGTCAACTTTGAAGGTGAGCTCTACTTTGCACCATTCCCTTTTCATTACATGCAGTTTTGCTTAATGAAGAATGTGGGTTTTTTAAATGGTGGAAGCAGTTGCTGCTTTGATGGGTATGAAGAGAGAAATGAGAGATGTGAATCATGTTCTTGATGGTTGGGATATCAACTCTGTGGACCCTTGCACTTGGTACATGGTTGGCTGCTCTTCAGAAGGCTTTGTCATTTCTTTGTGAGTTCTCTCTCTCTATTTTTGCTCTTTGATTCATTTCCTCTCATTCATTTTTCTTGTTTTTTTTGCTTGCTATTAGAGAAATGGCTAGTATGGGATTATCCGGTACACTTGCACCAAGTATTGGGAACTTAACTCATCTCCGAACAATGTGAGTTTTAGTTGTTGTTTTTTTCATAGTTAATGGATTTTATACTGTGCATTTTATGCATTATGTGTTGAGTGGTTGTCATTGAAATGTTCTTGATCTATATATTTTGCAAGAAATGTGAAAGACCAGAATTTGCAAAAATGATTATACTTTTATAGTTGTATTTGTTTCATTGTGTGATTATACTTTTAGTGGTTTGCTTGGTATAAGTTCTCAAATATTATTAAGATTATCTCCACAAACTTCTCAAATTATCCCTGCCTCAATTGTTACATATACAATATCCATAGGTTATTGCAGAACAATCACTTATCAGGAAGCATCCCCCTCGAGATTGGAAAGCTTTCGGAGTTACAAACACTCGATATCTCCGGTAATCAGTTCAACGGTGCAATTCCAAGCTCTCTAGGACGTCTAACTCGACTGAGCTACTTGTAAGGATGCATTTTTGTTGTTTATTCACACTCTAGCTTGTTAAGTTTACTCAATTTGGGTTTAATACATTCTCAGGAAACTTAGCAAAAACAAGTTGTCTGGACATATCCCAAGAGATGTATGCAGCCTTACAGGTCTTGCTGTCTTGTATGTTTTCTTACCGGAACCTTTAATACATTGTGTATACGAGGATAACAAAATGATGTTGATGAAAAAGGGATGCGGTTTTTGCAGGGACTTATCGTTTAATAACCTAAGCGGCCCCATACCGAAGATACTTGCTAAGGATTACAGGTTAGCTCTTTGAGCTATTTATCTTTTACATATGTATTCTCTGTGTTAAATTCAAAGCAAGTTTCTCCATCTTGCTCGAAAAAGAACCAGCTTTACGTTATGCTGCAGATGATCGACATAAGTAGAACCTCTTAGAACTGTAAGAACGCGTTTGATTGGGGCCAATTTTATCATTTTGCCCTTTGTAGCTAAGATCGACTTTGGATTGATACGTGTTTATTTGCCCTATTTCGTGCCTCTTTGTGAGTGATGGATTTAATGGCTTGTTTGTTCTTGAATTCCTTTTGAGAATCTGAGTTGCTCATGTTGTGCTTTGCTTCTCTCGTTCCAATTCCTCTGTAGTGAATGGTTTTCTGTTGTAGTGTTGCAGGAAACGCCTTTCTATGCTTGTCCGACTCACGAATTTGTATAGCGATTCCGAAACCGCTCAATGGTGTTGCAAAGCTTCTTATCGTCCATATATCATACAGTTTACCGTCTCTTGGATTGTGCTCATATATATCTTTGATCTTTCTTTCAGAAACCACTCCATATCCAAAAGTTATCAACCACCACCACCGCCACCATCATCATCTCGTTGTCGCTGTTGTAGCCGGATTCAGCTGCGCGTTTGTTTCCATCTTACTCCTCATGTGTTTCGTGCATTTGCATAGGTCTCGCATTCTCTATTCATCTTACGGTACTACTCGTATCTCCTCTTCTTCAGCAGTTTTAAAGATGATAGCATAACCATCTTGAATATCTTCTTATCTTCTGCAGTGCAGCAAGATTACGAGTTCAACATCGGAGAGCTGAAGCGGTTCTCATTACACGAGCTGCAAACTGCAACGAGCAACTTCAACCCTAAAAACATACTCGGACAAGGAGGGTTCGGAGTCGTATACAGAGGTGTTCTTCCGAACAAGACGGTGGTTGCAGTTAAACGGCTCAAAGACCCGAGTTTCACCGGAGAAGTCCAGTTTCAAACCGAAGTTGAGATGATCGGATTAGCTTTGCATCGAAACCTTTTACGATTATATGGCTTCTGCATGACATCGGAGGAAAAGTTGCTCGTTTATCCGTACATGCCTAACGGAAGCGTTGCAGATCGCCTCCGAGGTTAGTCGTACGTCACTTTTTTCGATTATAACTAGGAAAGAAAGGTAAATTATCTAATGGATTACTTTAACAGATCCGGCTCAGGAGAAGCCGTCTCTAGATTGGAGCAAGCGCATGCGCGTTGCTCTCGGAGCGACTCGTGGGCTCGTGTATTTACACGAGCAATGCAACCCGAAGATCATCCACAGAGACGTCAAAGCTGCAAACATTTTACTCGACGAAAGCTTCGAGGCGGTGGTCGGAGATTTCGGACTTGCGAAACTCTTGGATCCTCGCGATTCACACGTGACCACAGCCGTCCGTGGCACGTTAGGCCATATCGCTCCTGAGTATCTCTCGACCGGCCAATCCTCGGAGAAAACCGACGTGTTCGGGTTCGGGATTCTGCTGCTCGAGCTCATCACGGGGCAAAAGGCGTTGGATGCTGCTGCGAACGGTCAAGTTCAGCGAGGCATGATCCTCGATTGGGTAAGTTCAAGTCGATTATTCTTCATCTTCTTGTTCGTATTCGGTCTTCATATTTTGCCCTAATTTGATAGGTTAGGAATCTGCATGCGGAGAAGAAAGTGGAGGAACTGGTGGATAAGAATCTGCAGGGGTGTTTCGACGCGGAGGAGGTGGAGAAGGCGGTGGAGCTGGCGCTGCAGTGTACGCAGTCGCATCCGGAGCTCCGGCCGAAGATGTCGCAGGTGTTGAACATTTTGGACGGAATTGAAGAGTCGCAGACGGAGGCGCACGGCGGCGTGGATTTGCGTCAAGGGCAGACGTTTAGCTTCTCGTTGAATTTTAACCAGACGTGTGAGGACTCGTCGTTTGTAGTCGAGGCGATTGAGCTATCTGGCCCTAGATAGTGTGTTGCTTATTGTGTATTGATAGCTCAGATTACCTATTGAAATTCAAATTACTCTAGTGCCCATATAGACACGAAATACGATATTTTTTGAAAATATATAATAATAAAAATATATAAATAGCAGTAACCATAATATATTTGTTAGAGCCGGCAAAATGTGGCTGGCACCCGTACCCGGGGCTAGGTTGGGTTTCGAAAATAGAGGCCTGAAATGAAATCGGGCCTAAAAAGCCCATTCATAGATCCCGTCGGGCTTATTGGGCTCGGGCCTAAAAAGCCCGGGGTTTTGGGCCTAAAAAACGCCCGAAATTCTTTTTTATTTTATTTTATTAATATTAAACTTAAATCATAAATTATTATTATTATCAATTATAATTACATTATCTTAATGAGTTCTTTCTGTGGTTTGTAAAATGAATTTGATTTTTAAATGTCGTTCAATATTATTGATTATGTTTTCATAAACTCTTCACTACCTCTCGATTTTTCCTCTCTTACACACACAACACACTTCACAATTTTCTCCATATACATATGTATATTCTCTTCCATTTTAAGCATGATCAATGTACGAGAAAGATCTTGACGATTTTTTTTTTCAAAGTTGAGTCAAAATCCGTGGAAGCTCTTCCGAAATATGTGGATTATAAAAATAATTGCAGGTCGTAGTTATTGTTATCAATTATCTTAATTGTTTTTTCCTAGTCGGCCAAATCATAATCGTTTCAAAAGTATCTTTGATTTTTTTCCCTCAACTCTCCATTTAATTAAAAAAATTATAAATTACACGGGCTAAGCCCGTCTGCCCGCCCGAAAACACGGGACCGGGCCGGGCTTCACATTTTTAGGGCCCGAATGATTTTATGCCTGACCTGGCCCGACCTGATAAATTTTTAAATTTTTAAAAGCCCTGTGGACGGGCCTGGGCCGGCCTGGCCCGCTACTTTGTCAGCCCTAATATTCGTTTATTGGATATGATAGTCGAAGTGTATTGTGTTCGATTATTCGTAGTGGTCTAAATGGTTTCGCACCGAACTGCAAAACCAATGGGACCGAATAAAAAAATGCGGTTCAATTTGGTTTTCATGGTATGGCTCGATTAATTTTTTTAGGATCCGTTTACAAATTGTTCGATTCGCAAACCCTCCTATATATTTTACTTTTTCTATCTTCTTTCCCATGTTAGAATGTTCTTGGATTTTTATGATTAAATCAAGAAAGAATATATGTTATGACAAGATTTCGACCAGGACTCATGAGTTTGAAAATAATACTTCATCCGTCTCGCTTGACTTGTTTTATTTTTCTTTCGGGGTCTCCTGCTTGACTTGTCTTGTTTCTTCAAATGGAAAATAATTACTATACGAAATCCCACTTTTTCTTTGTGAGTCCTACCTCTCTACACACAATCAATCACTTATCTTAATCTTCGTGTCGAAAAGAAACAAAATAAGTCGGACGGGACGGAGGGAGTAGCATTACGAGTTCTTATAAACGAATTAAACATCATCTCATGCACTAGTTTTTAGTTCTCACGTAAGAACGCCAACTATTTCATTTTTAGTTTAATTTTCGAGCAAGTTCTTTGTTTGTTTAGAATTTAAAAAATAAAAATAAATAAAAAAATGTAAAACGATCAGTTCAATTCAGTTCGATTTCAATACTTTGATACACTTCAAACCGAACCAAATCGAACCACCCCGAACCGTTAACCCCTAATTATTCGTGCTTTCTAGTGTCTTATAAAAACTCTTGGATCAAATTTGGTGTTTCTAAAGCCGGATTGAAAATTTGCAAATCAATTGGATAATTGAACCAAAATGTTGTATCATTATCTTTTACTCCTATCGTCCCATTTATCTTGTGTTACTTTCTTTTTCGAGTTGTCTCATTCATCTTATCCTCTTCCAAGAATGACGATTTCTCTACTCACAAATAACCACTCTATTTTTGTGGGATCCACCCACTTACTTGCAATTACCAACTCGCCTTAAATAACCGCGCCGAAAAGGAGTACAAGATCGATGAGATGGAGGGAGTACTATTGTTGCTTCACTTTCTTTTTTGGGTTGTCCCAATTATTGCTCAATTTCCAAAAATAGTTAATTATTATAAATATTTTATTCAAGGTCTCACAATTTTTACACACAACCAACAACTCTTATTAAAAACCGCGCTGAAAAGTTTTGAAGTAAAAATTGTGGAACAGAGGAAGTATAAAATATGATGATCGGTTATACATATGATTCTTCTTTAAATAATCAATGAATAATGAGAGGAAAATACAGTATTTTTTTGAGTTATAATAGTGCACACACTCTCTTAAAATTTATTTGAAAAAGCAAAAATTGCCCTTCAAAATATACTCTCTTCTCTCCTTATTATTGATTTGTCCTTTTTTTTTTTTTTTTATTAAACATCTTAATTTCAGTGTCGAAAGTAAAATAATGAGAACTCAAAAAGGAGGGAGTACAATTTTTGAACTAAACGGATCAAATATGCTCTTCTTAACTGAGACTAACGGCGTCACGTACGAATTGGAATCCTCTTCTTTTTCCTCTCTGTTCCTAGGTCTGGTTGATTCTGCTGTTCTTGCGGTTTGAGTTGGTAAGTTTTCTGCGTAATTCATTTAGTTTGTCGGATGTACTTGCAGTTAAGGTTTTTGGAGCTTTGTGTTTTTTATTTTAGTTGTTTAAGCGTGATTTCCAGAATTCAATTCTGCTGTAATTCGACTGGTGAGTTAGTAGAGTGCTTTTGAAGTGCATTGCTCTGCACTCTCTTGTTGTTTTTTTCCAAATGATTTAATCTTCTCTTTGCAAGAAGTACAATCTGATTTTGAATTTTGAAACCCTTGTTCTTCAAATCTAAGAAATGCTATTTTATAGTTTGATTGGGCAAAAGATTTTACGATGAATTACTGTAATTTTGTAGACTGATGATTGTCGATTTGTGTTCACTAGGTAAAATTCCTCTTTCTTTCTTAATTTTCAGCTTTTAAAATTTTTCCTTTGGGATTGGAACCGTGTTCCTTGTCAACAGATTAATTTTCTCCCAGTCTCATTTATTTTATGTAATCATCATGCACTTAAGACTGCAGACTTCATGATTGAATTTGTTGTGTTCTAGATTCAAGGATTTAATACATATTTTGTTTCTCTTTTTTGACGTTTTTTTCCTTGTTCCTTTAAAGTAGTGTAAAAGGCTTCTTCAATGGCAAAAAAGAGGGGTAGGAATCCAAAAAACCAACCAGTCATTGAGGAAAACAATTGCGATGAAGATGGAGTTCTTTTGGAAAAAAACGAAAAAGCATTTGATGACAGTGAAGGTATAATAACTCTTCACCTCTGAATGTATGATATGTTACTTATTCATGAGTATGCCTGCATAGTTGATAGATGTTCTAAATGCAGGGATCATCTTTTTTCTGTAGAATTATCTCTTGATCTTGAACTTATACTTTCAACTTAAGATGACTCGTGACTGCTCAACATTTTTGTTCTTTTGATATAATCTTTATGAAAAAAATGCTACTTGGCTTTGTTCTTCGCTTGAAGGATGAAAAAAGCTCCCTAACTTTTGTGATCCTACATGTCTTGTGTTTGAATTCTTATCACACTTGAGTTGATAACAAGGGGTAGCATGATATTTAAGTCACAAATTGTTGTGCTATTTTCTCCTGAAATTTGAGATCTTTCTTGTCATAACCTATACCAGTCAAGGGGTAGAAAAGTTATCATGATCAATATTTTTGAAGTGCTCATTTCTAAGAAATTTGTTCGCTTGAGCTGTAACTTATGCAAATTTAGATGAGTAGGTTCAACAAACATCAGAAACAACCTTATCACTGTACCTATCTTCATTTGCCTGTATATCTATCCACTCATGTATGCACTTACGTAATTTCTTTCATCAGTTGAACGTCAATGTGCTGCAATCAGAGCTCTCCGTGATGTCGAAATTGAACAGTTCCGGACCATGTTGCGGTTAATCCGTTCACATTTCACCAAAGAACAATTGCAAGTTCCTGTCCTCCAGTTTTTCAAGGAAAACCTTCCGAACTTATCCCTTGTGAAGACTGGTAAGGATGGCCAGTATGAAGTGAAACGGAAAGAGAAAGATGGGAACATAACTCTGGACCATGCTGCTCTTCTTCGTCGCCTATCAATGGCTTATCCTGATTTCTCAGCAGGAATTCCCTCTTTAGGTGGCTTTGAATATTCAAACCTATCCGGTAATAATAACTCTTCTCATCATCATTCATGATCTTATATTCAAACCGTTTCTGCTTTTCAAAGCTAACCAAGTTTTATTCATTTTATGGCAGTTAACAAACTACAAATCCGGAGTCTCGTAAGTTTTATTCATCTTTCGTTGATGACTTCATACATTATGCTTCGTTATTTATCTATGATTCTGAGGTGCTCCTAAAGTTTTTTCCACCTATCATCCAAGTTTCTTGTGGAAACTGATATAGCTTAAAGCCTTTATTTGTCAATGGCAGCTATCGTTCTTTCATCTTCCCCCGAATTCATTTTTTCAGGTATTCGACGAACCGGATTCACAAGCCTTAGAGCAGACTCCAAATGTATGTGTTCACCATAGCTTGTAGTTATTACAAGTAATCATAGGTGTAAGATGAGAGTGAATTTAGTTGATATTGGATTTATGTCATCATGATCTTGTTTGTTATTGCAGGTTAGTAACAATAGATTATCTGTTGGGATAACACCCAAAACAACAAGGCTTCCAAAGAGTGGTGAGATTCTTCTATCTGCCCATGGCTCTCCCCTTGGTGTATACAAGGAAGATAACATGGAAACAATCCAAGGTACGATGCTTTTAGAACATCTCTTATTTAGATTCATAGTTATTCAGCTCTCACATTTATGGTGGATAATTGTGATTTTGAAATTGATGGGAAAGAGAGAGTGTGTAGAATATGTCATTTCAATAGAGGAAGGTGTTTGTGAGAGTGCAAATAACATAAGCGGAGTGGGTGATATTGAATTCATGGAAGAATGGAGTAGCCTTCGTCCTTCCATTGTTGCTGTGGAATTCGTTTATCAAAGTATGGAGTTATTGGCTCCTCTCTGTTTTACTCTTCTAAACTTACTAGTCATGACAAATCCGTTCTAGTCTAGTTGGTCAGGATACTCGGCTGGAAATTTTTACAAATGGTGCACTCTCTTTCTCTCTCCAACAAACTAAAGATTGATGATTGAATTTAAATAGAGTATTTTTTTTTTAATTTTCTAGAATATAAATATGCTTAGGAATCTATACTTATTAAATCCTATGTGGCAAGTCGAGCTCTACATGCACGTAAGTATTTTCTCACTCGTCCTATTTCTTTTTATTTAGTTACCTATATTCATTATATTTTTGCATTTTCAAACATTTTTTTTTATTTTTATCATAATTTTAGATGAACCAAAGCTACACAATATTTTGTTAAAACTTATGGTGAAAACTCATAGTTGCTAGCAAAATAATCTTGAACCTAATTCCCTACTATTTAACTACAAATTCCTGTAAGAACATTTAGCATGCATAAGGTCAAGTTTTCAAATGCTTCACAAATAACTTTTTAAACAAAATCATTTTTAAGATACTTGGATTCAATTCTTGAAGACAATTATAGATGCAGTCTACCCTAAGAACATGGGTGAATCCAAAAATATGAATTAGAGGGAAATCTATAATTTCGAGATATAGAGGCAAAATTTTATATATATTCAGAAAATGCACCAAAAAATCTGGATCTGCCCTCCCGTCCCCCTCTTAAAATATGATACAATAAAGCTGTAAATTTAACGTAGTATGGGTAGAATTACCGGGCAAATCTCCTTTGGCAGTAAGCTCGGTTAAAAACTAATTCTATTTAAAATTTACTGTGCTACTGCCAAGGGAGTAAATGCCCTATAATGCATCCATACCATCATTTCTGATTTTCTTATGAATTTATGTGCTGTTCTTCAGCCTATTTATAGGTGCATTGGTTGACAAACAAATGGGCATTTTAGTTTCCTTACAATGTACTAGGATATTTCTAGCATATTCACAATTCTGAGGAATAAACTGTTTTTCTACCAGTATATATAAAGTAAAAAGGGCATGCAAAAGAAATCAGGTAAAGAAAAAAAAAACTATCTAGCTCTGAGGTTACTTTTCTTCTTCTGGTTCCCTATTTTCTTTAATATTATACAGTATTTACAGGAAGGAACAAATTCCTTGTGAAGTGGCACAACATATATATATGTCTGAGTAATCTTCAATGGCATATCCATGCAAGAAAATATGTGTTGAGTACTTGATTATCTTTTCCTTCTAAGATAGGATTCTCCTTCTAATGTAAAAACAAGATATGTATATCATTGATCAAGTATCAGCTTACATTAAGATTGTATGTTGTGATTGTATCAGAGAGATAGAGAGAGAGAGATGGCAAGGATTGTATAAGCAAGGTTGTGAAGTTATTAGTTGCTGTTAATTAGGGTTTGAAAGAAGTTATTTACCTTTTGCAATGGAGTTGTACATATAGAGTCAAATATATATGATATTAGGATTTATCTTTTGAATAGAAGAGGATTTACCTTGGCTTGAAACTACTTCGGTAATTTCTTAATTTTACTCTCGTTATTTCTTTATACACGGGCCGGCCATGAGGGTGGATAAACCCGGCCGACCGCCCAGTGCCCATGAATTTATGGGGTCCAGAATTTTCAAATTTATCTAAAATATGGGGAGCAAGATTCAAATTTTAGACTTCTTAAGAATCCGTATATATTATTTTCAACCAACTAAAACATTTATCGTTGGTTTCTTATACAAAATAATAAAAATGTACTCTCTCCGTTCCATTTGAAATGATCTGTTTTCCTTTTCGGGACGTCCCATTTGAAACGACCCGTTTCTTAAAAAGGAAATAACTTCCTCATATTTTATCATTTTTTTTACATACTTTATCTACTCTCATTATATTAATTATTTTCTTTCTCATACTTTATTATCTACTTTCTCACTATCATAATTATCTTCTTTCCCTTATTTTATCATCTACTCATCTCTCATACTTTATCTTCAACTTTCTTAATTCCCGTGCCCATTTGAAATGGGTCGTTTCAAACAGGACGGAGGGAGTAAGATTTTAAGGCCCCTTTTTTCCAATTTTTATTTTCACCCGGTGCCTTTCTTTTCTCAAAAACAGCCAACAGTGGGCCTTTGTTAATAAACATATATTTGAGGAGATGAAAACCACGTATATTTAAGTACTCCCAAGCAGTGGCGGAGCCAGGAATTTATGTCCACGAGTGCTATTTAAGAGACGATGTTAAATTTAAAAAAAGACTTATAATATTCTTACATACCATACTAAAAAAACAATGTTGCAAACAAATATTACATTCATAATTTTCCAATCCTCTCTTTCATATTTTGAAAACACAATATTATAGCTTCATCACTAACTGTGCTAAATACATCTTTCTCAACGGAAGTCACCAAGCAATCATTGAGCCATTGATCTCCCATCTTGTTTCTCTTGTCATTCTTGACAAAGTTCATACTTGAGAACACTCGCTCGACACTAGCAGTTGTCACCGGTAAAATCAAAGCTAACTTGACAAGGAGGAAGACATAACGATATGTCTTGTACTTCTTGTTTGAACAAGTGTCCTATAAAGTTTAGATATCCCTTTCAATTTCGAAAACCTGGAATCCGATTTCACATCAGCAATATAATTCTCAAACTGGAAAGACAAGGACGAGTCGCTGACACCACAAAACTCATCTGGGTAAAATTCAGTCATCCTTAGTAATGCCTTGACTTCAAAAGATTCAAAAGAGGAAGAAGGGCACAAACATGCTACACAACTCAATAATTCAATGTTTTCGACATTAAATCTATCCTCAAGCTCCTTCAATTGCAAATCCAAAATGTTGTAGAAACAATCAAACTTATAATGATGCAAATTGGAAACCACAGGAGCTTGACGCCTCGACCTATGTCTTTTCACATATTGTGCATTCATATCAGGCACAGTAATCATGAAGTTGTCACAAGACAACAAAACTCGCTCCAAAAAAACTTCCCATCCTCTTTCTCTCATTTCTTGAAACCGATTCTTGTTAATTGTAACAAGTTTCAAGGAATTCAAAATGTCTTGATCACGCCTTTGCAAAGCTTGTGACAAATCATTTGTCACACCCAAGATATCAATCATTAAGTGCAACATGAAAATGAAGTCAAAAGTTTGCAAAACAACATAACAAGGATACCGCTTCACCATTTTTGTCACATGATCTATCGAGTTCCAAGTCTTCAAGCACATCAATCACAGGAGAGAACAACTCCATTAAACTTGTTAAAGTCTTGAAATGAGATCCCCAACGAGTATCACCAGCTCTAGCTAAGGACATAAGTTGATTTAATCAGGGGCGGATCCAGAATTTCAAGTGAGGGGGGGGCGAAACTTAAAAATTCGATAGAAAAGAGGTTAAAGTGTACATTCGGGGGGGGGGGGGCGGAATACAAAATTTCTTAAAAATTACATATAAAAAATCGTGTTTCAACACGAATTCGGGGGGGGGGGCCGCCGCCGCCGGGCGCCCCCCCTTGGATCCGCCCCTGGATTTAATCCTTTACCACTTTTCTTCAAGCCATTATTTCTCAAATTTTCCACATAAGCAACTTGTTTCTCTCGGAGCAAATCTTGGCGTTTGTTGGAAGACTGAATTATATTAACAACCCGATTGACCTCCGCAAAAAACCAATTCACCACACTATGGCTTTTCACAACGGCAATAAGAGACAATTGAAGCTGATGAGCGAAACAATGAATATAATATGCACAAGGATTTTCTTTCTGAATCAAGCTTTTCAGACCACCTAATCGACCGCTCATATTCCTAGCCCCATCATATCCCTGTCCTCGAATTCTAGATATACATAATCCATATCCAGACAACATAACTTCCGAAGCCGATTTAAGAGACAATGCAGTTGTATCTTTGACATGTACAATTCCTATGAATCTCTCCACAATAAAACCTTTATCATCAACAAAGCGTAATACAACTGCCATTTGTTCTTTATCAGCACAATCCCCCGACTCATCAATCAATACACAAAAATTCCAACAATTCTTTATCAGCACAATCTCCAAGTTAACTTATAATTTGAGTAATGGTCTCATAAGCACAAGCGTAAGCAATATCTTTTTGAATATCTGGAGAAGTCATCTTATGATTTTCGGGAGCAGATTCCCATGCTCTTTGTATTTCTTTATTGTTCCTTCCCAAGAATTCCAACAATTCTAGAAAATGACCCTTGTATAAAGAGTCTTTAGATTCATCATGTGCCCGGAATGCCAACCCACCTCAAACTAAATATCTGACAACATCAACTGATGCTTTCAAGCGAATACGATAATCAGACTTCTCTTGTTCCGTTTGTCTATCCAATATTGCTCCAATGCTTTGACTTGCATTCATGAGATCATCACCCTTCTTCACAGCTTTATTATGAGGACTATTGATTGCTCCAACATGCTTGTTTAAGCTTTCTTTCTTGTGCCATTGAGTAAACCCCCGAGTTACAAAATGTTCACCACCAAGTTCACCTGGATTTTTGAATAAAAAACAAAGCAAACAATATGCAACATTCTTTTCAATACTATACTCCAACCAATCATACTCATTAAACCATGTCTCAACAAAACTCCGATTTTGTTTGCCAATCTTTCTAGTGGGAAAGGCATGACCACGAGGTTGATATACACCTTTTTGAAGGTAAGCTCTCCTTACCTCATCTTGGACATTCGGATGGAATTCGAAATTTGTTTCCTTAGTCCAGGATTGGGCTTCAGAGATTCATAAACAACGTGATTAGAATCTATTTGTTCCTTTAAAGGAAAAGATGGATAATCACTTGAAGATGAAGCTTCTTGAGCTACTTTCTTGTTACTTTCTTGAGTTGATTCCTTGTTACTTGCTTCTTTGTCAATTGTTTTTTTATTACTTGCTTCCTTGTACTTCGGAATAACTTCAAAAAATCTCTTCATCCTATTGCCAAAAGATTTAATATTTGTAAACTATATATAAAATACAAAAGAATAAATATAAAATTATAAACTAGTTCCCCACCCCCACTAACTCTAAAATTAACATTGATTACATTCATTTCCATTCCCCATACAAACATAGGAATCATTAATTTATACTTCAAGAAAAGTTCACAAGTAATTATAAATTTAGAATAACAAATTAAAGAAGCCCAAAACCCTAGTTACATGAATATAAAATTGGAACTAAAAGTTAGCACTAAGGATAGAAAACTGACAACATCAACTAAAGAAATTGAAGTCAAACCTTTGTCTTTCTCAAAAGCCGTTGCTCAATTACGAGCCGCCGTAGGCGTAGCTGAGCTTCCCATAAAAATATCCCTCGTCGTGTTACTCGTGTATCATTTGTTGTGTAAGTTTGATAGGTTTTTATTTAATTTGGGTAAGTTATGGGCCAACAATAAAAGGTAATGAGTAATGGGCCAACGATAAAAGATAATGAGTAATTTGGGTATTTGAGTGTGTAATTGTCCAACATTTAAAAAGTAATGAGTAAAGTGTTAATGTAACAGATGAGAATCGAACCCACAACCTGTTGCAAAATTGCCAGATAGCACTACTGCTGGGTCACGATCAAACTTAAGAATAGTTTTTAAAAAATATTATCTATATTTTCGGGGGTGCTATAGCACCCCCCAGCCCTTAGCTGGCTCCGCTTCTGCTCCCAAGTCTTTCATATGAAAGCAAAACCCCATATACACTTTAAAACCCGAGAGTTCTTCAGTATTATTATCCGCAAGAATCATGTCATCCACATAAAACAAGAGGGAGAGTTGTACCTCGCCCTTCCGATAGACAAACAAAGAATAATCGGAACATGACTGAACAAACCCATACACTTTCAACGCAACCGAAAGCTTCATAAACCAACATCGCGGAGCTTGCTTTAGCCCATACAATGACTTCTTGAGACGACACACTTGAGTGGAATTTGATGAATGAAATCTGGGGGGAACCTTCATGTACACTTCTTCATTCAAGTCTCCATGGAGGAAGGCATTTTGCACATCCATTTGGTGAACTTTCCAATTTTTAGTTGTTGTGAGAGTGAGAAAGGCGCGAATAGTTACCATTTTTGCCGCGATAGCAAATGTCTCGTTGTAATCAATACCCTCCACTTGTCTGTTCTCAAATATCACAAGGCGAACTTTAAATCGCTCAATACTCCCGTCGGATTTGTATTTAATCTTATAAATCCATTGACTTCTCAAGGCCTTTCTACCCAGAGGTAGTGACATCATTTCCCACGTCTCATTGCCTTCAAAGTCACGAATTTCTTTTTGCATTGCGTCACGCCATTGCACATTCTCTTTACAATTCTTGGGCTCACGCCTCGACTAACAACCGCAATAAAAAAAATTATGCGATTGAGAAAAACGATCACAATTAAGAAATTGAGCGATAGGGTATGAAATACCTAAGGTCGGTGTCGCAACGGTTGTAGGCGAAGATGGAGTTATTATCTTAACCGTATTTGTAACATAATCATGATACCTTTGGTTCAAAATTTCGTCCTCTTCCCATGGCCCAATTCCTCCTCCTCCGCTTCGTTACATACATGCAGCGAAGGCTCTTCACTATATACCGAATGATCAATTACATCCACAACTTCCTCATTGTCAGCACCATGCATGGAAGCTACGTGAGCATGCATGGGAGGTGAGTCATCTCCATGTTCATTAGGTGTCTTGTCATGCACATCATTGATGCCATGATCATCATGCTCATTCTCACTCCAATAGGGGTGGGCAAACAATTCGGGTTCCCGCGCCCGTACCCGTCCCGTTCGAGTATTTCCCGTTCGGGTTGGAAAAAACGGGTACGAGTACCCGTTACGCGGGTACCCACAAAAAATCAAGCGGGTCGGGAACGGGAACGGGTTTTATTCTTAGATACCCGTTCCCGAACGGGTACCCGCATTAATATACAATTTTTTTTACATGAGGTCCTCTTGCGTAGAGGTGGGCACGGGACGGCGCGGGTACTCGTTTGCATGTTTTGTGCTAGCACTAGAGTGTGACTAAACAGTTTTCCACGGTAATTTTAATTATAAGAATCTATGGTTTCATAGTTGATAATCATATGGTCGGTTTTATAATTATAATTTATGGTGAAACACCATTGGAACATAGTTTATAAAACAAATTATCTACTCCTATAGTCCTATTTAGTGGTTTAAATATATTGGTATTTTTTAATTTTAATTTATGTTTTTAAAATTTCATTTATTGGTATTTTTTAATTTTTATTTATGAATTTAAATATATTATAAATAGGTGGTAATATTTGCGGGTAAACCCGTACCCGTACCGTATCCGCGCGGGTACCCGCTCTATGCGGGAACGGGAATGTGTATTAAAATCAATTACCCGCAGACGCGGGTATCCGCAAACGGGTACTCGCACGGGTACCCGTCCCGCGCCCACCCCTACACTCCAACACCCTTCAAGAGGATCTAGAGGCTTATCCGAAGGCAATTCGAATATGCAAGTGCGCGATCTAAAAGAAAATTCCCGCTCAAAGAATCTAATGTCACGAGACAAAGAATTCACTTGACTCCAAATCGAATACACGCCAACCCTTTTTCTGGAAGGGATAATCTAAAAATGAACATCTTCTGCCCCGACTAGCAATTTTATCTCCCTGGTGTCGTGGATCGCAAGCACCTATACTCTTTCTAATTGATCTACTCATGTGAGGAAGAAATTTCAAAACCTTTTCCGAAGCATGTTCCATGTGTTGGTACCACAAATCCAACGAACCACCACTATCCACCTATGCAGTCCCACATGTGGAATACCACGGAAGAAATAAAGTGCATTTCACCGTTCACCCTCTCCAATCACCTTCCACGTCAGTAGGTCCTGTATAACACAAAGATACTTAACAAACTACAGTACACAACTTGTATCATCAATGTGTAATATAAATCAAATTGCAAGATAAATTCGGAACGCAAAGCACGTTCTTAAATATCAATCCGCCTGTAACTCCACATCTCCTTCTCTATTCGCCTTTACTACAATTCGACAGGGCAAGAAGGTACACAATGCGCACCAAGTAAGAGAGTGGAATCACACACGACATGATTAGTCGCACCGTTTAGTCGTCTTGTATTTGGCTTTTAGGAGTGTTCAAAATCTTCAACAACTACTGAAGTTGTGCAGCAGAAATACCAACAATTCCTACTGTTGCTTCGTTGTTTTCTCCGTGGCTAGTAGAGCGACTCACTATTGTACCTGCAATAGTGGTATTAGTACGAACTCCACCGGAACGGCTGCAACCAGCACGACCTCCACCACGTCCTCCTTGACTCCATTTCCGCGTCCTGAGCCTCGACCACCTTGCGGACAATCCCCCCACGTACCAATCGGGGAACCTATGCGTTGGAAGCAAGAGGGTTCATCATGACCAAACCGATTGCATTGGTTGCGATTATTCTCAAGAGCGCTTCCCGTGCTTGGCTTTCACCTGTATCAGATTGTACAGTAAACGCCACCACCCCCTCACGAGGTTCCCTCGAAACTGAGACCGAACCACGAAGACGTTCGGCCTGCACAATCTGTTTGTAAGCACGGTCAACTGAGGGCAAGGGTCTTAACCAAGGAGGTTTTCACTAATCGTAGCATACACACCGTCACGACCGAGAAGAAAATTTTTCAATTGATCTTCAAGCTTTAAGATCTCTACTTGATTGGTAATGTTATACTCACATTTGCCACAATTATATGCCGGATTTTTCACATAAGTGTGCAACTCCCAAATTCTCAATAACTGACCAAAATACATGGAGACCAATTCGGCAGCACCTTGCCGACTTTCACTAAGCACAATTTTTAACTAACAAATCGGTGTTCCATTAACCACACAAAAACGAGCCTTAAGATTATTCCACAATAGCCGAGCATCCTCATATTCGCCGAGAGTGGAATGAATGGAGGCATCAATGGTGTTCATAATGATATGAGCATGGATTGAACCGCAATCCAATCATCCTTTTTATCTTTGGAAGTCAGCATCTTGATAGAGTCGTCAATAAAACCAAATTTACGCTTGGCCCTGAGTGAGACGCGAATCGCACACGCCTACTCGTCATAATTGTCCCCTCGAAGTTGTACGGGATCAATAATATTTCCGAGTCCATCACTAGAACCAAGATAATATGTCATATCGATCTTCTTAACGGAAGAATTTTCCGGTGCCGTCCGCCATGACTTCTCGTGATGAAGGGAAGAAAGATAGAAGAACGGATCGAGCTTACCGCTCTGATGCCATGTTAATAAACATATTTGAGGAGAATAAAACCACGCATATTTTGTATATCATGTGTGTTCCAATGACAAACAACTAGTGCTGATAAATAGACGAAGTGCGGCGCTCAATGCAAACCCTAATCCTATTGCTCAAAATACAACAATAATGTACATATTTAGCTACATAAAATAAGGAACAAATATCCCATAACACTACAAGAAATCTCAGAATTACCGACGAAATTACTGACGGATTAAAACACGGGTCGACTATTACCGACAAAATACTGATGTACCGTATATTTCGCCATTACCAACGGATTATTCCGTAGTTGATTTACTAACTGAATATTCCGTTAATATACTTAATTTAGTTTTTTGAATTAAATTTTTTGGCTCGTAAGTAAATTTAGTTTAAACTTTTTAAATGAAATTTATTAAGTTTTACTGATGGAATTATTTCGTCAGTAATTTTTTTACTCTTACTGACGGAAAATTCCGTCAGTAAATTTAGTTTAATTTTCCCAATTAAATTTAGTAAGTTTTACAGATGGATTTACCCTTAACTCTAATTACTTAATCCACTCTTAAAATTTATCATCCGTTGTCAATTATCCGTTGTCTTTTACTCAAATCTACTGTCGATTATCCGTTGTCTTTACTCAAATTCGCTGTCAATTATCCGTCGTCCTTTACTCAAATATGTATAATACTTATAAGTTTCAATTTTTTTAAAAATAATTTTAAAAGACTAAATAATATATTATTTAAAAAAAATTATAATTACACATATTAACATATAATTAAAAAAATTTAATCTCAAAACTTAATATGATTTAAATAAATAAAAATTTATGAAATTAATACTACAATAATATTTATGACTTCAAAATCCTGATTGAATCCCTAATTCAAAATCGGGGCTCCACCATAATTTGACTCTTCTTCGCCGGACTAGCAAAGCCGGGCGCCACCAACTCCGCCGGGTCCCTCTTGACCGCAACCAACGTTCAGAAGATCCTTGGGCGTCTTCCTCTCCCGCATCGATTACGCCCCCGGCGGCCTCAACCCGCCGCACACGCACCCACGCGCCACCGAGGTGGTGTTCGTGCTGGAGTGGGAGCTCGACGTCGGCTTCATCACCACCTCCAATTATCACTGCAACGGCGGAGACGTTTTCCTCTTCTACCCGTCAGAAATCTGGACTCCTCAAGTGGCGGAGGCGTTTTCCTCTTCTACTCGTCTCCTAAACCCCTCTTCGACCGCGAGATTTGGAGGTTAGTGTTTACAGATTTGGAGGACACTGCTTGAAAAAATATGGTACTTAGCGTTATATGAAGCAGATAAATTGCTTTGTGTTTTTGTAAGTAATTCTGGTATTAAAACTCTACTTCTGGTGTGTCAATGCACTATATCTTCTTGGCTGTTGTGTTATAATGTATGTTATGTCATGATAGATTTTCTTTATTTATTGTAGAGATGTGATGAATTTGTGGTATGGATAATCAATAACTGCAGAAGGATATATATCCCTTACATAGTCTTGCATGGATTGTTGTTGCTAGTTTTGTGCATCTTCTATTTCTCTCTCTTTTGTTTTGGGACTGGGGTTGGATCCGATTGATGAAAGATCTTGAAGGAGTTGAAAATAGAGCATTCTATTGATCTTGAAGGAGTTGGATATAAAACTGATACATAGCTTAGAGCCTCTGTATTTTTTCTATGAACACCTATAGAAATGATTCTATAAGCATTGCTATTGACTTATTTCTCTAATGGTTAATTGGCCGTCTTTATTGCAGGAGACTTGAACGTTGAGGGAGAGGCAGATAGCTAAGATTTTACATTGAGTTTTGATCTCTACACGCTTTTGAGAGATTAAAAGGTAATAGTTCTCACCTACTTGCTGACGTACTTGAATGTTTGGGTGATTGAATTCTAAGAAATGTTTTGTTCGTGTTTAATTAGTAAATCTTGAATCATTGTGTAACAACACCGTCGTTGGAGGAGATCGGCGGGAAGGAAGATGATCAGGCGAGAAATGAAGAGGAAGATGTACTGTTGGCAAAGCTATATCTGATCGAAGAAGAGGTAGAATTGATGACGAATGAAGATGATGTGGGGTTTGTAGACTGATAGACTATATTTTTAGCATTGTTTAATATGTGTTTTGGTATTAATAATCTTCACTTTTGAATATGATTGCTACTTATTTTGTAAATTTCGGATTTTAATAGGTGTGCTAGAAGTGTAAAGCTTTCTTATGGAAAAGTGGAAGAAAACAAAGAAAAGAGACCAAAACCATTATTGAGTAATGTCAGATTGAATGCCGGAGTGAATGTCGGGATGGTAGTCGGACGAAGAAAATATGATTGGGCTTCTCTTAATTTTTGGTGGGCTGAAACTTAATGATTTGGAGCCCAATTTAATATTCCCAAATTTGTGGCAGTTGGGGAAAGAAGTTGGCTGGATGGAAGATGTGGAGAAACGGACAAAAGGGGGGAGTTGGTTTTGAAAAAATAAAAAGGAGGGGAGACGTCATTCAGAGGGGAATCAGACAAAAAAAATCAAGAGAGAAATCATCAAACTTTTGGGAAGAAAATCATCTGCAACTTTTGGAGAATGAAGACAACTTTTGAACAAGATTCGATATAGAGATTGAGAAGTCTTCTTATCTTTTTTTTCAATGCTTGTATTCGAATTCTCTTATGTTTTAGTAATTATGTCTAGTAGCTAATTCCCTTTGCTAGGGGTTAGGATTGCTTATGTTTATGGATGAATTTTAGCTTTTATTGGGTTATGTTATTCTTCAATTTCCGAGTTCTATTATCTTGTGTTCATTACATGTATATGTTTGGCCAACATGTATGTGCTATTTGGAATTAATTTCTTGTAACCCTCGAGATTGATTCGTGCAATAGATAATAGATTATATCCGAGAATAGTCACGAAAGTAGGCTAATAAGGGTATAGCATGTTCAACACCTATGATTGTAATGGGTTCGTTTAATTTCTATATCACGAAAGTAGGTATAGCATTTATGCGAGCACGTCTTATCCGAATCGAGAGATTGTTTAAGATATAATAGAGTGCATGCCGTAGGATAGTTGAAGAACATAATCAATAGGTTAACTAGATTCATAATCATAGCCCGACGCCCCTAGTTCTTTCTCATCTGTTTTCGTATCAATATTTTAGTGCTTTTCGTTTTAACACAATCATCACAATTGGTTTACTTGTTTATTGTTATTAGATATAATTTAAGTAGAGAAATCGTTGTCCCTGTGGTTCGACCTTAGTCTTCCAAGATTTATTACTACAATAGGACTAAATTCGTACACTTGCGAATAAAAATTCCTATCAAGTTTTTGGCGCCGTTGCCGGGGACGGTGTTTATTTGTCTACTTGTGTTATTCTAGTAATTTTTATTTAAGTTTTTTTTTTATATATATATGCTGTTTCGATATATTCAGGTACTTGGTTTATGACCCGATCTCAAAAGGAGCCTTTACTCATTTTGGATTCAGAGATCGAGAAGACGTGCAGAAGAAACAACAAAGCCAAAAAGCTAAGGAAGAGAAATTTGCAAGAACCACCTTCTCAAGGATTGGGTTCAGACATCCCACAATCTGAATTGGAAATTGAAACAGAACCAGCTGTTCCAATGGCGGAGAGGCATGAAGAAAACAATGGACGTGGTCCAGAACAACCGCCGGCTATGCGCCTTCGAGATATTCAGAGGCCCGTCATTGCAGCCAATCCTCATTGTATTAGGCTGAGTCCAAGAGTCCGGAATTATGAGTTGAAGAATCTGCATTTCAACACACTCCCAATTTTCTATGGATTGGCGAATGAAGATCCCTTGGCATTCATAAGGGAATTCTTTGCTATTCTACAAACATTTCCATTGAGCGGCTTAACAGAGGAGGAGTTGAAGATGCGTTGCTTTCCCTATTGTTTAAAGGATAGGGCAAAGACATGGTTGCTTGGTTTGGAGAAAGAATCATTGTCTACTTGGGATGAAGTTTATGATGTGTTCATCTCAAGGTATTATTCATCTCAAAAGACCAACGATAATAGAAGCAAGATCTGCACATTTACACAAGCTGTAGGAGAGCCTCTTCATGAAGCATGGGAGCGATACAAGGCACTTATTACTCAATGTCCACACCATCAATTTTCTGACGCATTACTTGTGCGGTATTTCTATGATGGGTTAACTGAGATCACTCAACAGCTTGTGGATCTAAGTGCTGGTGGCTTTATTGGAAACAAGACTGCAGATGAGATGAATAATATTTTCAAAGAGCTAGCTGAAGGTTCTATGCAGAAAGCTGTTTGAGGACAAAAAGCCCCGGTTAACGAGGTTAATGAAATCAATACATCAGCTTTCAACAATTTAACCACTCAAATGGCGGAAATGGGTAAGAAGTTACAGAACATGCAGATCATGATGCAGACTCCACCACAACCACTTCAACAACAAGCAACTGAATACATGACGAGACCTCCAACAAATCAAGGTCAGCAAGAAGAACAAAATAATTCTTCTTATAAGGATGTGTGTTACGCTGGTCCTTATGGTGGAGGACCACCTGCACCACTTATGCAAAAGAATAATCCATATTCTGCTACTTATAATCCGGGTTGGACGAATCACCCGAATTTTTCATGGAGACAACAAGGGAGTAGCTCACAACTTCCTGGGTTTCAATATAATCAGCAAAGAGCAGCTCCACAAGCTCCTCCTCCACAACCTCCTCAACAGAAAAAACTAACATGGGAGGAAACATTGACTGAAGTGCTCAAAAACCAACAAGTTGCCTTAAACGAGTTAAGGCAGTCGAACAAGAATATTGAGCATCAAATGGGTCAAATTGCTAATAGCATTGGAGGAAGGGATCAGGGAAAGCTTCCGAGTAACACTGAGACCAATCCTAAAGAGGCTAAAGCCATCTCCCTTTGTTCAGGGAAGATACTTAATGATCCAGTGAACAAGGCACATGTGGTGCCTAATTCTGAAGAGAAAGTGGAGAGAAATTCTGATGGGGAAGTTCAAATTCCAGTTTCTACGGAGGACAAGGTAAAATTGGACAACATGCCAGAGTTGAATAATTATGTTCCTCCTATTCCTTTTCCTTCCCGTTTGAAGAAGAAGTCTGATGAAGGAAGATATCAGAAATTTTTGGAGATGTTCAAAAAGCTACATGTCGATATCCCTTTTGCTGAGGCTATAGCAAACATGCCTGCTTATGCAAAGTTCTTGAAAGATTTATTGTGCAACAAAGAGAAATTGCAGGAATTTGCTACAGTTCCGGTGTCTAGGCAATGTTCGGCTATAGTTCAGAATCCTTTACCATTAAAGAGAGCAGATCCGGGTAGCTTCACGGTGCCATGCTATATTGAGAACATTTTAGTGGCTGAATGTTTATGTGATCTTGGATCTGCTATCAATTTAATGCCTCTCTCGTTTTTCCGGAAGTTGAAGTATGCTGATTTAGTGCCAACTAATGTAGTGCTTCAATTAGCGGATCGTTCTCTACGATATCCAGCTGGAATGATAGAGGATACGGTAGTCAAAGTTGGGAAGTTTTATCTTCCTGCAGATTTTATTGTCTTGGATATGGAGGAAGATGTCAACACTCCAATCATATTTGGGCGAGCTTTCTTAGTTACTGGAGGAACAAATATTGACATGGTAACCGGTATATTGACTCTCAGAGTTGGGGGAGAGAAGCAGGAATTTCAAGTTTCTAAAGCTATGAAGAATCATTCTGTATATTCTTCATGTTGTCGAGTGGATGCTGTTGATTTATGTGCTTTAGAGTGTGACACATCCTTCTCCCCGTCCAATGTGTACGAGAAGGTAGTTGCTAGAAGCTTGGATGATTCTACATTAGATGATCAATGTTTAGATGCGGTGAAGTTTTTAGAAGGTCAAGGAGATCTTCCCTTGAAGAATGCCCACATTGAATCAGTGAATGCTACTGAAGAAACACCACATCCGAAATTGGAACTCAAGCAATTACCAACTCACTTGAAGTATGTATTTTTGGGTCCAGATGAGACATATCCTGTGATTATATCTTCTTCTTTGAGTACGACAGAGATTAGTTTGCTGCTAGGATGCCTTCGAGACCACAAACGAGCTATTGCTTGGAGTATTTCTGATATTAAAGGCATTAGTCCATCAGTGGTCATGCATAAAATTCTCATGGAGGATGATGTTCAGCCTTCAGTTGAACATCAACGCCGGTTGAATCCTAACATGAAAGAAGTGGTCCGGAAGGAGGTAATCAAATTACTTGATGTTGGGATCATTTATCCTATATCTGATAGTGCTTGGGTGAGTCCTGTTCAAGTTGTTCCAAAGAAGGGTGGTATGACGGTAGTCAAGAATGATAAGGATGAATTGATACCCACTCGCACTACTACGGGTTGGAGAGTTTGTATTGACTACCGAAAGCTTAATGCTGCCACAAGAAAGGATCATTTTCCTTTACCCTTTCTTGAGCAGATTTTGGAGCGTTTGTCCGGTCACCAATTTTATTGTTTTCTTGATGGCTATTCCGGGTACAATCAGATTGTTGTCAGCCCCGATGACCAAGAGAAGACCACTTTTACTTGTCCATATGGCACATTTGCATATAGAAGGATGCCCTTTGGTCTTTGCAATGCACCAGCCACTTTTCAGCGGTGCATGATGGCTATCTTTTCAGACATGGTCGAAGATATCATAGAGGTATTTATGGACGATTTTTTAGTTTATGGTGCTTCTTTTGATGTTTGTTTGAAGAATTTAAACCGTGTTTTGGAAAGATGTGAAGAGTCGAATTTGGTCCTAAATTGGGAGAAATGTCATTTCATGGTAAGAGAAGGTATTGTGTTAGGTCATAAAGTATCTGAGAAAGGAATAGAGGTGGATAAAGCAAAAGTCGAGGTAATTGAGAAGTTACCACCTCCTACTTCCGTTAGAGGAGTTCGAAGCTTTCTTGGACATGCTGGTTTTTATCGACGATTTATCAAAGATTTTTCCAAGATTGTGAAACCTCTATGTGATTTGCTTGCAAAGGATGTGAAGTTTGTATTTACTCAAGAATGTCTTCAGGCTTTTAATACAATTAAGAAGGAACTCACATCTGCACCTATTATCACTGCACCTGATTGGAGTTTGCCATTTGAGATGATGTGCGATGCGAGTGATTATGCAATTGGGGCTGTCTTGGGCCAAAAGAAAGATAAGCGAGTACATGTGATTTACTATGCTAGTAAAGTACTAAATGGTGCTCAAATCAAATACACCACAACAGAGAAGGAATTACTAGCTATAGTGTTCGCCTTTGAGAAATTTCGATCTTATCTTGTTGGTTCTAAGGTTATTGTCTTCACTGACCACTCTGCTGTCAAGTTTTTGACGTCAAAGAAAGATGCTAAGCCGAGGTTAATCCGTTGGCTCTTATTGCTTCAAGAGTTTGACTTGGAAATTCAAGATAAAAAGGGTATGGAAAATTCTGTTGCAGATCACTTATCTCGCTTGGAAGGTGTGGATAGGAAGGATGATATTCCTATTCGTGATCAATTCCCTGATGAGCAACTTATGCTAATTCACACATATAATGCTCCATGGTTTGCCGATTATGTCAATTTTATAGTCTCAAATGTCATTTCTTATGATTGGTCTTTTGCTCAACGAAAGAAGCTTTTCTCTGAGGTGAAGCATTATATGTGGGATGATCCATTGTTATTCCGGAGGTGTGTTGATGGTATGATTCGTAGATGTATACCGGAGGAGGAGATGAGGCCGATTTTGGAGCATTGTCATTCTTATGCTTGTGGCGGTCACCATGGCCCTGATAGAACTGCAGCAAAAGTTCTTCAATCGGGTTTCTTTTGGCCTACCTTATTCAAGGACGCTCGAAGTTTTGTTATGTCTTGTGATCGTTTTCAAAGAACAGGGAATATTGGTCGTCGTCATGAACTACCTCAAGTGGGAATTCTTGAAGTTGAGCCATTTGACTTGTGGGGGCTAGACTTCATGGGCCCATTTCCACCATCATATGGTATGTTGTATATCTTGGTAGCAGTTGATTATGTCACGAAGTGGGTGGAAGCAGTGGCTCTAGCAGACAACACTAGCAAGAGTGTTGTAAAGTTTGTCAAAAAGTTCATTTTTACAAGATTTGGAGTTCCTCGAGCTATCCTTAGTGATCATGGAGTTCATTTTGACAACACACAGTTCAAGTCTTTGCTGAGTAAGTATGGTGTGAAGCACCGAATGGGAACCACTTATCATCCACAAACAAGTGGTCAGGTTGAAGTTTCTAATCGTGAGATCAAGCAAATCCTAGAAAAAACTGTGAATTCTTCTCGAAATGATTGGTCATTGAAGTTGGATGATGTTCTATGGGCGTATAGGACTGCTTTCAAGACACCGATAGGAATGTCCCCTTACCGTTTAGTTTTTGGGAAGTCCTGTCACTTACCGGTTGAGTTGGAGCATCGTGCTTATTGGGCTGTAAAGACATTTAATTATGATCTTAAATCCGCCGGTGAAAAGCGAGTCTTACAATTAAATGAGTTGGAGGAGATTCGTCGTGATTCCTATGAGAACTCCCGCATTTACAAGGAAAGAGCAAAAGCATGGCATGATCATCATATTTCTAGAAGGGAATTTCAGGTTGGCCAAAAGGTTCTACTCTTCAATTCTCGCCTGAAGTTATTTCCCGGAAAACTCAAATCTCGATGGTCCGGTCCTTTTGTTGTTACTCGGGTTGGATCTCACGGTGGAATTGAGATCTCAAAGGAGGGGCAGACACCATTTGTGGTAAATGGTCAACGCCTGAAACTGTATTTAGAGAGAGCGGATGTTGGAAAGATCGAGTCCTTCATTCTTGGCCCTTTCACTTGAATTTGAAGGTATGTCTGGCTGAAGACGGTAAACTTAGCGCTATTGGGAGGCAGCCCAATGTCTTTAATTCTGGTTTTCTTTTATGGTCTTTTGTAGTTTGTGTTTGGTGTGTATGGTTTAGCGCTGTCCTGCAGATGATGATTCTTTTTCGGGGTTGATTGGTTGAAAAGGATGGATCTTGGGTGTAAATTTGGTGAATTTTACTTTGAGATTGGGAGTTTAGGATGAAGATGGAATATATTTCGTAGTGTTGGAAGAAGTGAAGACGGGTCCGACATTTGAACCAGCTTTCGACCCAGCAAGCTTCGCAGGCCATGTTATTGAAGGGAAATATCAATGTCGGGTCCGACATTTGAACCAGCTTTCGAACCAGCAAGCTTCGCAGGCCATGTTATTGAAGGGAAATATTAATGTCGGGTCCGACATTTGAACCAGCTTTCGACCCAGCAAGCTTCGCAGGCCATGTTATTGAAGGGAAATATCAATGTCGGGTCCGACATTTGAACCAAACTTTCCGACCCAAAGAAGCGTCGCATTTTATAAATTTGTGATAAGGAATTGCAAAGCTGGGTCCGACATTTCCTCCAACATTCGATCCAGCATCTCACGGTAGTCGTGAATTAGGAAATGCAAAGCTGGGTCCGACATTTCCTCCAACATTCGATCCAGCATCTCACGGTATTCGTGAATTATGTAAGCAATTTTTATTTTCTATATTTATTTCTTCAAAAAAAAAAAAAAAAAATCGCGAAATCGTGTTTTAACTTCCCCCATTCACTTTTCTTCTTCACCCACTCTCAAATCCCTAATTTCTTTCCCCCTTTTTCATTCCCTCTCACATTCATTCATCCCCAAATTCCAAATCCAAGTTTATCTTTCGATTCGAGTGTGTTGCTTCTTAACCAAAGATTCAATCGTCAACAAGCTCCACCATTTTTTTCACCATTTCCATTGTCACCATACCTACCGAAGACGAGAGACGTCGCCGAAGTCATTTTACCGTCGAAATCAGAGGACCGGTTCTTCTTTACACAACCCCAGGTGAGTCAGTCAGTAAATATTGTTACCATGTTCTTGGTGTTGTTGCCGGGTTTCATCGGTTCAGGGGAGATAGTGCATAAGAGATTTTTGTAGTTGAATTTGGTGGCTTATTGACTGTGTTGTCTGCATAGTATGGCAATGGAAGATTGTGGGAGATAGTTGATATTGTGTTATATTGTCTGTATGTTTATGATGATGCAATGGACGCTTAATTCTTAAGCAACTGTCGAGTTTATTTCTTGGTCACAAGTTTCTTGATGGAGTTTATTTCGATTGATGGAGCAATATGTTTTAATGATTTTGAGTTCATTGTTGGAAGTATGAGCTGATGATGAGGTGGTGTATTTGAAATTTGAAAATTGAAGGGGAGTAAGTTGCAGCGAGTGAAGACTGGTCTTTTGCTCGGTTGAGTTTGCGATTGTGATTTGTTCACTATGCCGTCAAAACGGAAGAGGAGCAAGGAATCGGGCTCTAGTCAGCAACGGGGTTTGGATAGACAACGTTTTGCTAATTTTGCTGCACTTGAGTGGTACAATAAGAATGCTAATACTAAGATTCTGGAGGAAGCTGATCTTAGTCCGGAGTTGGAGGAGGAATACAAGGTTTACCAGTCTTTTGCTTCCATGGGATGGGAGGTATTACTCAATTTGCCTCATACTTATTATCCAGACTTGGTGAAGCAATTCTATGCTAATATTGAGGGTAAAGACTCATTGACGGGTGAAGTTATAAAGAGCTATGTGAAGGGGAAGAGCATAGTGCTGAATCGTGAAATACTTTCCACTATTTTACACTCTTCCGACCATGGACCTCCCTTTGAGCTTGGCAAACAAAATATTAAGAGTGAGCCATTGTGGAATTCAGAAGTTGCATTCAGGAGGTATACAAGGAACATTGTTAAACATCGTACCACTGAAATTCCTGATCCGGATGACTCAAATTTTTGCAGGCGGCAAATAAGTCGATCTAGCAACCCTGCAAGTGCTCTCTCAATCCATCACAGATTGTTAGTCTATTTGATCCATCATAATGTTTTTTCCATGCTCAAGCAGTGGTCACATGGATGTTAGACTAGTGGATTGCTATGCTTTAGATAAGTTGGAGAATATGGCAGAAACACCTACCGGACCTTCTTTGGCCACAATTGTTCTACATCTTATAAGCAAGTCTCTTGCTTATCATGGTCCTAAGTGTTTGCCATATGGTCGCCTATTGTCTCAAGTCTTCCAACACTTTGAGGTGGATTTTTCTGAGGAAAAAGCTGTGATATCACAAACGATTCTGAATCGCCGAAGGCTAGGATGCCTTCGCCACCACACAGAGATACCTTCACAAGCAGCCCCACCCGAGTCTACATCGGCAGCTTCACCACCACTTCTATTAAGTCCACCGGGACAAAGTAGTCGAGACACTCCGGTGCATAACCCCGATCTCTATGGTCTGCTCAGCTCAATGGACTCCAAGATGACTCAAGTTCTTTCACAGATGACTAAATTGCAGGAGCAACAAACACAAATGCAATCAGAGATGACGACAATTCGAGTGCAACAACACCGACTCCTCATGAACCAGCAGGCGGAAATGAGGCAAATTGAATCCATCGAGAGTCGGTTGTTGCAGTTTTATGAACATCAGGACTTTCATCCTGCCCCTTCTTCTCCCTCCAATTAATCCAGGGAAGTCCTCCGTTTCAATTTGCTGTGTATTTGTGTTTTGATATCATTGAATTGTTGAAACATTGAGGACAATGTTCCGTGCAAGTGTGGGGGAGTATGGGGTGCATTTTTGTGTTGTTTGGAGTTATTTTGTATGTGAAAATCGAGTCCTTAAGAGTTTTTGATGATTACATGATTACCTTGAGTTTAAATTGATGATCTTTGACGCATTTTGAATTTCGGGGCAAAAATTTGTTGTGTGGATTTAGAGTTAAAGTTCATGTGAACACCGTATGCTTGAGGCTTATTTTAAGTTGGCTAAACTTGTGTAAATTTTGGAATTTAGTACTTGTATTTGCATTTTTGCTGGAACTTTAATTAGCCTCGATCCTTGATGTTCTTCTTGGAAAAAGCGTTGGAAGGAATTGGTTGTTTTGGTATGTTGGTGGTGTTTTTAAATAAATGCCCACTTTGGGGGAAGAGTGCCTGTTCTACATGGTTCGCCTAGTGTGCAGGACGGTTATATAAACAAAAAAAAAAAAAAAAATTGAAAAAAAAAAAGCCCACTTTGGGGGAAGAGTGCCTATTCTACATGGTTTGCCTAGTGTGCAGGACGAAAAAAAAAAAATATTATATATATTTACTTTGGGAAAGTTGTAAGTGGTAGAACAAACTGGTGATATAGGCTTGTTGCTCTTGCTTGATGCGGACAACAGGCTGGGCCACAGCTTGTGGGAACGGTTGTGGACGCCTGTGACAATTTTGGCCAATGACTTATTTCCAAGTTTGACATGTTTGGATTGAGGTTAATTCTTGTTTCACATGGGTAAATTCTTGTCCTTCATTCCAATATTTAGACTTGATTAGCCGGTTGAGAATATGAGGATGGTAGGAGGTACTAATAGAATGATAGCTTTTAAGTCTTCAAGTCATTTTGCTGCCCTTATTTTCAACTTGTTTCAATGATAATCGAGTTAAATTTTTGGTAATTGTGTGTGTTTTGCTTAAGGACAAGCATGAGCTAAGTGTGGGGGAATTTTGATAGACTATATTTTTAGCATTGTTTAAGATGTGTTTTGGTATTAATAATCTTCACTTTTGAATATGATTGCTACTTATTTTGTAAATTTCGGATTTTAATAGGTGTGCTAGAAGTGTAAAGCTTTCTTATGGAAAAGTGGAAGAAAACAAAGAAAAGAGACCAAAACCATTATTGAGTAATGTCAGATTGAATGCCGGAGTGAATGTCGGGATGGTAGTCGGACGAAGAAAATATGATTGGGCTTCTCTTAATTTTTGGTGGGCTGAAACTTAATGATTTGGAGCCCAATTTAATATTCCCAAATTTGTGGCAGTTGGGGAAAGAAGTTGGCTGGATGGAAGATGTGGAGAAACGGACAAAAGGGGGGAGTTGGTTTTGAAAAAATAAAAAGGAGGGGAGACGTCATTCAGAGGGGAATCAGACAAAAAAAATCAAGAGAGAAATCATCAAACTTTTGGGAAGAAAATCATCTGCAACTTTTGGAGAATGAAGACAACTTTTGAACAAGATTCGATATAGAGATTGAGAAGTCTTCTTATCTTTTTTTTTCAATGCTTGTATTCGAATTCTCTTATGTTTTAGTAATTATGTCTAGTAGCTAATTCCCTTTGCTAGGGGTTAGGATTGCTTATGTTTATGGATGAATTTTAGCTTTTATTGGGTTATGTTATTCTTCAATTTCCGAGTTCTATTATCTTGTGTTCATTACATGTATATGTTTGGCCAACATGTATGTGCTATTTGGAATTAATTTCTTGTAACCCTCGAGATTGATTCGTGCAATAGATAATAGATTATATCCGAGAATAGTCACGAAAGTAGGCTAATAAGGGTATAGCATGTTCAACACCTATGATTGTAATGGGTTCGTTTAATTTCTATATCACGAAAGTAGGTATAGCATTTATGCGAGCACGTCTTATCCGAATCGAGAGATTGTTTAAGATATAATAGAGTGCATGCCGTAGGATAGTTGAAGAACATAATCAATAGGTTAACTAGATTCATAATCATAGCCCGACGCCCCTAGTTCTTTCTCATCTGTTTTCGTATCAATATTTTAGTGCTTTTCGTTTTAACACAATCATCACAATTGGTTTACTTGTTTATTGTTATTAGATATAATTTAAGTAGAGAAATCGTTGTCCCTGTGGTTCGACCTTGGTCTTCCAAGATTTATTACTACAATAGGACTAAATTCGTACACTTGCGAATAAAAATTCCTATCATAGACGCACGAGGGAATTTCGAGATCAAGACCGTGGATTTTAATGGTGGCTGAAGGTCGAGATCGATGGATCAAGAGTTACTGTGGACGGCTCTAATAATTCCACATTTACTTTTACGCTTTATTTACTTTCAGTCTTTATCTTGGAAACACATTTTCTTATTATGGTTATATGTGGGAAAGCCAGTGGGAATGAAAATTAGGCAGAATTTGACCAAGCTTATCTTCTTCTCTCTCTCTGTTCTCTCTATCCCTTTCTCTCAGTCTGTGTTTTAGTCAGTAATTCTAATCACAGTTTACGTTTCTTGTATATAAATCAGAAAATAAAAAAAAAAGGATTACATTACTTAAGGATCTGATTGAACATCCTTCTGGTTGTTACACTGGTATCATGAGCTCGGCTTCGGCAAATCCACCACCCAAGGACGGTGAGATCGATCCCTGTACTTCAGATAAGGGAGAGCAACCAAAACAAGCACCACAAGCCCAAGAACCACCTACATGTGAATCAACAATACATCCACAACAAGATTGGATTCAACAAGGATTCACAACCATGAACAATCAATACAAAACACTGGTAACTGCTCTAAACATTATGGCTTCAAACATGTCATAACATAATTGTCCGTATTCACCCTATACCCAACCTTCGATTAATTTCCAAAACCCTAATTTCATAATCCCCACTTTCACCTTCCCAAACCCCAATCCCAACTTCATGTCGGGACAACTGTTGGATTATGAGTCAGTGGTCGTTTGTATCATTGCTAGGGGGTACTTGAAACTGACGTCAGTAGTTCATGTACTTAGGGCATATTGTAATATTAGTTTTTGGGGGAAATTGTAGTGAATTTCATCGCTATAGAATTGAAGATCCCAAAACCTGTCCTGAACCCGATGTGTGTTCGAACGATGATGATGTAATAGGCTAGACTTGTTCTTATCATTATTGATTATTTTGTCTAAGTCCTGTAAGGGGTGTTGTTGGTCTGAACTTCAGTAGAAAGGTTAAATTCCAGAATCCCATGTTATCATTTTGTAGAGCTCGTGTCTTCAGGTCCTCCCGCTGTCTGTTCTCAATAGAAGAATTCTTTCAACATACCTTAGTTGAAGACTCAGTACGATTATTTATCTACTGAATTTGTGAAGAGCTCAACATCTTCAGAGTCACCAGCTGTCTATCCTCAGTAGAAGATTCCTATCAGCAGACTCAGATGAAAAAGTCAGTATGATCGGTCCAGATCTACTGAACGCATGCAACTCAGTTGCAAAACCGACAAGGAAACAACTACCCTTTTGTTAAGCCTAAAATAAAGGATTTGTTGGGATGTGATTCAGCAGTAGACTGATTAGTTGCTTAGAAGATTTGACTGATCCCAAAACCCTAATTTTATTGATGAACCATTGAGTTGTAATAGTAATGCCTTAGTCTCTGAGAGTTTCAGACTCATTAGACATTCCTTTAGCATGGTTCAGGCTCCGAGTTCTGTCTGCTGGTCTTTCAGTAGACTATCCGCCTCAGTACCATAGAGTGAAGACTCAGTAGTGCTGGACTCAGCAGGAGCAACATACTGAGAGGTGTTCAGATTCAGTAGTGCTAGACTCAGTAGGAGCAACATACTGAAAAGAGTCAGTAGAACTAGACTCAGCAGGAGCAGTTCACTGAACTCAGAAGTCGACCTTCAGTAGGGTTGGATTCAGTATGAGTATACTACTGAACCCAGGTCAGACTCAGCAACGGCCTGATAGTCTCCTTGATTGTTAGATGATCTTATGTTAAATCAGTAGAGTCGTCCGAGGTTACCAGATAAGTCAGCTTCAGTATTTGCCTAGAAGTCTGCATGTCTCAACTACTTTCTACGCCTCGACCAATAATGAGCAGCCAACTGTCAAAGTTCTGGTAAAAGCTGCAAGTCAACCTCTTCTAGAAATGGAGGAAAAGACTCTGCAAGATTCCTTAAAAGAGCCGTTAGCTACCCAAAGAGAGTGACACGTAGATCGTTCGTCTCCAATGGATCTATCCATGGCTCACCTCTATAAATAGAGGGAAAATCAAATCGACCAACGAAGAACATGAATGAGCGATTACGAGCAATATACTTACAGAACTCAAAGCTTTCCGCAAGAACATCAGAGAAACACTTCAAGCGAAAGGCGACATCCTTGCTCTAGGGAACCAAGCTGATTATAATCAAAGCCTCTTGTATCCAAGTGATCGAACACAAACCCAGAGAGATTATTCCTCACAGTTCATCACTCTAGAAGCTACCTTCTTGTTCCCTTCCCTCTAACCTAAGCTCCACTGAATATATCCATAGCTTAGACCCGAAGGAGTTCATTCTTGAACTGTTCTTATTGTTAAGAACTCCTTCACTGTTGGAGAGTTTGTCAAACACTTCAGTTTGATCGTTGTAAACTGGGACTTGCTCAGTATAATCCTCAAGGCCAGTGTTTGTCCAGTGCACAAATCGACTGAGACTAACTCAGTATAATAAAATAGCCTCCTGATCTTTTCGGGATAGTGGACGTAGGATTGTTTGATATTCGAACCACTTTAAAATCGATGTGTTCTGTTTTTACTGTTGCATTGATTACTGTTCATAACTGAAAACCGTTTTACAAAATCATACAACAGAGTTTTAGCAAGCTTAAACTGAATGCAGGACCGTGGACGTAGGATCTTGCGTATCCGAAGCATGTTAAAAATTGCTTATGTTGTTTACTGTTTTATTGCATTGTGCTCAACCGATTTACAAACTCATACTTTGCATAAAAAGTATTAAAAAGTGCACTAGCCAAAACAACTTTGGTTTATGAAAACACATTTTCAAAAGAGACGAAGTCTAACGGGCCCCACACGTATCCGTACTGAAACTTATCGACTGAACTCTCTATACTAACAAAAGTCAGTAGAACAGACTCAGTAGTTGATAACTCTGACCCGCGATCAGAAGGTTCTTATTTGGCACTGTTCATTCAGTCGCATTCCTCAGCTCAGCTGACCTTCGCGTTTGAGGCAAAACTTGTAATCAGGTGTATTCACCCTCCCCTACACCTGACACTCGTCTCCAGACCAACAACAACAATACTTTCACTCTCTAGAACCCACACGACAACACGCCTCTAACTTCACCACACCGCCCCACAACTATATAAACCCTAATCCTACACTCCAAAATATAGCTAACCCAATTACAGATCCCAACTATACACAAACCCAAAAACAGCCTACCTTATCGGCAACATCAAATTTCTAGGGGGAACCTTCTGGGGCTAGGATAAGGGATGAGGGAGGAAGTATAGAGCTGAATGGGGGAAACATGGGAAATCAAGGTAGTGAGGATAGGGAGAAATCCATACGGTGGGCAGGAAAACTCACAATAGCGAATGCCTCCTAGCTACGGGTATGGATTTGGGGGCAAGAGATCGTCAAGATTTCAAAGGGGAGGGGGAAGGTATCATAACCGCATTCCACGAGAGCATAATCAAAATGAGAGGGGAATCAGAGAAGGTAGTTGGACAGAACATAGAGGGGGAGGAAATACAGGGATGATGGCTTCAAGAGCTAAAATAGATTTTCCCCGTTTTGATGGAAAAAACCCAAGGGGGTGGCTTCAAAGGTGTAGGACATTTTGGGGAATGGTCACTAGTATTCCTGAGGAACAAATGGTGTCCTGTGCTTCACTTCACCTTAATGGGAAGGCCTCAGAGTGGTATGATAATCTATCCATTAAAGGGGAGCAAATTAATTGGGAATAATTTGTAGGAATGGTGACTGCAAAATTTGGGGATTTTCAAGAATCAACTATCATAAGAGAATTCAATAAATTGATGAATGAGGGAAACTTTGAAGAGTATGTGGAGAAATTTGAGCAGCTTAAATCATTCATGATCCACTCCCAATGTGGGCAATTTGGGGAAGGATATTGGATAGCTAGTTTTTTTGAGTGGTCTGGACAAGGACACTAGAGCGGCAGTGAGGATGTTTCCTATCCCAACCCTAGAAGCAGCCATACACCTATCCAGGCAACAATGTTCCAATAATGATGCTTTGACTAGGAGATTGAAGGAAACTACAAAGAGTTATTCTAAGAGAGTGGAGAGCTCCGAATTTTCAAAAACACCACCACTGAAACCTCCTACCCCAGCTTAGAGGCCTGACTTAAAACTATTAACCCCTGCTGAAATGGACAAAAGGCGGGAGAAGGGATTATGTTACAATTGTGATGAGAAATTTGTGTCAGGACACAAGTGCACCAAAAGGGTTAATTTTATGATTATGACTACTGAGGAGCAGGCTGGTATTTGCATAGTTTGGAAGAAGTGGATGAAGAAGAGGAATTTGGGAATGCCAATGAAGAATTGGGAATGGTAATCATTAGCTTGAGATCAATGGTGGAAGAGTCAGGGGGAAGTATTATGAGACTACTGGGAACAGTCAATCAGAAGCGCTTGAGAATTTTACTAGATACTGGAAGCACTCTTAGATTCCTTAATTCTGATTTTGTTAGTGAGTTTGGATGTAAAGGGGAGAAAGCTAGACCGGTTAAAGTTATAGTGGCAAATGGCAGCAAGCTAGTTAGCCAGGAGAGAATCATAGGTTTCAAATAGACCATGCAAGGCCACCAGTTTGAATTTGATATAAGAGTCCTACCCACTAAAGGGTATGACATGATATTGGGAAGTGATTGGGTGAAGGAGGGTTCACTTATAGTACTAGACTATGAAGAAATGTCTTTCTCTGTTAGGCATTTGGAAAAAAGGGTTAAGTTATATGCTGTAAGGGGCAAACACTGGTGCAATCAAATTACATCCATGGATATGTATCAGTACTTGCAGGATAGGTCTTCAAACCTTGAAGATCCTTTACTATGGCAGTTAGAGGAAGCTAAATCTAAGAAGGGGTCTGATATGGCATTGCCGCTGAAGGAATTTCAAGAAGTGTTTGACATCCCTAAAGGTTTGCCTCCCCACAGAGAAGTGGAGCATCAAATCTTATTGAAGCCTGGTAGTGTTCCTAAGCAACAGACTTCGTATACTCTTACCCAAAATGTCTGATATGTCAGGTATTTGGATGGTACCTATGTTCTCGGTGGAGAACTATACGGTATGGTGCGTGAGGCGCACCTTACATCGCTGCACGACAGCATGACAGACGTCCTTGATACAGGACCTGTCATTCCCATGATTGACAATATACAATATGCCGCTATGGGAGGTGTAGGAGCACAAACTGGTGCAAAGGTTCCCAAAGATAAATCTTCCTTCACGCCGGAAGAGAAGAAACTGCACAATCTTGACCGAGTAGCAAGGAACGCAATCCTGACAACACTCAGTGATTCTCACCTCGGGAGAGTGCAATATTGCAAGATAGCAAAGGAACTTTGGGACGCCCTGGCTGTACTCAGCCAAGGAACCCCACAGATCAAGGAAAACAAGCTTGAGCTAGAGCTTCAAAAGTTCGACAACTTTGCTATGGAGCCCAGTGAAACCATTGACGAGCTTAGCGTCAGATTCACCAACCAGATCAATGTGATCAATGGACTGGGGAGAACCTTCACCAACAAGGAGATGAACACCGAGATCTTAAGAGCGTTACCTCGACTGAAGTGGCTTCCTTTTGCTACTTATTTACGTCACTCTGATCTTAATGCTTTAACTCCTGATCTTATCTTTTCAGAACTAAAGACTGAGGAGTTCGAGCATAGTCTACCCCAACGGTGCGTTAGCGCTCCAGCTGACACTCAAATTGACCATGCTTTCAAAGCAACAGTCAGCACTTCAGGAGCCAACCCCGGTTCTGCTAGCAAGACAGTAGCTGCATCAGAAGCAAAATCCACGGAGACCCCTGCTACTGAACGTCTTGCGCTTATGGCTCTCAAATATCAAAGGGAGAAGGAGAGAGTCAGAAAGCTAAAGAAATATCATAGAGATTCTCCATCAGGTAAGAAAGATAATCATAAAAGGGAAGAATCTAAACCTTCTCCTGATTGCAGGAACACAGAACCTGCTGCTAGTCCATCTAACAGCTCAAATGGAAAAGGTGGCAGAGTTACTGTGTGCTACAACTGCAAAAAGGAAGGACATTTCCAGTACGAATGTCCTGAGCTCTCAGCTGCCTAGTGAGCAGAACGGCAGGCCAGAAGAGAAAAATTTACCCGAAGGAGGCAGGCCTACATTGCCGGAGAGCTATACGACGACTCAATAGAGGAAGATACCTTCATGTATTCTTCTGAAGATGAAGCTGCATTTATTGCTGTTGAGGTCGGAGAATCAGATCTCTGAAACATCGACTGAACACTGCCTGATGGCTGGAGAAGAGGCTGAGGTAAATTCTAAACTAATTATAACGTCCTCTTAACAGAGTACACACGACACTTGCTCAGCTACAGGTGAACCTCTAGACATGATACACGCATATGACGACCTACAAGAGGAGCAGATTCAGTTGAGTAGAGAGTTTAGTAGAACTGTTCAGGAACTGGAGCAGGTAAAGGTGGAAAATCAGAGACTTTCTTCTGATGTCAGGTCTCTACTGATTCAGAGAATCTTGTTGCGAGACTGAAGGAAGAGACTGAATCTCTTATGACTAAGTCTCAGCTTTAAGAAACTCAGATATTAGTTCTGACTAACGACAATTCTGAGAAAGATACTGATATTGTCAGACTCAGTCAGAAGCTCGCAGAAGTTGAAAAGGATTATGAATCACTCAAGAAAAGTGATGAAGTTTGGCGAGGATTGATGACTGAACAATACCTGGGAGCCAGGGAGAAGTTGGAAAGCATGCTTAGAGCACAAAGGCCAGTCGTCATGAAGGAAAGACTCGGCTATACTCACGAAGCTTCAACATCTACCTCAAAAGGACTAGAAATGCTGGCTGATAGGTTCGTCAGAGGAAAAGTTCAAATCACTGAACCCACAACTCAGGCGAAAAACAAACATAAGATTATTGCACCTCAGCCGAGCAGCAACCAACTGACGAAGAGTTCTAGCCCCAAAACACCACGATCAAATTCAGGGGGAACTAAGAAGGTCAGATAGGCAGAGCAGTATGGTGAGCCACTGTATGAGCATCCAGCACAATACGGTTCGTACTATTATGAGCCCAAGGTCAGGTAGAGAACAAAACCTCAGAAGAAGAAAGCTCCTGAACCCAAAGCTGCCAGAAAGTCAGTATCTCCGAGTTCAGTAGAGAAGAAAACTGACAAGGTTCAGAAGAAGACAGTGTCTGAGACTCCCAAGGTTGCTAGACAGATTTGGGTCGCGAAACCATCGACTAACGCTTAAGGACCCAAACTTAACCAAAGGGTACCTAAAATTATTTCTGTTTTGCAGGTGCATAAGGACCCTTGGATCATGGACAACGGTTGCTCGAGACATATGCCCTATCAAAAGAGCCTGCTGACCAATTACGTACAAGAAGATGGTCCCAGAATTGAGTTTGGTGACAACTCGGAAGGCTATACAAGGGGATATAGAACACTAAACATTCGGAGTGCTTCAGTTCCAAGAGTAACATATGTTGAAGGACTTCAACATAATCTCCTTTCTGTCAGTCAATTATGTGATAATCTTAACAGAGTTACCTTTGACGCTGGTTTCTGTGATGTTATTGATAAATCTACAGGGAAAACAATGTTATGAGGTTCGCGGAAGAAGAACATCTACATTGCAAACTGGAACACCGCCGAACCTAAGGCTTGCTTGCTTGCCCAGACGAAATCAAGTGATAAAATAGGATGGCTGTGGCATAAGAGGCTCAGTCACCTGAACTTCAAGGCAATGAACAAGCTAGCTAGGGACTCAAAAGTCAGAGGAATGCCCAATGAAGCTTTCATCAAAGACAAAAATTGTGAAGCATGCTTGAATGGAAAACAGTCTAAGAAAAGCAATCCACCAATTCCGTCACCTTCCACTGATGGAATCCTTCAACTGCTCTACATGGACTTGTTTGGGCCAGTCTCTCCAGTAACTATAAGAGGCAAGAAGTATGCCCTCGTCGTTATTGACGATTATTTAAGATATACGTGGGTTATCTTCACAGCCAACAAATCTGATGTTAAGACTGAGTTGCCAATACTGCTGAAGAAACTCAGTGTGGAAAAAGACATCAAGATTCAGAGATTTCGCTCAGATAGAGGAACATAATTTCTCAACTTAGTCATAAAAGAGTACTGCGACACCAAGGGGATTCAACACGAGACTTCAGCAGCTCGAACTCCCCAGCAGAACGGTTTTGCTGAATAGAAGAACAAAACATTGAAAGAAGCAGCAAGAACGCTCCTAGCAGACTCTGGACTACCCTCAAAGTTCTGGGCTGATGCTACTGACACCGCCTGTTACACTCAGAACCGCTCACTACTTACAAAGCAACATATGAAGACACCATACGGACTATGGAAATGGTGAATTCCTTCTATTTCTCATTTTCATATTTTTGGCTCTCCTTGTTTTATCCACAATAACGGAAATGATCAGTTAAAGGTCTTTGATAGCAAATCGGATAAAGGAGTGTTCTTAGGATACTCTCGAGTCAGTAAAGCCTTAAGAGTTTTTAACTACCGGACCCTTTACATGAAAGAAAGCCCTCTTGTTATTTTTGATGAGTTTGTTACTGAGGACAGGAAACCTAAGAAGACAAATACTGAAGATGTCAGCAACAAGCTACAGGATCTCACGCTGAATGACAAAACTGAAAAGATCCAGCATTGTTGGGATGATGAGTCAGACGAAGAAGAAACTCAGACCCATCCCGCAAGCAATGTAGCTGACCTGGTTGATTCTACTGAACAAAACCAACATCAGGTAACAATGGTCGATGAGGAAGCCCAGTGGTAACTAAGACCTCTACTGATAATATTAACTCAGGGGGAACGAATGATGTTCCTGAGCTAAATGCCCCTGAACCTGGAAACTCAGTAGACCCTAACCTTCTCACTAAATTGGTTCAGTCACAGAATAGCACTACTGAAATGCCTAACACTTTTGTTGACTGTGCAGAAGTAATCTCAGAAGAAGAAGCCAAACTCAGACGTTCATGGCTAGACGCTCACTCTTTTGATCTCATCATTGGAGATCCATCAGCAAAAGTAAGGACAAGATCCAGATTAATTCAAGGAGAAAGCGCACTATACTCCTGTTTCTTGTCCACTATAGAACCTCAGTCAATAGAGGACGCACTCAACGATGCTGACTGGGTTATTGCAATGCAAGAGGAGCTAAACCAGTTTGTCCGAAACGAAGTTTGGGAGCTTGTTGACAGACCTAGACACCAACACGTAATAGGTACTGTTGGGTTATGAATCAGTAGATGATACTCAGCATGTTAACGAGTAAAAATAACATTAGGGGAAATCATAATAGTACTATAGAATTGAAGATCCCAAAACCCAGCTAATATCAGTAGTGTAGTGTCTCGATAGGATTAACATCAGTATAGGTTAGACCTTTTGTATTAGATTATCTTTTTGTCTAAGTCCTGTACAGGGTAAATTGTTGGATTGATCTTCTGTCGAAGTTACTTTCCAGAACCCCACGTCATCAGTGTAAGAAGCTTGCGTTCTTCAGTCAGCAGCTGATCTTTACCTTCAGTAGAAGACCGACATCAGCTGATAAACATCAGTAGAAGAACTTAATGCAAAGCTCAGTACCTTCGCAAGTCATGAGCTGACCCACCAAAGCCATATCTCTTATCAGCTGACTCAGACGAAGAAGACAGAGACTGTCCTAAGTCTACTGTATCCGACAGAAAACGACCCAGCCGCAAAAGTTATTTCGAAGTTCAGCAGAAGATCATACGAGGTTGAGGAATAGTCAACTCTGACCACTGACACATTCTCACCTACCACAAACCTCGACCAATGAGAAGCCGACAACGCTTTACCTACTCTGACCAACTACAGCTGCTCTCATGTACAGTGTCAACTGCCCTGCTGCAACAATTCGAAAAATATGGCCGTTTTCTTTGGAAGCTTGTGACACGTGGCATCGTCGTCTCCAACGGATATATGCCTTCTCACAACTATAAATAGAGAAGAAAAATCGAGCTCCATGTACGGGATACACAAGGGAAAAAGCTCAAGTTCACGAACAACTTTAGCAAACTCAACGATCAATCCAGCGAAGAACTTGCCTACATAGAATATCACTAGTTCTTCTCTCTAGAGTTCTTTAGATCTCTTCTTCTCTAGCTAAGCTCACTGCCAAATTTATAGCTTAGAAACTCGAAGGAGTTCACTTTCTGTGAATTGTTCTTACTGTAAGAACTCCTTCCTAGTTGGAGATTATCCCCTCCCCTTCAAACATTGGTTTGAATTGTAAAGTCGCTAAGGACTATAACTTAGAAGGATCTGTCCAGTGCACAGATTCCTTGCTGAGGCTTGCTCAGATAAATCAACAAGTTCTCCTGTTCATCAGGACCATGGACGTAGGATCTTGTGTATCCGAACCACGTTAAATTGCTTGTGTTATTTACTGTTTGATTGCATAGCATACAAATTGATTAAAAAATTCATATCTTTGCATAAAACGTATTTTCAAAGCGCACTACCCAAAAGACTTTAACTTGCGAAAACACGTTTTCAAGCTGAGATGAATCTCTGGGCCCTACACTCTTATCCGCACAACGTCTCCGACTGAGTTTCAAGTACTGACAAAAGTCAGTAGGAGAGCTTAGTAGTTGGCACACTTCTGACCCACGATCGAAGGTTACTATTTGGCACTGTTCATCAGTTGCAACCTACAGCTCAGCTGTCCTTCACGTTCTGAGAAAAGAAACTGTGATTAGGTGTATTCACCCCCTCTACACCTGACTATCGTCTCCGGACCAACAGGTACCAAGTGGGTCTTCAAGAACAAGCGAGATGAAAACAACGTCATAGTAAGAAACAAAGCTCGACTTGTTGCAAAGGGATATTGTCAAGCAGAGGGAATAGATTTTGATGAAACGTTCGCTCCAGTCGCCAGATTGGAAGCCATTCGTCTATTCCTGGCCTATGCAACACATAGAAGATTCAAAGTATATCAGATGGATGTTAAGTCAGCGTTTCTAAATGGCGTACTGAAGGAAGAAGTCTATGTGGAACAACCGCCCGGCTTTCAGCAGGGACATCAGGTTTATAGACTCCGGAAAGCTCTGTATAGGTTAAAACAAGCACGTAGTGCTTGGTATGATACGCTATCAGACTTTCTTCTTCAGAAAGGTTTTCATAAGGGAACAGTAAATCGCACTCTGTTCAGCATTAAGTCAGGCGATGGCATTCTACTAGTGCAGATCTACGTGGACGACATCATTTTCGGGTGCAGGAACGTGACTAAATGTCAACAATTCGAGAAAATGATGAAGGAGAAGTTCGAGATGTCTATGATGGGAGAGATGAATTACTTTCTCGGTTTTCAAGTAAAACACTCACATGAAGGAATATTCATCAACCAAGCTGAGTACACTCAAGATCTCCTGAAGAGATTTGGCTGCGATTCAAGCAAGCCAGTCAAGATCCCCATGAACACGAATTTTAAAATCGATATAGACAAAGAGGGAGCTTCTGTTAACTCTACTGATTATAGAGCTATTATTGGTTCTTTATTATACTTAACAGCAAGCAGACCTGTCATAACTTATGCTGTAGGTGTATGTGCAAGATTTCAGGCAAATCCCAAGCAAAGTCATCTAGACTCAGCAAAGAAGATTATGCGATACATGAAGGGAACACCTAATGCTGGGTTATGGTATCCTACTGATGATAATCATTTTCTAACTTGATATTCTGATGCTGATTATATAGGATGCATGATAGATCGAAAGTCAACTTCTGGAACGTGTCAGTTCCTAGGCAGTAAGCTGATATCTTGGTTTTCAAAGAAACAACATTCAGTAGCAACGTCCACTACTGAAGCTGAGTATATGGCTGCTGGAAGTTGCTGTGCCCAAATCCTCTGGCTTCGACAACAACTGCGTGATTATGGTATCACTCAAGATGAAGTGCCCATCTACTGTGACTCCACCAGTGCAATTACAATAACTCAAAACCTAGTTCTTCATACGAGATGCAAGCACGTGGATATCTGACACCACTTCATCCGAGACCATGTCAAAAAGAAGGATATCACGATGGAGAAAACCCATACTGATAAGCAAAGGGCAGACATACTGACCAAGCCGCTGGCTGAGAACAGGTTCAGAGGACTCTCAGTCGAGCTAGGTCTACTGGATCCTACTGACTCGAATCAGTAAGAAAATTCAGTACGACAAGTCAGAAAGTGAAATTCAGTACTTGATTCAGTAGGGTGAATCATACAGTATATAGTAAGGGGGAACGTGATAACTTCAGTATCAAGAAGATTCTCCTGATTTGTTTTGGTAAATCGTTGACCATCATGTTCAGATGAAAAGGTTTGCGTATTATGTTCTGCAATTCATTCAGAAGCATGTGTGCATTTATTAATTCAGAAGCTTGCATTCAATGGCATGAACCGCATTTATTTCCTGCCATAAATTCTTAAGGATAAATTCAGCAGAAACCGTTTTCATTTAAAATGCATTATCCTTAGAATTGCCTGCAGCGCATTTAATGCATGTCTTCTCACCTTACTCTATCTGTGCAAACCTTACGTGGGTCTAGTTTAGAGGCGGCTTAGTAATCATTCCTTTTATAATATTAAATCCTAACCGTCCAGAAAAAGCGAGATTTTATCCTGACCGTCTGATATTAAGACTTTTGATGTTCAAATCTTATAAAATCTCTTCTCTTTCAATCTAAACGTACTTTACGCCATTATCGCTTAAGAGAACTTCGTGATTTATGTCTGAACTGCATCTTTTTCTCCTCAAGGTCTCTTAATCTCGGTAACTTATTTTCCTCTTAAATCTGTACCTTACTTACTCTATTTTCGAGTGCTGATATTTTTCTTGCAGATTTTTGATTATAATGGCGTCTCCCATTCCGACCCCTGCCAACATCGAACAGATCATTCAGAACAGGGTTCGATTCGAACCCACTATGGAGTTCCACCTCGCGGAGCTGCCTTGTATGGAGCCTATCCTCTCCGCTCTCGAAGCCTCTGGGCTGAAGACGCTTTTCACGAAGCATCCCAAGGCTTGCCTGCCTCGTCAGGTGGTGGAGTTCTTCTTCAACTTGCGTCCCTTTGAGGACACAGACGCAGAGGTGACCGTTATTCGGTATATGAGGGAGGTTTCCCCTCAGAAATGGGAGGAGAGATATGCCGACATCAGTGTCCTGGAAGGGCTGAAGTCTATTTTCGAACTCCCTGACAGCGGCATCTCCCCCATCGGCTATAAGGAGGCAGAACTCAACGATTACATCCATCGTTTCTGTGGAAGGAATGGTGTCTCCTTCAAAGCCGCTTTCCCTAAGAACCAGCTTCTGCCGGAGTACAGAGGCTTAACGTACATCATGATCCACATCCTTACGAGCGCTGCTAGTTCGTTCGACCAACTGTCCAAGCCCAGACTCCAAATAATGATGGCTATAACGGATGGAGTCAGGGTGAATTGGGCTCAGTTCTTCATGTCCGAGCTAAAAGCTCAAGCTCAGAAGTTTGTTGCCACCGAAGCAGGAGAGAGAAGACTGATTAGTGTGGGCAAGCTTTTGTATGGGACGAAGGTCTCAGTGCTAATAGAGGACTCAGTGACAAGTCATGCGTCTTTTGGAGACATGAAGTATTTCGATAAGAAGCTGATAAAATTCAAGACAAAATCAGCATCTGAGAAGTCCATTGGACGTGGAGCCGAGCTGAAAAGATCATCTACTAGTCTGCCTCCACGCACCGAACAGCCCAAGAAGAAGAAGCTAACCAAGACAGAAGCTTCTAAGGCTGTCTCCCCACCGCCCCCTCAGGTGGAAGACTTACAAGACGCTGACACTGGCATTGAAGGTACCACGTTGAAGGACAAAGTTCAGTGCGTAAGTACATAGGAAACTCACCTGGAAGAAGAAGATGCGCCAGCAGCTGAAGTTTCTTCTTAACAATCGTCTACAGTTCAGCTGACCTAACTCCGAACACCAGGAGAGGTCTCTGAGCAGATTCCTGAGATCTCTCAACATCAGGATCTGGTAGACGTAGCCGTTCGTGCAAGGACCCAGATGCTGCTAAGGTTTCTGAACTGGGATATCCTCGCTGACCTCGTTCAGCAGCATGCTGTGGATTCCCTCCTGGAAGAGGAGCAGCATATTCAGACGGTGATCTGGTTTTAGGAACCCGCTGATATTACCTCCTTCGAGGACCTGCGTTCAGCCATGCTCTACCTCTTAGAGCTCAGGTCCTCCTCCTCGCTTGCCAGAGGACCCTTGCCGACAGATCACCATGATGGTGATGATGATGATACTATTCCCAAGGATGCAGAGAAGGGAGATTCTGTTGAGGGCAAGACTCCCAGCGAGAAGGGCGACTCACCACCTCCTCCTCCGGAATCCGGTGCTTCCCCTGTTGTTTCATCTTCAAGACAACAACAACTCGCTGCCTCTGAGCCGAGGATCGGTACCTCGTTCTATCAGATCAAACCGATAGGTACCGTACCTCAAAGTCTGTCAACAAAGCTATCAGGAAGCAAGGAGACAAGAATCGTCTCTTGGCTAAGGATGTGCACCTGAAATGGGCACAGTATACGAAGGCTCAGACAGAGCGGGTTGACACCCTTACTAGTGAAGTCAAGAAGATATCGGATGCTACTCCTCCGAGTTTCCAAGAGATCATCGAGACTGCGCTAGCAACTCAGAAGGCAGACCTGGCCGCTTAGTGTCATCAGTTGCTGGAAGCTCAGCAGAAGATTTTCTCAGAGCAACTGACCGCCGCACTAGCCAGCATCCAGACTATGATGGATGAGAGGAATAGTTTTGCCACTTCAAGTGTCTCCTTAACACTTGAAACTCGGGCGACAGACCTGAAGCTCATTCAGAAGGAGATGAAAGACTCCCTCGACGCATCGCTCTTGCAGCAGTGGAATCAGACAGATGCCCAAATCCGACAGATTAGGAATGACTGGGTACATTACTCCGATGCGGTCTGGGACTTCAACACAACTTCCACTCAGATCAAGACGTCTGTCTGCACCCTCCAGCAGGAAGTAGCAGCAATTAAAGCTTTCCTAACCTTGGCATATGATGCCAAAAAGGGGGAAGGAAAAGGACAGGAAGTGCTGAAGGAGTCAGCAGAGAGGGTACATATCAAGGGGGAAGGTTCAGTACATGTTGGAACCAGTTATCTCCCCCTACCCTCTGTCCAAGGAGAGGCTCAGCCCGTAGCTCCAGCAGCAGGGCCATCAGAGCCTCAGGTTCAGCCCGTAGCTCCAGCAGCAGGGCCATCAGAGCCTCAGGTTCAGCCCGTAGCTCCAGCAGCAGGGCCATCAGAGCCTCAGGCAGCAGTAGACTGTGCAGGCCGGAGGATCAGGAGAAGGATCCTCAGCTCAGGCACTGTTGGGTTATGAGTCAGTAAATGATACTTAGCATTTTATTGGGTAAAATAATATTGGGGGAAATCGTAGTGTTCATGCTATGGAATTGAAGATCCCAAAACCCAGCGTGTCCTCAAAGTCTGTCAACAGAGCCATCAGGAAGCAGGGAGACAAGAATAGTCTCCTTGCAAAGGACGTTCACCTGAAATGGGCTCAGTACACAAAGTCTCAGACTGAGACAGTTGACAAGCTTGCCAGTGAGGTAAAGAAGGTCGTCGAAGCTCCTACTCCATCTGTCAGTATTCAGGAGATTGTCGAGACCGCCCTCGCAGCTCAGAAAGCGGACTTAGCCACTCAGAGTCAGCTGCTTCTCCAAGAACAGCATAAGATATTTTCTAAGCAGCTGAACCAGAGCCTCGCTACAGTCCAAACCACTATGGATGAGCGTAACAAGATGGCCACCTCCAGTGTACAACAAGCCATAACTATTCAGGCGGAGGCCCTCAAGCTCATTCAAGCTGAGATGACAGCTTCCCATGACAAAGCCCTCCTGAAACTGAGACAGGAGACAGGAGCTCAAATCAAACAGATACGTGCTGACCAAGAGAAAGATTGGGAGCACTACTGTGATGCCGTTAGGGATTTCAACACCACAACCACCTCCATTAAAAATACTCTGTTCAAGTTGGAGAAGGAGGTGTCTGCCATCCGCGCTCATCTGACCCTAGCTGATGATGCTAAAAAGGGGGAAGATAGGAATGAGGCGGGGAAGGCTCAGGTGGATAAGGGAGCAAAGGCAAAAGTAACTGTAGTAATTGCCAAGGGTGAAAGCTCAGCTGCTCAAGCTGAAGTCAGCCCTATACCCACTCCCGAAGTCCAATGTCTGGCCATCATACCACTGACTCAGGTGCCGGAGCAGACCGGAGGATCTTCCTCGGCTCAGCACATTGAGGAGGTCGCGAGGTATGTGGACCAAGACAATCAAGACGACGAACTACTGCCACCGCAGAGGCCGGGGAAGGAGAAAATTATTGAAAATACTCCACCGCCTTCCCCGACGCCCAAATTCCGATCTAAAGCAGAGCAGGAGGAGTTCGATAAGAGAGTTGCCCAGCACAGGATCAGCTCGACCTAGAGCATCGTCTTGAGGAAGAGATCCAGAAGGCTAAGAAGCCCAGGAAGCCTGTAGGCAAAATTGTTAAGGGCGCAGCCAAAAAGCTTCTAGATGCTCAGAAGAAGAAGAAAGCTCAGCAGTCAGCTGATGATGAGGCTATCTCCGACACTGACAACATACCCCTTGCTCAGAGAATGGCAGACATTCCCAAACTAACTTCTGAGCAGGAGGCAGAGGATAGAGCCACCTGGGAGGCAATGCTGCAAGGACTGAATCTCCGGAGTGGAGACACTAGAGCAGCTGCCCTCAAAGAAAAGAAAAGACTGGAAGATTTGGCCAAAATCATTGAAGCTACTGACAAGATGGCCAATGAACCAATCATTGACTGGAAGAAGCAGATACCCAGGTCATCCAAGTTCTATAAGCGAGGTGCTCCGAGAGCTACATATCAGAAGAAAACTCCTCACCGCCACGTAGACAAGTGGATACCATAGAATGTGAACGAGGAATGGGAGGAACTCAAGATCGAGTTCATCAAAGGGTACTATGTGTATCAATGCTATCCGACTGAGATCCCGGCAAATCAGTTGTTCGATGAATTTCTTCATCAATCAAACGCCAGACTCAGAGCACAAGTTCATATGATCCTTGCTAAGGAGAAGCTGCCACTAGTTGCTCCTGCATTCAGAAGAGTACCTCCTCCCAGGACCACTCGTGGTGTTTTATGCACCAAAGAGATTGAAGATGAGGTCGACGCAGCAGCACGACATCATGATCTCAGTTCTCAGCTGCCAAGCGATCTCGAGGAAATCCAAACACTGCATGCCAGAATCTACAAGTATTATGGTTTGGATCCTCCTGCTGACAAGTCTGCGGATTTCAAGAGCAAGACGAAGAAGTTCAGACGTTAGCAGCTATCTTCATATTTTGTATAGAAGATAGGGACTCTGTAACTCTTTTCATATATATATATATATCAGTTCCTTCTTCCGGCCAGACAATCACTCATTGTCTTACGGCTTTTGTTTGTGTTATGTTTATCACAACGGATCACTGAAGTGATCTGACACACACTCACACATAACCGTTTCTCTGATGTGCCTATCTGTTAACTGCTGATTTCCTTAAGTCATTTGCTCAGTTATTAACTGAAGTCTTTCTATATCAGTAGTTGGTACTTAGAATTATAGAGGTTTTGGCATCATCAATTAAGGGGCAATTGTTGGGTTATGAGTCAGTAAATGATACTTAGCATTTTATTGGGTAAAATAATATTGGGGGAAATCGTAGTGTTCATGCTATGGAATTGAAGATCCCAAAACTCAACTGGTATCAGTAGTGTAGTGTCGATAGGACTAGATGATGTAATAAGCTAGACGGATTTCGATTTCTCTATGTTTCGTGTCTATGTCCTGTACGGGGTAAAATGTTAGACTGATCTTCAGTAGGAAGTTACTTTCCAAAACCCCACGTCATCAGTGTAAGAGCTTGTGTTCTTAAGTCATCAGCTGATCTTCGCCTCAGTAGAAGACACCTTATCAGCTGACGGACATCAGTAGAAGAACCTTACACAAAGCTCAGTACCTTCGCAGTCCAGCTGACGACACTCAGTAGAATATCTTATCAGCCGACTCAGACGAAGAAGACAGAGACTGCATCAAGTCTACTGTATCCGACAGGAAACGACCCAGCTTTTAACATCACTCGAAAGTCAGCAGAAGATCATACGAGGATAAGTGAGAGTCAACTCCGATGAAGACCTATGTCTGACACATCTCACCTACCACAAACCTCGACCAATGAGAAGCCGTCAACGCATTATCTGCTCTGACCCACTAAAGCTGCTCTCATGAATAGTATCAAAACTCTGCAGCAACAATTCGAATATATGGTCGTTTTCTTTGGAAGTTTGTGACACGTGGCATCGTCCTCTCCAACGGGCAAATGCCTGGGTCACGACTATAAATAGAGAAGAAAATCTAAGCTTCACGCACGGGATATCAAGGGATAAAACGCTCAAGCTTTCGAAACAACTCTAGCGCATTCAAGATAAATCCAGCGAAGAACTTGCTCAATAGAATACTCTTAGTTCTTCTCTCTAGAGTTCTTTAGATCCCTCTTCTCTAGCTAAGCTCAAAAGTTCATATCTATAGCTTAGATTCTCGAAGGAGTTCACATTTAGTGATTGTTCTTACTCTAAGAACTCCTTCTAGTTGGAGAAATTCCCCTCCCCTTCAAACCTCGGTTTGATTTGTAAAAGTTGCTTAGGACTATAGCTTAGAAGGGTCTGTCCAGTGCACAAATACCTTGCTGAGGCTTGCTCAGATTAATCAACAAGGCCTCCTGTTCAGCAGGACCGTGGACGTAGGATCTTGCGTATCCGAACCACGTTAAAAATTACTTGTGTTGTTTACTCTTTTATTGCATTGCATACAAACTGCTTACAAAATCATATCTTGCATAAAACGTATTCATAAAGTGCACTAGCCAAAACTGTTTGACTTGTGAAAATCATGTTTTCAACTGAGACGAATCACCGGGCCCCACACTCTTATCCGCACTAAGTCTACGACTGAGAATCAACCACTGACAAAAGTCAGTAGGAGAGACTCAGTAGTTGGCTCACTCTCTGACCCGCGATCGAAGGTTACTATTTGGTACTGTTCATCAGTTACATCCAACAGCTCAACTGTCCTTCGCGTTTGAGAAAATAAACAGTACTCAGGTGTATTCACCCCCCCTACACCTGACTCTCGTCTCCGGACCAACAGGCACACATAGATGATGTTTCCCAGTTTGTCGAAGGCTCCGAAGAGGATGAGGAGCCCCTACCACCCAAAAGGCCCGGAAAGGAGATTGCTACTAAGAGCACCCCTCCTCCATCCCTGTCGCCTAAGTTCAAAAGCAGAGAAGAGCAGGAAGAGCATGACAAACGAGTAGCACAACAGCTGCAGAACACTCTTGACTATGAAGTCAGGATAGAGGAAGAGGCGAAGCTGAAGAGGAAGCCAAAAGTTCCTAAGGCTAGGGCGTCGAAGAAACAAGCTAAGTTGTTTATGGCTCAATAGAAGAACAAAGCTGTAGAGGAATCTGCTCCTGAGCCTACTGATGATTCTGATACCGACAACCTTCCTCTCGCTCAAAGGCTGAAAAATCTTCCAAAACTTACAGCGGAGCAAGAATCAGAGGACAAAGCCACATGGGACGCTGTGCAAAAAGGCCTTAACCTCAGATCCAGAGATAGACATGCTGTTGAACTGGGAGAGAAGAAGAGACAGGCTGATCTGGCCAAGATCATAGAGGTGACTGAACAAGCAGCCAGAGAGCCTATCTTAGACTTCAGCAAGCAGATTCTGAGGACTTCATTTGAAGAAAACTCCTCATCGCAGCGTCGACATATGGATTCCTTGGAACCTAATCGAGGAGTAGGAAGATCTTAAGGATGATTTTATCAAGGAATACTATGTGTGGCAGTGCTATCCAGAAGAAGTATCGGCGGTCGATCTGTTTGATCAGTCCCTATACCATCATGACCCCAACTTCAGAGCTCAGATCAAGCTCATGCTATTCAAAGAAAAACTGTCATTCACAGCCCCTGCCTATCGCCCACTGAATCCTCCTAAGACTGTTCAGGGAGTCGTCTCCACAAAGGAGATTGAAGAAGAGGTGGAGACAGCAGTTCGTCGCAACAATCTTGATATTCAAACGACAGATGATCTTGTTCCCATCCAGGCTCTAAGAGAAAGAATCTACAAATCATATGGGCTCGATCCTCCAGCTGTAAAGTTTGCTGACTTCAAGGCAAAGATCAAGAAATTCAGGCGGTAGCAGCTTCAACTTTTCTCCTTCTTATCCTTTGTAATAGCTAGCATAACTGATTGTACTCCTCATGCCATATCATTAATAAATCAGTTTTTGCTGTTAGCCAGACAACTACTCATTGTCTTAAGGCTGAGTTACTTTGCTTTAACACTTTCTGATCACTGAAGTGATCTTACACACACTCACATGTCCTGATTTCTTCTGACATGCCTATCTTTTATAAGCTGTTAACCTTGTTATCATTGATCAGTTATTACTGAATCTTCTGGGGTTAGTAGTTTAGTACTTAGTGGTTTTGGCATCATCAATTAGGGGGAAATTGTTGGATTATGAGTCAGTGGTAGTTTAGATCATTGCTAGGGGGTACTTGGAACTGACGTCAGTAGTTCATGTTCTTAGGAAATATTGTAATATTAGGTTTTGGGGGAAATTGTAGTGAATTTCATCGCTATAGAATTGAAGATCCCAAAACCTGTCTTGAACCCGATGTGTGTTCGAACGATGATGATGTAATAGGCTAGACTTGTTCTTATCATTATTGATTATTTTGTCTAAGTCCTGTAAGGGGTGTTGTTGGTCTGAACTTCAGTATAAAATTTAAATTCCATAACCCCATGTCATCAGTTTGTAGAGCTCGTGTCTTCAAGTCCTCCCGCTGTCTGTTCTCAGTAGAAGAGTTCTTTCAGCAGACCTTAGTTGAAGACTCGGTTTTGATTATTTATCTATTGAATTTGTGAAGAGCTCAGCATCTTCAGAGTCACCAGTTGTCTATCCTCAGTAGAAGATTCCTATCAGCAGACTCAAATGAAGAAGTCAGTATGATCGGTCCAGATCTACTGAACGCATGCAACTCAGTTGCAAAACCGACAAGGAAACAACTGCCCGACTCTTATCATTCGAATGTCAGCAGAGTTTATTCAATACGAGGTTCAGAGAGAGTCAACTCAGATGAAGATTGATGTCTGACAAGTCTCACCTACCACAAACCTCGGCAAATGAGAAGCAACCAAAGCCTCACCTGCTCTGACATTAAAGCTGCTCTCTTGTACAGAGGCCAACCACTCTGCGACGCTCTTTCGAAAACTTATGGTCGTTTTCCTTGCAAGTTTGTGACACATGGCATCGTCCTCTCCAACAGATACTTGTCTGGGTCATGACTATAAATAGAGAAGAGTCTCCAAGCTCAAAACACGGGACATCAATGGAATACAAGCTCATTGCATACAATTCTCTACTGCATTAAAGCCGATCTAGTGAAGAACTTGCTTAGTTCTGAAGGAAATAGGAGGTGAAGAACGATATACCTTCCTCCTACGTATGTTGTTGCAGCTCTGATTGTTGCTCATTTGTCAGATCTTCTGATCTGTGTCCCAGCCTTTTTCTTCCTCTAGGTGGTCAGAGAACTGAAGAAAATAAGATATCGTCTCCCTCTCTCGAAAGCGCCGCTAGCGTTAATGTGTGTGTATCTGTTTATGAACAGAATATTAATATATATAGGCTTCAAAAGCTAATATAATATTAATATTTGTAGCGCATTAATTTAATTATATCCCTAATGGGCTACTACATAATTAGCCCATAATATAATTAATTAATCTATTGGGCTACTAATATTTATCAATTAATTGGCCCGGTCAATTAATTCCAAATAAATAACATTATTAAATAATGTAAAAATACATTAATCTATTAATAATGATTTCTGAGAGACAATAAATAACTAGGAAACTAATTAGGCCAGATCAGGGATATAATACAAGAAATAAAGCAGGGCCTCAAATTAATTAATTATCTATGCTCAGCCCAGAGCAAAATTAATTAATAAACACAGATTCATTCCACTAGAGAATTCGTGCTGACTTACCCCTTTATCCCAAATTGAACAAGGGCTTGTATTTTAGACTTAATCGATCTCCGTATTTAAGATAGAAATATCCGTTAATTAATTAAGCTCACTGACAGATTAAATTAATTACCATCTTATTATATTCCTGAGTAGTACCACTCGACCTTATTAACACACCTGAACTTAATCAACCGGTCGGGTTTAGTGTGCTAATCCTTACGAGTTCATCAGGGGATATTATCAACCTATTTTACTAGGATACGGTTGCAAGATACAGACAACCAGCCTGAGCCACAAATAACTACTAAAACCCAAGATACGTAGATCCGGTCGCGATGACGTTCACCATAGTAGGTCAAAGTGATAGATAACCAAATGCGCTCAGCTGAAGTCTTACCAAACTTAAGACCAGCTAAGTCATGGAGATCTTGGTTCTCCACTAAGGTCAGTTAGGAGAACACATCTCACTATGATCCATCAATACACCACCTTAAGTGTACCAGTAAAGACAAGCAGCCAAGACAAGCCACTTCTTATCTAAACTGCAGCTTAAACCGACAACTTATCCTTAAGTTATCTCAACTGTGATAATTGTTTATATGTTGTCAGTTCAACCAATTTGTGTTGTCTTTTGTGATACCCGACACACAACACAAATCTAACTTTTGTACAAGATAAATGATTACATGTATAAATATATATATTTATCTGATAGGAGAATAAAATAGTGGGAGGGACAAAACATATTTTATACAAGCATAAAATTTGCTTCCATATACAAAATCCCAACAATTCTCCCGCTTATACTAAAGTAAACTTTTAGTATACAATGTGTCAGTTCTAGGTACAAACTAGTACTCAGCTATCTATCCTATCTATCACTGCATCTTCTCCCACTTATACAAAAGTTTCTACAGTCCTAAGTGGGGGGCATCTCTACCACTCCTAAGCCACGAACATGTTTCTCGTAAGCCGGGAGTGATAAGGTCTTCGTGAAAGGATTAGCTAGTTTGTCTTCAGTTCCAATTTTGTTAATCACCATGTCTCCTCGATTTACGAATACTCTTATAATGTGGTACTTCCTGTCTATGTGTTTATACGCCTTGTGTGATCTAGGTTCCTTAGAATATGTCATTGCACCCACATTATCACAATAAATCGTGATCGCCTTAGGCAAATTCTAAACAATATCAAGATCCAGGAGGAAATTCTTGAGCTAAACTGCCTCTTTCGAAGCTTCTAAAGCAGCCACATACTCTGCTTCCATGGTTGAGTCCGCAATGCATTTCTGCTTTACATTCCTCCATGAAATGGCTCCATCTCCTAAGCTAAACACATAACCCGAGGTAGACTTCTTCTCGTCTCTGTCAGCCTGGAAATCCGAGTCTGTATAACCCAAAGACACTAGACTGTCTGACTGGTAAACAAGCCTATAATCTCTAGTCCGTTTAAGGTACTTGAGAATATGCTTGACCACAGTCCAATGTTCCTTTCCAGGGTTAGACTGATATCTTGAGACCATGTCTACAGCATATGGGATATCTGATCTCGTACAAAGCATCGCATACATGAGGCTACCGACATCGGAAGCATATAGTACTAGCCTCATACTTTCTATCTCTTCAGGCGTTTTAGGGCACTGATTCTTGGATAGAAAAATGCCATGTCTGAAAGGTACTGAACCTCTCTTGGCATTTTGCATGCTAAAACGAGAAATAACAGTGTCAATGTAGGACGCTTGTGACAAGCTTAACATTCTTTTCTGGCAATCTCGGATAACCTTGATCCCAAGGATGTAAGTAGCTTCACCTAAGTCCTTCATTTGAAACTGCTCGGGTAACCACATCTTTATGTCTGATAACACTTCAACATTGTTGCCAATGAGAAGGATGTCATCTACGTAAAATGCAAGAAACACCACTGATCTGTTAAGACAAATACGGTACACACGCACCTCGTTAGGATAGGATACAAATCCATAGGATTTAACTACCTCGTCGAAACGCTGGTGCCATAACCGGGAACATTGCTTAAGTCCATAAATGGACTTCTTAAGCTTCCAAACTAGATGCTCTTCGCCCTCCTTCACATAACCATTTGGTTATTTCATGTAGATGTCTCTACCTTTTTCAAGGTGACCGTTTAGGAATACGGTTTTGACATCCATTTGCCAGATCTCTAGGTTCATGTGATCTGCTATGGCAAGGAGAATCCGAATGGACTTGATCATTGCTACAGGCGAGAAGGTCTCTTCATAATCGATACCTTCTTTCTAGGTAAAACCCTTCGCCACTAGTCTGGCCTTAAACGCCATGATATCTCCATTCGGTCCTCTCTTTCTCTTGTATACTCACTTACTACCAATAGTCTTGCAACCCTCAAGTAGTTCAGTGATCTCGTATACATCCATATCAGTTATGGACTTAAATTCTGAGTCTATGGCGATTCGCCAAGAATATGTATCTATATCTCCCACTGATTCCAGGGATCAACGTTATCTTGTTCATCTGCCGGGAGATGATCAGACGTGTCCCCGTGAACATATACCGATCAGGTGTAAATATCTCCCTCCCACTACTTCGAACAGTGTCAGGCGCTGTGTTAACAGATTGTGCATTTTCTCGTGGAGTACCTGCACAACTGGTTGTTCAAGTGGAACTCGACCATCTTGTAATTCCTCAAGGATGATGTCGACTCGAGACTTATGGTTACTAATGTAATCCTCTTCTAAGAACCGAGTGTTAGTGCTAATAATGATCTTTTGTTCTTTAGGATCTTAAAAGTATCCACCCTTCGTTTCCTTCGGATACCCTATGAACAACATCACTTCTGAACGTGATTCCAATTTGTCGGCTTGCCTATTGAACACATAAGCAGGACAACCCCAAATCCTTAAGTGGTGCAAACTAGGCTTATGCCCATTCCACAACTCAAAATGGGTCTTTTGTACCGACTTGGAAGGCATACGGTTCAACAAGTACGCTGCAGTCTCTAGGGCATATCCCCAAAAGGAAACTGGCAAAGTTGCATAACTCATCATGGACCGAACCATCTCTAAGAGAGTTCGGTTCTTTCTCTCTTATACACCATTCTGCTGAGGCGTGCCCGGTGATGTCAGCTGGGATGTAATCCCACATTCTCTCAATTAGTCCTTGAACTCATGGATAGGTATTCCCTACCACGATCAGATCATAGTGTTTTGATTTCTTTACCTAACTTATTCTCCACTTCTGCATTGAATTCCTTAAAGGTTTCAAAGCAATCCGACTTGTGGTGAAGAAGGTAAACATATCCATACCGCGAGTAATCATCAGTAAATGTGACGAAGTACTCATACCCTCCACGAGCTTGTGTAGACACAGGTCCACACTAGTCAGAATGTATCAAACTTAATGCTTCTGTGGCTCTATAACCCTTTTCCTTGAAATGCCTAGTCATCATCTTTCCTTCTAAGCAGGGTTCGTAAGTTGGAAATGGTTCAACATGGAGAGACTCCAATGATCCATATTCCACCAACCTTTGAGTCATGTTGTAGAGTTTTGAAACAGAAATTATATTTCGCCTAAACTCAGGCACATATAAAACATCTTTAAGTACTAAAACAGAACTATCAAAAGATAGATGTAAATCTCCAATGGCAATTGCAGGAACTCTCGATCCATTGCCCATTGAGACTATCACCTCGTCATCGCTCAATTGTCGTTTCTCTAAGAAACCTTGCAAGGTGTAACAAACATGATCAGTTGCCCTCGAATCCACTACCCATTCGTGGGTAGAAGAGGAAACCATAACAGTTTCAGTTACAAGAGTGATTCGCGTCTCTTTCTGTTTTGCCTTGACATCTGGATTTTAATTATTCAAGTGTCCTTTCTTAACACTCTTGAAGAACCTTCCTTTCTCCTTTGACATTCGCATGTCGCCGGTAAGGACCGTCTTCTTACTCCCACTGCTCTTCTTGAATTGATCACCATTTCTGTTCTTTTTCTGATTTTCGCCTTTTGGAGGATTCCTTGAACTACTAGGGATATTCAAGACTTGAGCACTGTTGCCCTTTCCTATAACCTCTTTGACCGCTACCAAAGATTTGAGTAACATACTCATAGTAAACTCGTTATTAGACATAGCGGTCCTAAAACAGAAGTTCTTATAGGACCTTTGCAAAGCATTTATTGGGAGAGGTAAGATATCTCTTCCACTCTACGAAGTTATTTAAAATTGATAAACCCATTAGGGTTTAGTTGGTGAGACTGTTTAGGAATTCGAAAAATATTTGAACAGACATATCTGAAAAATATAATTTAAGCATGTAAGAAAGTTATATTTGCACATAATTCGTAATTAACCATCATTGTAACCTTTTGAAAAAACAATAATGTAATTACTCGAATAGCCCTAGAGATCACACTCGTAAGCCACTCAGGTGGACGTTTACTCGTGTACCTCTAGACCAAGCTATATACATAGCTCTTTAATTCCAATCCACGCCTAGGTTCTTAAGACGAATGTAATTAATAATCCGATATCTCTGGACCATGTCACTATTAATATTAAAACGCGGGAAAGGACTTCGCAGGAAATTGTACCCGCGGTGACATCTAAGCTTTGACCATTAATTCGACCGAATTAACATCAAATTCTCGAAATTGGCATACTTACTCGAACCATACCGCATTCAATTTGATTTAATCGGCCATTATTTAATTATTATCTAGTAGAGTACTCGTGTTCACTGGGCACGTAAGCCACTCATGTGGACGTTTACGGCTTCGCTCCCACTGCTCAATAATAATTAAATATGTTTTTGGAAAATCCATCTCACAAAACTCGTGGCTCAAAAATATAAAAGCAAGCCACTCAGGTGGACGTTTACTTATATATTTGTTCCACTTTTGTGTATGGTTCAATTAATGGAGGTCCGGTTAAATATTTAATTTATTATTTGATTAGTCTTTTTATTCAAAAGGTTCGTTGAATCATGCATCCCCACATAATTCATAAAGCATGCAATTTCTAAGCGCAAATAATAAAACGTGCTCGTGAAAAATAAACATGATTTAATACGAAGTAAATCCTATTTTAATGCTTTTCTAAACACAATTAATCACATAATCGCATGCTAAAGCATAAGAAAAAATAAATGCACAAATAGAAAATTAAACGTCGTTATCGGGCTTAAAATACACATAAAAAATTAAATCTATCTATTACATTGCCCGATCAAAATACAGCTCTTCAATATCTTGAAAATCTTCGAATTTGGATCTGCTGCATTAAAAACTGCATTGTGCCACATCATCACGGTGTCTGTCACGTGGAAGATACGTGTATGTCCACGTCAGTAAGGGCTGACGTGGCGTACCAAGTCAGCGCCACGTCATCGCCTTCTTCCTTGACTGAAGAACAGCGCCGTCGTTTCCAGCAGCGCCGCCAATCGCCGTCCGAAGCCTTCCAATGCCGTCGCTGCCTCTTGCTGCCGCTCCAGCGCTGTCACCGCCACGTGGAACGGGCTGAATCAGCTTGCGCCGCTGCCTGGTTCGCAAGCAGCAAACTGGATCTGGGCGCGCGACGGGCTGCCTCCTCCGCTCGTAGCCGCCCCGCTCCGCCTCCTGTTGCCTTTCCTATCCAGTCGCCGACGTCTCGGCGGCCCAAATCTGGCCGCTAAAGCCGCTGCCGCGATGTGCCGCTGCGTAATTACGCAGCTTGTCGCCGGCGAGCTTCGCCGCTCAAATTACGTGTTTTCGAGCCACGATTCGATCAATTGAAACATGGGTAATAATCTTTGGACGATTTTCGGCCACCATGAACGGATTTTGGCCAAAATCGTCCATTAATTTCCCTCAATTTTCAAACGATTCGCCGGAAAAAATTAGTTATGAGCAGCAAACTTCAGACGTCGATTCCGGTCGCATCCAGGATCGGATGACCCCATACAACCTATCGACGTGAAGTTTGTAAGACGAGGAATCCAACGGTTTAAGCCGATCGTCAATCGGATGCCAGATCCGCCGGGAATCGCTGCCGCAAAATGCGGCGGAAACCTAGTCAAATTAGGGTTTTCCAGCAGAATTGGGGATTTCTGGACAGCACGACCACTTCTCCTTTCCGACGCTATTCCGGACAAACCAAAAATTGGAATGGGTCGTGCGAACTATCCAAATGAAGCTAACGAAAAAACGAACAAAACTATGTGAATGGATCGGAAAAATAAAGTGGTACGCGCCTCCACGCGCTTACTGAAGGGGGCGGTCGTGATCTGCCGAGAAACTAGGATTTTTGTGCATTCTGGACCAAAATACAGTATAAAACAGAAAATACAACTATGCACGTTGGTCCTATCAACTACTCGTGGATTTTCTCACTAGAAAAACGTTACAACGGGGTCAAAACAGTTGCCCGCAGGCTGCCCCAAACACGAAATTAGCCCGATAACAACGGAAATAAACCCTAATCATGCTCCTAACAGCAACAATCAGAGCCTAAACCAGGCTCTGATACCAATTGAAGGAAATAGGAGGTGAAGAACGATATACCTTCCTCCTACGTATGTTGTTGCATTTCTGATTGTTGCTCGTGTGTCAGATCTTATGATCTGTGTCCCAGCCTTTTTCTTCCTCTGGGTGGTCAGAGAACTGAAGAAAATAAGATTATCGTCTCCCTCTCTCGAAAACGCCGCAAGCGTTAATGTGTATGTATTTGTTTATGAACAGAATATTAATAAATATAGGCTTCAAAAGGCAATATAATATTAATATTTGTAGCTCATTAATTTAATTATATCCCTAATGGGCTACTACATAATTAGCCCATAATATAATTAATTAATCTATTGAGCTACTAATATTTATCAATTAATTGGTCCGGCCAATTAATTCCAGATATATAACATTATTAAATAATGTAAAAATACATTAATCTATTAATAATGATTTCTGAGATACAATAAATAACTAGGCAACTAATTGGACCATATCAGAGATCTAATACAAGAAATAAAGCAGGGCCTCAAATTAATTAATTATATATGCTCATCCCAGAGCAAAATTAATTAATAAACACAGATCCATTCCACTAGAGAATCCGAACTGACTTACCCCTTTATCTAGAGATTCTTTAGTTCCCTCGTTTTCAATCTAAGCTCCACTGTTATATCTATAGCTTAGAACCTTCGAAGGAGTTCACTTTTTCTGTGAATTGTTCTTATTGTAAGAACTCCTTCATTGTTGGAGAAAATCCCCTCCCCTTTAAACTTCAGTTTGATTTGTAGAGTCGCTAAGGACTATAACTTATAAGGGTCTGTCCAACGTATAGATTCCTTGCTGAGGCTTGCTAAGATTAATCAACAAGAACTCCTGTTCTGCAGGATCGTGGACGTAGGATCTTGCGTATCCGAACCACGTTAAAAACTTCTTGTGTTGTTTACTGTTTTATTGCATTGTGCTCAACCGATTTACAAACTCATACTTTGCATGTATTAAAAAGTACACCAGCCAAAACAACTTTGGTTTGCGAAAACACGTTTTCAAAAGAGACGAAGTCCTACGGACCCCACACTTATCCGCACTGAAACTCATCGACTGAACTCTTTATACTGACAAAATTCAGTAGAACAGACTCAGTAGTTGATGCACTCGGCCCGCAATCAGAAGGTTCTTATTTGGCATTGTTCATTCAGTCGCATTCCTCAGCTCAGATGACCTTCGTGTTTGAGGCAAAACTTGTAATCAGGTGTATTCACCCCCCCCCCGCGACACCTGACACTCGTCTCCGGACCAACAACAACAATACTTTCACTCTCCAGAACCCACATGAGAACACGCCTCCAACTTCACCACACCGCCCCACAACCATATAAACCCTAATCCTACACTCCAAAGTATAGCTAACCCAATTACAAATCCCAACTATACACAAACCCAAAAACAGCCTACCTTATCGGCAACATCAAATTTTCAGGGGTAACCTTCTAGGGCTAGGATAAGGGATGGGGGAGGAAGTATAGAGTTGAATGGGGGAAACATGGGAAATCAAGGTGGTGAGGATAGGGAAAAATCCATACTGGGGGTAGGAAAACTCGCAATGGGGAATGCCTCCTAGCTACGGGTATGGATTTGGGGGCAAGGGATCGTCAGGATTTCAAAGGGGAGGGGGAAGGTATCATAACCGCATTCCACGAGAGCATAATCAAAATGATAGGGGAAATCGGAGAAGGTAGTTGGACAAAACATAGATGGGGAGGAAATACAGGGACGATGGCTTCAAGAGCTAAAATAGATTTTCCCCGTTTTGATGGAAAAAAACCCAAGGGGGTGGCTTCAAAGGTGTAGGACGTTTTGGGGAGTGGTCACTAGTATTCCTGAGGAACAAATGGTGTCCTATACTTCTCTTCACCTTAATGGGAAGGCCTCGGAGTGGTATGATAATCTATCCATTAAAGGGGAGCAAATTAATTGGGAATAATTTGTAGGAATGGTGACTGCAAAATTTGGGGATTTACAATAATCAACTATCATAGGAATATTCAATAAATTGATGAATGAGGGAAACTTTGAAGAGTATGTGGAGAAATTTGAGCAGCTTAAATCATTCATGATCCACTCCCAATGTGGGCAATTTGGGGAAGGATATTGGATAGCTACATTTTTGAGTGGTCTGGACAACGACACTAGAGCGGCAGTGGGGATGTTTCCTATCCCAACCCTAGAAGCAGCCATACACCTATCCAGGCAACAATGTTCCAATAATGATGCTTTGACAAGGAAATTGAAGGAAACTACAAAGAGCTATTCTAAGAGGGTGGAGAGCTCCGGATTTTCAAAAACACCACCACTGAAACCTCCTACCCTAGCTCGGAGGCCTAACTTAACACTATTAACCTCTGCTGAAATGGACAAAAGGCGGGAGAAGGGATTATGTTATAATTGTGATGAGAAATTTGTGCCAAGACACAAGTGCACCAAAAGGGTTAATTTTATGATTATGACTACTGAGGAGCAGGCTAAATATTTGCATAGTTTGGAAGAAGTGGATGAAGAAGAGGAATTTGGGGATGCCAATGAAGAATTGGGAATGGCAATCATTAGCTTGGGATCAATGGTGGAAGAGTCAGGGGGCAGTATTATGAGAATACTGGGAACAGTCAATCAGAAGCGCTTGAGAATTTTACTAGATACTGGAAGCACTCTTAGCTTCCTTAATTATGATTTTTTCAGTGAGTATGGATGTAAAGGGGAGAAAGCTAGGCCGATTAACGTTATAGTGGCAAACGGCAGCAAGCTAGTTAGCCAGGAGAGAATCATAGGTTTCAAATGGACCATGCAAGGCTACCAGTTTGAATTTGATATAAGAGTCCTACCCACCAAAGGGTATGACATGATATTGGGAAGTGATTGGTTGAAGGAGGGCTCACCTATAGTGCTAGACTATGAAGAAATGTCTTTCTCTGTTAGGCATGTGGAAAAAAAGGTTAAGCTATATGCTGCAAGGGGCTAACACTGGTGCAATCAAATTACATCCATGGATATGTATCAGTACTTGCAGGATAGGTCTTCAAACCTTGAAGATCCTTTACTATGGCAGTTAGAGGAAGCTGAATCTAAGAAGGGGTCTGATATGACATTGTTGCTGAAGGAATTTCAAGAAGTGTTTGACATCCCTAAAGGTTTGCCTCCCCACAGAGGAGTGGAGCTTCAAATCTTATTGAAGCCTGGTAGTGTTCCTAAGCAGCAGGCTCCTTGCAAAGTTTCCCATCTCCAACAAAATGAGATAGAGAAGACAGTGGCAGAACTTTTGAGGAATGGAGAAATTCAACATAGCAAGAGCCCTTTTTCTTCCTCGGTACTATTAGTTAAAAATGAGGATACATGGAGTATGTGTGTTGATTATAGATATTTCAATAGTTTGACAATTAAACATGACTACCCCATTACATTAATTGATGAGTTTTTGGATGAATTATTTGGAGACATATACATCTCTAAGATATACTTGAGATCTGGATAGCATCAAATACTGATGGCTCTTGAATCTAGATACCTAATTGCCTTCAGGAGCATAATGGTCATTTTGAGTATTTGGTAATGCCCTTTGGGCTATGCAATGCCCAGGCAACATTTCAGTCTTTAATGAATCAAGTTTTCAAGGACAAACCGAGGAGGTCAGTACTTGTATTTTTTGATGACATTTTAATTTATAGTCCCACTTGGGGGACTCACATGAAGGAGGTGAGAGAAGTTTTGGAGATATTGAAGGGGGGTACACTATTTGCTAAGCTCAGCAAGTGTTTCTTTGGGCAAGAATTTGTGGCATATTTACGCCACATCATTTCACAACAGGGGGTGGCTACTGATCCACAAAAGGTGAAAAGTATGACAGAGTAGCCGACTCCCATTAACATCAAGGGATTGAGGGGGTTTTTGGGGTTAATAGGGTACTATAGGAAGTTTATCAGACACTGGAGTTATCAGCAAGCCTATTACTGACCTACTGAAGAAGGGGGAGTTCTTATGGACTTCCACAGCAGAGGAAGCTTTCCAACAACTCAAGCAAGTTATGGTATCAACACCTTTTATGTCAGTACCTAATTTTGCTGAAGAATTCACAGTGGATACAGATGCCTCAGGAACAGGGATTGGAGTTGTCCTATCTCAAGGAGGTAAACCCATTGCCTATCTTAGTAAAGCCTTAGGGGTGAAGCACCTGGGACTGTCAACTTATGAAAAAGAATTCCTAGTTGTGTTGATGGCTGTAAAGAAATGGAGGGGATACCTACAGGGAAGACATTTCATAATCAAAACAGATCAACAAGCCCTCAAAGATTTAATGGACCAAAATATCACCACTCCCTTACAACAGAGGTGGATTCCTAAACTCTTAGGATATGACTATTCAATCTGCTACAGGAAGGGAAGAGAAAATAAGGTTGTTGATGCATTATCCAGAAGGGGTATCAGTGCATGGCTATTGCAACAACCATTCCCTCTTGGATGGAGAAGGTTACAGATAGCTATTATTTGGATAAGGAGATATCCAAAATTATAGAGGCCAAAGCTGTAGGAGGTGAAGACTATCCTGATCATAAGCTTGAAGGGGGACTTTTAAGGTACAAGGGGAGAATAATAGTGGGAAATCAGAAACAACTAAGGAATAACATCATTAGAGAGTTGCATGACTCTGCAACTGGGGGGCATTCAGGAGCAGAAGGCACTTATCAGAGGCTAAGGAGATATTTCTATTGGCCATGCTTAAAAAAAGAAGTGAGGGAGTGGGTAAATGCTTGTGATATCTGTAGCAAATGCAAAGTGGAGAGGGTAGGAAGCCCAGGATTGCTCCACCCTCTGCCCATACGTCAAAGCCCTGGACCCATATATGCATGGATTTCATAGAGGGACTGCATAAATCTCAGGGAAGGAGTGTATTCTCGGTAGTCGTTCACAGGCTCACTAAGTTGGGACATTTCATTGGGCTAAGTCATCCCTACACTGCTATAAGCATAGCCCAAGTATTTTTGGACAATATTGTTAAATTACACAGTCTGCCAGTAAGAATAGTTACAAATAGAGACCCTATCTTCACCAGTACACTATGGATGGAACTATTTAGATTAATGGGTGTCAAGCTAGCCCTAACTTCTTCCTACCATCCACAAGCAGATGGCAAACTGAAAGACTGAACCAGTGTTTGGAAACCTACCTAAGGTGCATGGTGAGGCAAAATAAGAAGCAGTGGTTCTAGTGGTTGCCGTTAGCAGAGCATTGGTACAACACTAACTACCACACCAGCCTCAAAATGACACCTTTTGAGGTTATGTATGGATACACTCCCCCAATTATGTCAGTGAGGCTATGATTCAGAAAAGGCAAGAACTACAACAGGCGTTTAAGGAAAACTTGAGGTATGCTCAAGATAGAATAGAGAGAAACGCTAACAAGATGAGGATCGACCGACAGTTCAAAGTAGGAGAATATGCTTACCTCAAACTCCAACCATTTCGACAAAATACGATGGTCATGAGAAAGAACCAAAAGCTGTCTCCTAGGTACTATAAACCCTACCTAATTACATCAAAGACAGGAGAGTGCACTTACAAGTTAGAGCTTCCTTCAGGGGCCAAAATTTGGCCTGAGTTGCATGTGTCGTTCAAGCGCTCAGTTAAGCCCGAGAAAATTGTATCAGATACCCTACCAGAGGTTGATTCTTCAGGGGAGTTCCAGCTCAAACCTCATGTAAAAGGAAAAAAGAAGCAAGATGAATCGTCGGGGAAGAGAAATCCACACGTTCCTTGTGGAATGGGAGAACAATGGAGCGAAAATGGAAACATGGGTTGAGGGTACTTACCTTTGGAAACTATTTCCTGATCTGCCGCCTTGGGGTCAAGGCTCAATTGAAGGGGGAGATACTGTAACAACACCGTCGTTGGAGGAGATCGGCGGGAAGGAAGATGATCAGGCGAGAAATGAAGAGGAAGATGAAAAAAGTTTAATGTTGGCAAAGCTATATCTGATCGAAGAAGAGGTAGAATTGATGACGAATGAAGATGATGTGGAGTTTGTAGACGCACGAGGGAATTTCGAGATCGAGACTGTGGATTTTAATGGTGGCTGAAGGTCGAGATCAATGGATCAAGAGTTACTGTGGACGGCTCTGATAATTCCACGTCTACTTTTACGCTTTATTTACTTTCAGTCTTTATCTTGGAAACACATTTTCTTATTATGGTTATATGTGGGAAAGCCATCGGGAATGAAAATTAGGCAAAATTTGACCAAGATTATCTTCTTCTTCTCTCTCTTTGTTCTCTTTTTGTTCTCTCTATCCCTTTCTCTCGGTCTGTGTTTTAGTCAGTAATTCTAATCCCAGTTTACGTTTCTTGCATATAAATCAGAAAATCAAAAAAAAAAGGATTACATTACTTAAGGATCCGATTGAACAACCTTCTGGTTGTTACACGTTGGAGTGGCATTTGATATAGCAAGTTTTGTTATTTGGTGAAACGATAGAAATCGATAACGAAGTTGATGATGAACGAGATGGTGAAAAAGAAGAACATGTAGTGACCTCAGAAGATGAGGATTTTAGTGACAATTAGTAATAGTTACAGGTTTAATCAGGTTCCTAAGTAACAGATCTGCTAACTTGCTTTCATTATTTTATTGTTATCGGTTACTAATTATTTGTTGTTTTTAGATACATGGCACCTCCGAGATGTCGTGGCGGCAGGACGATATCAGCTCCAGCTGGCCATGGAGTCTCTTCATCTATTGAGTCTATTCCAACTTGCAGTGCTCTTAGGCTATGGTAAGTATTATTTTTAATAAGTTTTCATTCATAATGTGTTTGTTTTGACCCAATTTGATTTATGCATGTTATCAATAGTCCGCCGAAAGGGGATGGATGCTCACTAGAGTGCACCGTGTTTGAGACTTTCAAGAGCCTCCATAATAAAGATGAATTCTGCACCCAGAAGGCGATGATGATTTATTTAAGAAATCGATTTCTTATATATTATAATCGGATATCCAACAGATATATTACCAATCATTTGTTATTAAGGAATAATTATTTTTACGAATTTTAGGATGAGGTTGAGGCGACTGCTACAGAACAAGGCCCCGACGCCGATAAAAACGTCAATTACTTGAACTTGGACATGATTCGTGATAAGAAGAGGCCTTTGTACGGTCTTGAGGAGGACGGGAATAGCTTATTGAACAATGTCGCCCGTGGTTCTACCTCTGTTGGGCCATCACAGAGCGATGATGACGAGCTTCGGCGCCAAGTACATGAGGAGATGGCACGGATGAGGGAGTTCATGGGACAGAGGCTTGCAAACGATAGCCGATGCGATACTTCTGACAACAATCATTCTCTACCTCCTTCCTCTACATGATTTAGATACAATGTTATTCAATATTTGGATTTGTATTTGAAGTTAATGTGAATTGTTGGATTTTGAGGTGGATTTGAATTAATATTTCTATATTTATATTTGGATACTGAAATAGATTGGGTGTCTTGATACAGATCGGATTGGATTAATTGATATAGATAGTCGAGAACTTGGTACAAAGAATTGAAAAAAAATAATTTAAAAATATAAATTATTGATGGAATACCGACGGAATATTCTGTTATTAGTTTTACTAACGGATTATTCCGTCGGTAATTATGTAAAAATTTAGGCACGTCAGTAATAATAACGATGGTCAAGGACGTCGGGAATTTCCTCGATATTTGTTCGCTGACAAATCGGTCGGCGATAACTTACCGTCTGACTGTCCCGTCGGTAAATTTTAATATTTTCGTCAATAAAATTTACCAACAAGCTTAGAGCCGTTACCATAATCCCGTCACTAATCTGTCGGTAATCGGGAAATTTCTTGTAGTATAATATCCTATCAAATATCGTGCCACGATAGCCTCTCTTTGAGCACATGCAATTGTGTTGGGTTTAAGCTAGAAATAATTAAGTCATCCGATCGTCATCAACTGCTTAAGACCGAGTTAACTTGAAGTGTAAGTAATTGATTTGGCAACATAAACACCTTCGGCAGATCTTGTCTGAGGGCCGACACATACCCTCCAAACATGGTGAGTGGTTCTTGCATGGACCAGCTATCTAATTACCAATTTACCACCACCATCAAACTTCTCTAATCTAACCCTTTTTCATGCCGACAATTCAGCCAAAATAATCTACATATATAGCATGAGTCTTAAATTAATTAAGTTGTTGCTTTGGTTGCTTATAAATTCGAGTAATTGATTGATGAAGGGCGATAAACTATTATTATAATTGATGAATGGCTATGAAGTTTGTGCAGAGGCACAAACTACCACATGTATATTTTTAATTTATGTCTACATATATATATATATAATATATGTATATAAGCGTAGGTTTGTTTCTGAAAACTCTTTTATAGCTTGAACAATAAATAATGTACTTTTAATACAAACAAATGCATTTTATAGTGATAATAGTACACTTTTCCAAAGGACTAAAAATGCAATATTGTCAACTGATAAGTGAAATATTATCAACTGTAAAATACATCATTACATTTATTAAAAATAAATTATAAAAAGATACATTATTATCATTTGGTAAGTGCATTAGAAAAATACAGTATTATCAATAGTTAAAATGTATTATATTTGTATTAAAAATGCACTATTCATTATTTATATTATATATTAGAGGGTGTTTCTCCATATATATTGAAAGAACGTGCAACTATAATATCCAATTTAGAAAGTCCTAACTTCATAACCCAAAAGAAGAAAAAGTAGATAAATGAAAGTCAACTCCAAGACAGAGAGAAACAGAATTTATTTGCAAAATCATACTAGTATCATGTAGTACAATATTCTAAGAAGGCTGCTGAAATGAAATGATTATAAAAGCAGGCCCCTACTTCAATCTCGCATACACCTCTCATCTTCTATATGTAAATTATATTTCTGAAATTATATTATAACTTAATAAAAATAATTACGATATGTGTGATGGAAAATAAAGTGTCCATCACAATCCGTTGAGGTCACATTCAAAATCTGAGTTTTGACTAAAAATAGTTTGAAATTGGCCGGCGGCTTAGCTCACTCCCCTTACATAATTCACATTTCACAACACAACCCTAATCTCCCAGCATCCCTAATTCCCTACCATACACCCTTATCATTTACTCAATTTTGGCTACTGTATTTGATGATATGGACCCAATATAATTGTTGCACCTATTTCATTCATTACGATTTAAGACTATAAAAATGATTAAAAAAATATAGTATTAGCGAGCTTTACGATTTACCCAGTATTCATATGGATTAGCAAATACAGGTTTCTCTCATTATTGAAAAGTAAAAGATAAAGTATTATGTACATGTAAAGAGTAGGGTTTGTAAATGAATCAAACTAAATATTCGTTTCCTTTTTAGGATATTTTATAAACAATAGATTCGAGTAGTCAATTTATGTTCGATATTATTTGATTCAATTCAAAATTATGTAGTATTTAATTAAAAAATAAATTTATGTATATATTTGTATTTAATTGAATATTGAGTCGATTATCTGTATTTGTATTTGAATTACTGATCAAATTTTATATTTATATTCGAATATGAATGTAAAAATTTAAGCACAAATAACAAATCAAACCAAAAATATTTGATCAATTTACAATTCTCACTCTCATGTGTATATATTTCTCTTCCACGTCCCAAATCACTCCCCATTAATCACTCTCTCTCTCTCTCTTTCTCTCTCTCTTAAACAAACTAAAATATCTGCTCCACAATTTTGTATAAATCTTTCTTCCCACACTTCCTCAACAAATGGCTCGACAATCTCTAGTCTTAATCTCTTTGTTAATCCTATTATCCGCCTCAACATCCTCCACAAACGGAAGGAAGCTACTTACAATCTCTAGGCGGCGCAACCACTTTCCTACGGCGCCTTACAGCAGCTTGTATCTTGCGGCGCTACCGAAGGGCACCGTGCCGGCCTCCACCCCAAGCAAGAAAGGCCACGCAAGCATCACCGATGAGAAGCTCATCAACAGCCACCTCGCCGCCGTCGACCGGATCCTCCGCTCCGTTCCCAGCCCCGGCGTCGGCCACTAGCTAATTCATAATATTAATATATACCTTTTCTTTTTCATTTTTCTTTTTTGGATATACAAAGAGGTTTTTTATTTATTTTATCAGAATTTTGGATTTTTGGTTGATCAGTTGAGATTCTATTTTTCGAATTGGTGAGTAAGTAGAGAAATTTCTATATCATATAATTTGTATAGATCATAATGATTTTGCAGGTTAGAAATTTTATTTCTTAACTGTTATAATTTGTATATCGAATTGGTGTGATCATAATGATTTTGCAGGTTAGAAATTTTATTTACCAAAAAATGTAAAGAATGATAGCATAGTTTGTTTTTGGTAAATAATATATCATGATTGTTTATTCTTTAGTTCATTTATTTTTTATTTATAAGTTTTGTGTCAGGATTTGTAATTCTATGTGACATTTCTTACGTGTCACGATTATAATGGTTTTAAGTGATAACAAACTTTTAATCATCTAAGGAGTGTAAAAAAATTGGTTAATAGAGGTTAGAGATTTTATTTATAAGGAAAGATTTTGTTAAACCCTCCCAATTATACCACTATGTGTGAAATGTCCCCCAAGCTATCAAATTTGGTAAGAATCCCTCCCAACTATTTGAAAGTGTGCAAAGTGCCCCTCCAATCAATTCCGTTAATTTTTCCCTGAAATATAACTGAAGGGGTACTTTGCACATAAATTAAAAGTTAGGGTTTGACTCATTTTATTATTTATCTACTTTTTACTAATTCATTAATTAATTAAATTTTATATAAAAATCATTCAATTAGTCACATTCTAAAATCTCAAAACGGTAAATTATCTTTCTCTTAAAATTCTTACACCTATCCTTCATTCATAAATCTCGTTTGCAACAATAAAAGAAATATAACTTTTGGTGTTAGATGTACATCTCGTTTGTGTGTTTCTCGGGGTACTCTGTTTGTCCAAATATGACAAGTCCACTTATCAATTACCTTGTTTGTTCTTGGAGGTTCAGTAGCACAACAGTATTTTAGTGAGGCTGGAAAAAACCAAAAAATCCCAAAAAAACAATCTCTAATAATATATGTAACATAGCGTGCACTGCAGTTCAAGAACGAGAGGCATAAGACAGTCGATAAAGATCAACTGGTGCTTATAAAACACCAACTGCTTTCATTACAAAAAGCTATCTAATAACTTATTGACTACAATAAAGACTATCATGAAGAATAAAAGAGAACACCATGGATAAATAAAATAGTTTCAGAGTGTTGGGAGATGATTCAGTAGCTTAGTACTATTAAATTTGAATGATCCCAAAACCCTACTTTGATTGGTGAACCATTTAGTTGTATTTGTTTTGATTGTCTCTGAGAGTTTCAGACTCAGTAGACATTCTTTCTGCATGGTTCAGACGTTCAGTTATGTCTACTGACTCTTCAGTAGACTATCAGCCTCAGTAACATGGAGAGAAGACTCAGTAGTGCTGGACTCAGCAGGAGCAACATACTGAAAGGAGTCGGTAGAACTGGACTCAGCAGGAGCAGTTCACTGAACTCAGAGTTGATCTTCAGTAGAGCTGGACTCAGCAAGAGTATGCTACTGAACATAGATCAGACTTAGCAGCGGCCAGACGGTCTCTTGACAGATAGTAATCTTATAAGTCAAATCAGTAGAGTCATACGAGGTACAAAGAAGTCAGCTTCAGATCTGCCTTGAAGTCTGTTTGTCCCACCTACTTTCTACAGCCTCGACCAAAATGACGAGTAGCCAGCTGTCTACTTTTTTATTAAAGCTGCAAGTCAACATATTTCCAGAAATGGAGGGAAAAGACTCTGCCAAATTTCTTTGAAAGAGCCGTTAGCTATCCAAAAGAGAGAGACACATGGATCATGTTGTTGGGTGATGATTCTGTCCTCAGCATAATCTTACTTAGTGGGAAATGATTCTATCTTCTATACTGAACCATGCTCAGCAGCCTAATGCTCTGAATGTTGAGAAGATTTGAAGATCCCAAAACCCTATCTGATTGGTGAACCATTCCGTTGTAATCTTTATTCTTGTCTCTGAGGTTTCAGACTCAGTAGACAATCTGCTTCTGATCAAGGCGCTCAGTAGATTATCTGCCTTAACACCAGAAGTAGAAGACTCAGTGATACTTGGACTCGGCGGGAGCGAAGATATCGAATGAGTCGATGGAACCGGACTCAAGCAAGAGCGATTCGGCCGAACTCGGAGCTGATCTTCGATAGACTTTACTCGGCCTATCTACCTACCGAATACGGGATCGGACTCGGCATCGGTAGACGGTCTTACGAACTGTCGAGATACTTTTGAAAGACAATCAGGCATTATCATATACGAGGAAGAGAGAAGTCGGCTTCGGGGTTGCCTTGAAGTCTCGTGCTGTCTCAACCACTCTATCCACCTCGACGAATGACAAGAACACACGTGTCTTCTCACCCGCTAAAGCTGCAGTCAACCCTTTACCTAAAAAGGAGGGAAAGCACACTGTTACCTACTTCAAAAGAGCCGTTTGCTACCAAAAGAGAGAGAAAGAAGAAGATCGTCTCCAACGGATCTTTTCCAATCTCTGCTCTATAAATAGAGGGACATTTCAAGAAAAAAAAGTGCATAAGCTTAAACGACGAAAACATACACAAGCACTAAAACGAGCTAGAACCAGAAAACCCTAAGTCTTCTGCAAGAACTTGAAGATCTATCTCCGGCGAAAGACTACCTTCTCAGCTCATAGGGAACTGTTGGTCCGGAGACGACAAGTCAGGTGTAGAGGGGGGGGTGAATACACCTGAGCTCTGTTTCTTTTTCTCAGTGAAGGTCAGCTGAAGCTGATGTTTGCAACTGATGAACAGTGCCAAGTAAGCCTTCGATCACTGGGGTCAAAGTGAGTCAGCTTCTGAGCTCTTCTACTGACTGATGTCAGTATTACGAAACTCAGTCGGAGACTGTAGTGCGGATAAGTGTTAGGCCCGGAGTCGTCTCTTTTGAAAACGCGTTTTTGCAAGTTAAATCTTTTGGCTGTGCACTTTATAAAATACGTTTTATGCAAACTTATGATTTTCAAGTCAGTTGAATGCAATGCAATAAAACAGTAAATGAACACAAGCGATTTAACGTGGTTCGGATACGCAAGATCCTACGTCCACGGTCCTGAACAAGGCAGGAGAACTTGTTGATTATTCCGAGCAAGCCTCGGCAGGGATACGGGTGCACCGGACGGTTCCCTCTAAGTTATAGTCCTTAGCGACTTTACAATCCAAACCTAAGTTTAGAAGGGAGGGAATATTCTCCAAGCGAGAAGGAGTTCTTACAACAAGAACAATTCACTAAATGTGAACTCCTTCGGATCTAAGCTATGAATCTAGCAATGAGCTTAGTCTAGAGAAGATAGGGATCAAAGTGCTCTAGAGAGATGAACTACAAGAAGTGTTCTATGAAAACTAGTTCGTCTCTCGGATAAGCTTGAAGGTTCTAGAGCGTTGTGAGTTTGAATGATTTCCCTTGATTTCGCGTATATTCCTCTTTTCGAAATCTTCAAATCCTTCTCTATTTATAGTTGTGAGTTGTGACATATGTCCGTTGGAGACGACGATGCCACGTGTCACAAGCGTCCAAAGAAAACGGCCACTATTCAACTTTGTTGCAAGCCAGGCGCGTTAATGCGACCGTTCATGAGAGCAGACTTTCTTCGTGTAGAGTAGGTAAGCGTTGTCGGCTTCTCATTGGTCGAGGTTTGTAGTTGGTGAGTGTCGAGTTGACCGTTCAAACTACCTCGTATGTCTTCTGCTGAACATTTGAAGGGACTTTAAGTCTTTGGGTCGCTTTTACGTCGGATACGATACTCGAAAGTCTGTGTCTTCTTGGTCGAGTCGTCCGACCGATAAAGTGAGCTTCGATAGTCGGTTGGTCGATCGCGAAGGTATACTGCTTGCACTTGGTTCTTCTACCGATGACCATCGGCCTTATAGAGAATGCTTCTACCGAGGTCCGGTCCACCGATGCGGGATCTTCAACCGAGTTTGATATCAGCGCCGACGAAGAATGCAAGCGATTACACCGATGACGTGGGGTTCGAAAAGTATCTTCAGCGAAGATCGGTTCAACGGCCTACCCCGTACAGGACTTAGACAAAAATAATAAGCATTACATCAAGTCTAACCTATACATCAGCTAATCCTATCGACACACTAATCTACTGATATCAGCTCGGTTTTGGGATCTTCAATTCCATAGTACTACTATGATTTCCCCCAATTTCTTTTAACCCTAGAAACGGTGAGTATCAATCTACCGACTCATATCCAACAATTTCCCCCTAATTGATGATGCCAAAACCTCTATACTCTAATATCTATTAAAGATACTTGTCCCTACGACAACAATTTCCCCCTTAAAGCATCTGAGGAAAAACTGATAATAGTAAATGAACTTCAAAGGGCGAGAGCATGGCAAGATCGTAGAAACCGATGTGAGTGTGTGTCGATCACTTAGTGATCGGTTGTGTAAACACACGAAAAAGGCCGAGAGACAATGAGTAATTGTCTAGCAAGCGAAGGAACCGATATATATATCAAGAATTACAGAGTTCCTATGCTATTACAAAAGATGAGGAGAGAAAAAATCACTGCTTGTTGCTTCTTGAACTTCTGCGTTTTCTTCTTGAAGTCGGTGGATTTTTCCTCGGGAGGATCCGGTAATAGTATTTATACACTCTAGCTCGAATCTCCCGGATCTCCAAGTTATCATCTCGGCCTTTCCGGGGAGCAGGACTCGATCGTAGGCGGCTTCCTCCACTTCTCTTTCTATGTCCTTAGTGCTCGCAGATCCATTAGCAAGTCTCGGCGGTGGAATACGTCGGAAAGTCGGGGCACGGAAGGTTACATTCTGTGATTCCATGACTTGCTTCAGCCGTTCACCGAATTCAACATTAAATCTCGTAATCAACTCCTCAAAGAGTTGATCGGTACGGGCAAATAAGTGGGTAAATGCGCCATACGTAGTAGCCTTTGATAAAAGTTTCTTTCAATCTCTCCCAATGTTCATTCATATCAGCCGGCACCCACTTATCCACATGCTTTGAATCGGTTGTTGCTTGATGTGGGGGCCCCCGATGAACTTAGATCCTCTCGGGATCCGCCTTCTTGGATCGGCCGCCGGTTTATCGATAGGCTCTTCATTCTTGCCGGTCGGCCCATCCTTTTCTTCTCACGGAGAGCGGCCGCTCTAGTGTCTCCTCGTCTCGAGACTCGGTCCTTGCGGCGTCGCCTCCCGTGTCGTTTGATCTTCTCGCTATCCGCTCAGTGTAAGAGTAGATATGGGAATACTACGAGCGAGAGCTTTGATTTCGGTCGGAAGAGCCTTAGCAAATTCTTCTTGGGCTTTCTTCTTTTGCTCTTCGACCGTATTAATGACCTTTCTCTTTCCTTTGCCCCCGACGCCTTTGCCCTTAGGCTTTTTTTGCCGCTTTGCCTCCTCTAGCCGACGCTCCCGGTCCAGCTTGTCTTGCGGCTCTTGGGCTATTCCGAGGTCTAATGCCTCTTGCTCCGCTTTTGATTTAAACTTCTTGATCGGGGAGGAAGGAGTAGTGGATTCAAGAGCGATTTCCTTCCCCGACCTCTGCGGCGCCTTTTGAGACTCTTCTTCTTCAGCTGGCTCTTCAAGGAATTGAGCGATTTCGTCTATGTGCACAGCTGAAGAGGAGATGGGGTGGAAATCAAGGAGAAGGACCTCAGTAGATGTACCTTTCTGAGTAGTTGGTCCTGCCTCCGGAGCCTGTTCCCCCCGAATCTCTGCGGGCCGAGGGCTCTGCTGCCGAGGAGGGTCTCCGCCTCCCGAGCCTCGTCCCTCAAGGATCCGGACGTCGTCGTATCCGTATCAGGTTCATCTTTCACAATATCTTCCCCCTTTTTGGCATCAGCAATATTTGCCAGGGAGGTGCGGATAGCTTTTACGTCTTGCTCCAGATTGTGCACAGAATCTTTGATCTGGGTAACTGTGTCATCAAAATCACCGACCAAGTTGGGGTAGTTTTCCCAGTCTTTCTCCCGATCGGCTCTAGATTTCTTCGATCGAGCGGCCGACTCTGACGGAGTTTCAGCAGAGCTTGATCATTTGATTCGTCATTTCTTTACGAATGGCTTTTAAGGCCTCACTGTTGCTTGATGGCCGTTTGAAGAGAGGTGGTTGCTATCTTGTTTCTCTCATCAATGAAGCCTTGAATTGTTTTCATGGCTTGAGTCAGCTGCTCCGAGAAAGTTTTATGCTGAGCGGCAAGCGGCTGCCGACTCGTGCCGATAAATCGGCCTTTTGAGCACTTAGGGCCTCGCTCAACTATCTCCTTGAAATCCGGGCCGAGAAGCCTCTTTATGGGTGGAGATGTCGGCGGCCAACTTACTTAGAGCTTCGTTCCGAGCCTTGGTGTACTTCTCCCATTTGAAATGAACATCTTTGGCTAGGAGTCGATTTTTCTCACCTTGGCGTTTGATAGCCCCTGTTGACGTAACGTGAGGACACGGAACCGATGGGTTGTATCCGATAAGAGCCGGTTCCGAGCCTCTCGCTCGTAGAATGAGATCAATCGCTCCCTACTGTACTTCGGAGCGGTTGTAGCCTCACCGATGTGACTATGGGTGGTGTTGGGCTCTTCTCTTGGGGAGTTTGTCCCTCTGCAGATTCTCCCCGTGTCCGCTTCCTTGGGTTTGCCATCCATCTCCTCATCTTGATCATCATTATCGCCTTTATCGAAGGTGGAGATGGGGGCGGAGGCTGTTTCGGTCGGAGCTCTCAAGCTCGGTAAATAGAGCATTGCGACCCTCAAATCTTCGAAAGACGCCACATCGCCGGCTCTCCGAATCCAATCTTGGCTTGGAGCTCTTGCTCCTCCGTCGATAGCTCATCCGGTGACCGCTGGGATTTGGCAAAGTCAATAAGAATGTCCCAAAGTGCAGAAACCTTAAGAGCATCTCGAGCTCTTGTCCTTACTTGCTATTTCAACCGGATCTGCGTGCTCGGCAATTTCTCGGTATCTCTAGCTGAATCTCACCGTGCAGCACGCAATCGAGTGGTGTCGGTTGTTGTCCACTCAGCCAGTAGGTTCGGGTGACGGTTCCCTCTTGTCGACTCTGTTCCCTCGTAGCCGATCACTTGGACTTTGTCCTTAATCGTCGCTCCCTCGATTCCAAGATTCGAATCGAGTAGTTGCTCCTCTTGAGTAGGAGGAGTTGGCTCAATAATGGTAAGTGGCTGAGCCACCGTGACCTCAGCAGGTCGATTCTTAGCCAACCTCCTCTTCTTTGGTACTTGGGCAAGTTGGGGGCAGAAGCGACGCCGCTCTCTTCGGTTCAAGTGGCCCCTTGCCAATTGACTTTTCTCGCTCCAACCCTTTGTCATAAATTTGATAGACTTCTTGTCAAAGTACTTGGAGTCCTCAAAGGCTGAGTTCTCAACAGCTGAGTTCCTCTGAACTATGCATTCTATCAGAACGGACATCTTTGTTCCGAATAGAAGTTTACCCACACTGGCTATCCTCCTCTCGCCAGTGGGTAATGTGGTGAACTTCCGAGCCTCGTGCCTTCATCTCGAGTAGTATAATACTCGGCCCAGTTCACTTCAACCCCATCGTCTATTGCCATCATCACCGAATCCTAGGTTTGGACAGCTTGATCATATGATCCAAATGAACTTGTCGAATGTGCGATACCACGTAAGCTAGACCTCCGTATCGAGGTAGCAACATATTCCTCGGTAAAGCCGTTTTGAACGCCATATCCTTGCGTCCACGGAATTTCGCACATATGCATTGATCTCCTTCTCCTTGTATCCAATCGGAGAAATGCCGGAGTTGGGAAGATCGAAAGAGAGAGCTAGAGCATCTTGAATATCGAAGGTAAGAACAAATGACTCCCACTCATCTTGATCGACTTCCTTCGATAAGAGAAGGACGATTCCTCTCCTTCCGACGCTAGAGATTTCCAGTTGAAATAAACTTCGGCGACTTGTCGAGGGAGAAAAGCACGGGGTGCTTCGAAACCAAGCATCTCCAACCCTGAACGCTCCAAAGCGTCAAACACGGGTTCAAGGAAAGAGATCTCCACTTGGCGGAAGGCCAAGGTAGGTTCAAACGAATCCCGGAGGCTACAATCTCCTCAATGTTGTCTCGGAGTTTGAACGTTCGCCATTGAAATCTCGCAAAACAACATATTAGCACTTGAAAATAGAGTAAGTTAGTAGTTGCTAGCGGACATCCGATACATTACCGTGAAATGGAGCTTGAAAAGAGATATAGCAATGCGGTTAGAATGAGGATGTAAGGAAGGAAACCGAATCGCTAAGAAAAAGCTCTAAGATATGAGAATGGCGAAAAGTGAGGAGTTGATAGAAGATGAAAGATTTTGTATATTGAGTTTGATCTTTAGTTTGAATCGCACGGTTCAAATTTAATCTTTCAAAATCACGGGGCGGCTAAGATTAAATGTTATAAAAGAATGATTACAATAGCCGCCAAAAATATAGATATACGTAATAAAGCTAATGGAGAAGACATGCATTAAATGCGCGACGGAGAGCATTAATTACGCAGCGAGGAGTCCCGCCGACCTTTCCTCAAACCTTAAACATAATAAATGGTAAGGAATAAATGCTCCTAGGCAACCGAATGCAAGCGACCGATGCATTAAATGCGGCATGCTTCGAACAAATTAAGTAACGATACTACGCAAACCTCTTCATCGAACTTATCACCGGTTACCATCATTTATCGGGAGGATGGTTGTGCTGATGACCATGTTCTCCCTTGTTGTGTACAAGTGTGCATCTCCCAACCGAGTCACCGTACTCAAGTTTTCCGACTCGTCGTGCTGATTCCATACCGATACACATTGTTGCTAAGTATATTATTATCGTAGTCGGCTTCTACCGACTTGTCTCGGTAGGATCTAGCAGACCTAGCTCAACCGATAGTTCTCCGAACTTCGTTCTCGGCTAGTGGTTTGGTCGGTATATCTCGCCCTTTGCTTGTCGGTATGGGATTTTCTCCATCCCGATGTCCTTCTTTTCGACATGGTCTCCGATGAAGTGGTGTCGAATGTCCACGTGCTTGCATCCGGTATGTAGAACCGGGTTACGAGTTATAGCTATTGACCTTGGTGGAGTCACGGTAGATGGGCACTTCATCCCGAGTTATACCATAATCTCTCAATTGTTGTCGAAGCCAAAGGATTCGGGCACAAAGAAACTTCCTGCAGCCCATGTACTCGGCTTCGGTAGTGGACGTAGCTACCGAGTGCTTGTTTCTTTGAAAACCACGATATCGGCTTGCCGCCTAGGAACCGACATGTTCCGGAAGTTGATTTTCGATCTATCCCGCATCTCGCGTAATCGGCATCGAATAACCTTGTCGCATTAGATTATCATCGGCAGGATACCATAACCCACCTCGGTGTTCCTCTTAGATATCGCAGAATCTTCTTCGCCGAGTCTAGATGACTTCGCTTGGGATTCGCTCGAAATCTTGCGCATACACCTACAAAGATAAGTTATGTCGGTCGGCTAGTCATTAAATAAAGTAAAGAACCAATAATAGCTCTATAATCGGTAGAGTTAACGAAGCTCCCTCTTTGTCTAGATCGATTTTAAAGTTCGTGTTCATGGGGATCTTGGCCGGTTTGTTGGAATCACAGCCGAATCTTTTGAGAAGATCTCGAGTGTATTTGGCTTGATTGATGAAGATTCCTTCACCGATTGTTTTACTTGAAATCCAAGGAAATAATTCATCTCTCCCATCATGGACATCTCGAATTTCTCTTTCATCATCTTCTCGAACTGCCGACATATAACTTCGTTTCGCGGCCCGAAAATGATGTCGTCCACGTAGATTTGCACCGGTAGAATGTCATCTTCTGACTTTATGCTGAATAGGGTGCGATCTACCGTCCCCTTTTGAAAACCTTTTCAAGTAAAAAGTCTCGATAGGGTATCATACCAAGCCCCGGGTGCTTGTTTTAACCCATACGAGCTTTCCTAAGTCTCGTACACTCGATGTCCCTCGCTGAAAGCCGGGCGGTTGTTCCACGTAGACTTCTTCCTTCGACGCCGTTCGTAAAAGCCGACTTCACATCCATCCGATATACCTTAAATCTCCGATGTGTTGCATAAGCTAGGAAAAGACGAATGGCTTCCAATCCGCGACCGGAGCAAATGTTTCATCAAAGTCAATTCCCTCCGCTTTCGATCGTATCCTTTAGCAACTAGTCGAGCTTTATTTCCGACAATGACGTTGTTTTCATCTCGCTTGTTCTTGAAGACCCACTTAGTTCCAATCACGTGCTTATGTCTAGGCTGCCGACAAGCTCCCAAACTTCATTTCGACGAACCGGTTCAGCTCTTCTTGCATAGCAATGACCATCGGCAAGATCTTTAAGTGCGTCCTCTATCGATCGAGGTTCTTCGTAGACGTAAAACAAGAGTAAAGTGAGCTTTCTCCTTGAATTAATCTTGATCTCGTCCTTATAGTTGCCGATGGATCTCCAATGATAAGATCTCGAAGAATGAGCATCGAGCCACGAACGCCCGAGTCGGGCTTCTTCTTCGATACCACTTCGCACGCCGGTAGGTGTATTAGGCATTTCGGAGTACCGTTTTTTACGACCGTAGTAATTCAAGAAGAAGGTTAGGATCTACCGAGTTTCCTGTGTTCGGGGCATTCAGCTCGGGAACATTAATCGTTCCCCCCCGAGTTTATATTCTCGGTAGAGGTCTCGGTTACCACAGGGGGCTTCCTCATCGACCGAAGTTACCTCGTTGTTGATTCTGTTCGATAGAATCAACTAGGTTAGCTACATTGCTTGTTGGGCCGAGTCCGAATTTCTTCATCTTCCGACTCATCATCCCAACAATGCTTGGATCTTTTCGGCTTTGTCATTTAGTTCGAGATCCCGTAGCTTGCTGCCGACATCCTCAGTGCTTGACTTTGTATCTTTCCCGTACTCGATAACAAATTCATCAAAAACAACATGAGGGCTTTCCTCCACGCAAAGAGTTCGATAGTTAAAAACTCAAAGGCTTTACTCGACTCGAGAGTATCCTAAGAATACTCCTTGATCGATTTGCTATCAAAGAACTTCAACCGATCTTTCCCATTGTTGTGGATAAAGCAAGGACAAACCGAAAACATGAAAATGAGAAATAGAAGGAATTCTCCCTTTCCACAGCTTCGTATGGCGTCTTCATGTGTTGTTGTGTCGGTAGTGATCGATTCTCGAGTGTAACAAGGCGGTGTCGAGTAGCATCAGCCCCAAAACTTTGAGGGTAGTCCGAGAACTGCGAGGAGCGTTCTTGCTGCTTCTTTGAGAGTTCTCGTTCTTACGTTCAGCAAGTCCGTTCGCCGAGGGGTGCGCGCACCGATGTCTCGTGCCGAATTCCCTCTTTATCGCAAAGATGTCTTAACTACCGAGTTTAGAAACTCTGTTCCTCCGTCTCGAGCGTATCTTCTTAATCTTGATGTTCTTTTCCACACCGAGTTTCTTCGGTAGATTAGGTAACTCGGTCCGAACATCGATTTGTTGGCGATGAAGATGACCCAAGTATATCTCGAGAAGTCGTCTATGACGACGAGGGCATACTTCTTGCCTCTTATAGTCACCGGAGAGACGGCCCGAATAAGTCCATGTGAAGTACGGTAAGGATTCCATCGGTGGAAGGTGACGGAATAGGTGGATTGCTACTCTTTGTTTGCTTTCCCTTCGTGCACGCTTCACAATTTCGTCTTTGATAAACGATTCGTTGGGCGATCCTCCGACTTTAGAGTTCTTGACAAGCTTGTTCATGGTCTTGAAGTTCAGGTGGGCCGAGTCTCTTGTGCCATAGCCGCTCGACTTGTTACCCGATTTAGTACGTGCGAGCAAGCAAGCCTCGGGTTCCCGCGGTATTCCGGTTTGCAACATAGATGTTCTTCCTCCGCGAACCCGATAACACCGTTTTCCCCGTAGATTTGTCAACAATATCACGTAAAACCAGCCAAAGATTACTCTGTTAAGATTATCACGTAATTGATCGATCGAAAGGAGATTATGTTGAAGTCCTTCAACATATGTTACTCTTGGAACCGTGGCGGTCCCAATGTTCGGCGTTCCGTATCCCCTTGTGTAGCCTTTGGAATTGTCACCGAATTCAATGCGGGACCATCTTCTTGTACGTAGTTGGTCGCCGAGCTCTTCTAGTAGGTCATGTGTCTCGAGCAGCCGCCGTCCACTATCCACGGGTCCTTATGCACCCGCAAAACGGAGGCATTTTTAGGTACCCTTTGGTTCGGGTTGGGTCCTTACGGGTTAGTGGGTGATTTCGGAACCCGGATCTGTCTCGGGACCTTAGAAGTTCCAGGACTTCTTCTTCCGAACCTTATCGGCCTTTCTTCTCCACAGGACTTGGAGATACTGACTTTCTGCTGATAATTTTGGGTTCATGCGCTTTCTTCTTCCGAGTTTTAGCGCTTCTCCCGACCCCGGGCTCATAGTAGTACGAGCCGTCTTCGAGCCGGGTGCTCATACAAATGGCTCCTTGTACCGTTACGCCCATCCGACCTTCTTGATTCCCCCCGAATTTGATCGCGGTGTCCCGGGGCCGGAACCTTTGGTCACCGCTTGTTGCTACTCGGCCGAGGTGTAATTATTTTCTCGTTTGTTTTTCGCCCGAGGTGTGGTGTCGGCAGCCTTGCACCTTTCCTCCGACGAACCTATCGCCCGTGGTTGCCGAGCTTTTGGAGGTAGAAGCTTCGTGGGTATAGCCTAGACCTTCTTTCACGTAAGTTGACCGTTGTGCTCTAAGCATGCTTTCAAGCTTCTCCTTAGCTCCCGGTATTGTTCAGTCATCAATCCTCTCCGGACTTCGTCACTCCTTCCGAGTAAGTCATAGTCATTCCCGCACGTCCGTGAGCTTCGACCGAGCTTGGCTATTTCGGTCTCTTTCTCGAATTGTCCTTGGTCGAACTGAGATCTGAGTCTCTTGAAGCTGAGACTTAGTCATGAGAGATTCAATCTCTTCCTTGAGTCTCGCAACTAGATCCACTGACTCAGTAGAGACCTGATAATCAGAAGAAAGTCTCTGATTCTCGGCCTTTACATGTTCAAGTTCCCGGATGGTTCTGCTTGAACTCTCTCGCTCACCGAATCTGTTCCTCTAGCGGATCATCGTAGGCTTGTACCACATCTAGAGGATCATCCGTGACCGAGCACGTGTCTTGTGTGCTATGTGAAGAAGAGGTAATAATGCGTTTAGAATTTACCTCGGCCTCTTCTCCGGCCATCGAGACGAATTCGGCCGACTCATCGGAACCGTCTCTCTGCGACTTCAACTGCGACGAACGCGGCTTCATCTTCAGAAGAATACATGAGTGTATCCTCCTCAATTGAGTTGTCGGATATCTCTCCGGCTATATAGGCCTGCCGTCTCTCGGCGAACTTCTTTCTCCTCGGCTCGCCGTTCGCTCTTTGAGCAGCCGAGAGTTCGGGACAATCGTATCGATAGTGTCCCTCCTTCTTGCGGTTGTAGCAGTGTAGATGTTCTGCTTGCTCTTACCAAACCGAGTCTTTAGATGGACCGGCGCAGACTCCGATTTCCTGCATTTAGTAGAAGGATTAGATTCTTCTTTCTTATGATAGTCTTTCTTACCTGAGGAAGAATCTCGGTTGTATTTCCTCGCCTTTCCGACTCTCTCCTTTTCCCTCTCGATATTTGAGAGCCATCGGTGCTAGCCGGTCGTGGCCCGAAGTCTCGAAGACTTTGCTACCGATGTGGCCACGCTTTGCTTGAGGAAATAGGCTTGGCTCCGGTATTGCCGATCGTTGCCTTGAAGGCGTGGTCGAACCGTGTGTCGCCTGGAGCGCTTAAGCACTTTTGGGGTAGGCTATGCTCGAATTCCTCCGATTTTAATTCGAAAATATAACATCGGGAGTTAGAGCATTTAGATCGGAGCGACGTAAATAAGTAGCAAATGGAAGCCACTTCGTCGGGCAACGCTCTCAAGATCTTGGTGTTCATCTCCTTGTTGGTGAACGACCTCCCCAACCCATTGATAACATTGACTTGATTGGTGAATCCGACACTCACTCGTCAATGGTTTCGTAGGCTCCATTGCAAAGGCGTCGAACTTCCGAAGCTCTAGCTCGAGCTTGTTCTCTTTGATCCGAGGGGTTCCATGGCTCGATCTGCCAAGGCGTCCCCATAGCTCTTTCGCCGTTTTGCAATCTTGTACCCTTCCGAGATGTGAGTCACTGAGCGTAGTCAGTATGGCATTACGTGCAACTCGGTCAAGGTTGTGCAACTTCTTTTCTTCAGGCGTGAAGGCAGATTTGTCTTTGGGAACCTTAGCACCAGTTTGTGCTCCCACGCCTCCTCCAAAGACAAATACTACGCTGTCGATCATGGGAATGATCGGTCCTGACTCTAGGACATCTGACATGCTGTCGTGGAGTGACGTTAGGTGTGCGTCCATACGTACGCGCCATACCGTGTAGTTCTCTATTGAGAACATCGGCACCATCCTAATACCTGACATATCAGACATTGTAAGAGTAAGAGTATAAGGATGCTGAGAAGATGCTTATGCAAAGGAAAACGGTTTTCGGGGATCGGTTCGAGAGGACCAAGATTTCGTAACCGGCGATCGGTTGAACACCGAATGCTCCGATACCAATTGTTGGTCCGGAGACGACAAGTCGTGTGTAGAGGGGGGGGGTGAATACACCCGAGCTCTGTTTCTTTTTCTCGGTTGAAGGTCAGTGAAGCCGATGTTTGCAATCGATGAACAAGTGCCAAGTAAGCCTTCGATCACTGGGGTCAAAGTGAGTCGCCTTCGAGCTCTTCTACCGACCGATGTCGGATTACGAAACTCGGTCGGAGACCGTAGTGCGGATAAGTGTTAGGCCCGAGTCGTCTCTTTTGAAAACGCGTTTTTGCAAGTTAAATCTTTTGGTCACGCACTTTATAAAATACGTTTTATGCAAACTTATGATTTTCAAGTCGGTTGAAATGCAATGCAATAAAACAGTAAATGAACACAAGCGATTTAACGTGGTTCGGATACGCAAGATCCTACGTCCACGGTCCTGAACAAGGCAGGAGAACTTGTTGATTATTCTGAGCAAGCCTCAGCAGGGATACTGTGCACTGGACAGTTCCCTCTAAGTTATAGTCCTTAGCGACTTTACAATCCAAACCTAAGTTTAGAAGGGAGGGAATATTCTCCAACTGAGAAGGAGTTCTTACAACAAGAACAATTCACTAAATGTGAACTCCTTCGGATCTAAGCTATGAATCTAGCAATGAGCTTAGTCTAGAGAAGATAGGGATCAAAGTGCTCTAGAGAGATGAACTACAAGAAGTGTTCTATGAAAACTAGTTCGTCTCTGGATAAGCTTGAAGGTTCTAGAGCGTTGTGAGTTTGAATGATTTCCCTTGATTTCGCGTATATTCCTCTTTTCGAAATCTTCAAATCCTTCTCTATTTATAGTTGTGAGTTGTGACATATGTCCGTTGGAGACGACGATGCCACGTGTCACAAGCGTCCAAAGAAAACGGCCACTATTCAACTTTGTTGCGAGCAGGCGCTTAATGCACCGTTCATGAGAGCAGCCTTTTATCGTGTAGAGTAGGTAAGTGTTGTCGGCTTCTCATTGGTCGAGGTTTGTAGTTGGTGAGTGTCAGAGTTGACCGTTCAAACTACCTCGTATGTCTTCTGCTGAACATTTGAAGGGACTTTAAGTGCTGGGTCGCTTTTCGTCGGATACAAGATTCTCGAAAGTCTCTGTCTTCTTCGGCCGAGTCGTCCGACCGATAAAGTGAGCTTCGATAGTCGGTTGGTCGATCGCGAAGGTATACTGCTTGCACCTGGTTCTTCTACCGATGACCATCGCCTTGTAGAGAATGCTTCTACCGAGGTCCGGGCCACCGATGCGGGATCTTCAACCGAGTTTGATATCAGCGGCCGACGAAGAATGCAAGCGATTACACCGATGACGTGGGGTTACGAAAAGTATCTTCAGCGAAGATCGGTTCAACAAGCTACCCCGTACAGGACTTAGACAAAAATAATAAGCATTACATCAAGTCTAACCTATACATCGCCTAATCCTATCGACACACTAATCTACCGATATCGGCTCGGTTTTGGGATCTTCAATTCCATAGTACTACTATGATTTCCCCAATTTCTTTTAACCCTAGAACACCGAGTATCAATCTACCGACTCATATCCAACAATTTCCCCCTAATTGATGATGCCAAAACCTCTATACTCTAATATCTATTAAAGATACTTGTCCCATCGACAACAATTTCCCCCTTAAAGCATCTCGAGGAAAAACCGATAATAGTAAATGAACTTCAAGGCGAGAGCATGGCAAGATCGTAGAAACCGATGTGAGTGTGTGTCGATCACTTAGTGATCGGTTGTGTAAACACACGTAAAAAGGCCGAGAGACAATGAGTAATTGTCTAGCAAGCAGAGGAACTGATATATATATCAAGAATTACAGAGTTCCTATGCTATTACAAAAGATGAGGAGAGAAAAAATCACTGCTGTTGCTTCTTGAACTTCTGCGTTTTCTTCTTGAAGTCAGTGGATTTTTCCTCGGGAGGATCCAGGTAATAGTATTTATACACTCTAGCTCGAATCTCCCCGGATCTCCAAGTTATCATCCGGCCTTTCCGGGGAGCGGACTCGGATCGTAGGCGGCTTCCTCCACTTCTCTTTCTATGTCCTTAGTGCTCACCAGCCCATTAGCAAGTCTCGGCGGTGGAATACGTCGGAAAGCTGGGGCACGGAAGGTTACATTCTGTGATTCCATGACTTGCTTCAGCCGTTCACTGAATTCAACATTAAATCTCGTAATCAACTCCTCAAAGAGTTGATCGGCTGGGCAGTCAAGTGGGTAAATGCGCCATACGTAGTAGCCTTTGATAAAAGTTTCTTTCAATCTCTCCCAATGTTCATTCATATCAGCCGGCACCCACTTATCCACATGCTGAATCGGTTGTTGCTTGATGTGGGGGCCCCTGATGAACTTAGATCCTCTCGGGATCCGCCTTCGATCGGGTCCTTGGTTTATCGATAGGCTTTTCATTCTTGCCGAGTCGCCCATCCTTTTCTTCTCACGGAGAGCGGCCGCTCTAGTGTCTCCTCGTCCCGAGACTCGGTCCTTGCGCCGCCGCCTCCCGTGTCGTTTGATCTTCCGCTATCCGCTCAGGTGTAAGAGTAGATATGGGAATACTCGAGCAAGAGCTTTGATTTCGTCGGAAGAGCCTTAGCAAATTCTTCTTGGGCTTTCTTCTTTTGCTCTTCGACCGTATTAATGACCTTTCTCTTTCCTTTGCCCTCGACGCCTTTGCTTTGCCCTTAGGCTTTTTTTGCCGCTTCACCGCCTCCTCTAGCCGACGCTCCCGGTCCAAACTTGTCTTGCAGCTCTTGGGCTATTCCGAGGTCGAATGCCTCTTGCTCCGCTTTTGATTTAAACTTCTTGATCGGGGAGGAAGGAGTAGTGGATTCGAGTAGCGATTTCCTTCCCCGACCTCTCGCGGCGCTTTTGAGACTCTTCTTCTTGATTGGCTCTTCAAGGAATTGAGCGATTTCGTCTATGTGCACAAATGAAGAGGAGATGGGGTGGAAATCAAGGAGAAGGACCTCGGTAGATGTACCTTTCTCGAGTAGTTGGTCCCGCCTCCGGAGCCTGTTCCCCCGAATCTCTGCGGGCCGAGGGCTCTGCTGGCCGAGGAGGGTCCCGCCTCCCGAGCTCGTCCCTCAAGGATCCGGACGTCGACCGTATCCGTATCGGGTTCATCTTTCACAATATCTTCCCCCTTTTTGGCATCGCAATATTTGCCGGGAGGTGCGGATAGCTTTTACGTCTTTCTCCGTGATGTGCATGTAATCTTTGATCCGGGTAATCGTGTCATCAAAATCACCGACCAAGTTACGAGTAGTTTTCCCAGCCTTTCTCTCGATCGGCTCTAGATTTCTTCAATCGAGCGCCGACTCTCGACGGAGTTTCAGCAGAGCTTGATCATTTGATTCTCGTCATTTCTTTCCGAATGGCTTTTAAGGCCTCACTGTTGCTTGATGGCCGTTTGAAGAGAGGTGGTTGCTATCTTGTTTCTCTCATCAATGAAGCCTTGAATTGTTTTCATGGCTTCGAGTCAGCTGCTCCGAGAAAGTTTTATGCCGAGCGGCAAGCGCAGCCGACTCGTGGCCGATAAATCGGCCTTTTGAGCACTTAGGGCCTGCTCAACTATCTCCTTGAAATCCGGCCGAGAAGCCTCTTTAGGGGGGGGGAGATGTCCGCGGCCAACTTACTTAGAGCTTCGTTCGAGCCTTGGTGTACTTCTCCCATTTGAAATGAACATCTTTGGCTAGGAGTCGATTTTTCTCACCTTGGCGTTTGATAGCCTCTGTTGACGTAACGTGAGGACACGGAACCGATGGGTTGTATCTCGATAAGAGCCGGTTCCGAGCCTCCGCTCGTAGAATGAGATCAACTGCTCCCCTACTGTACTCCGGAGCAGCTTGTAGCCTCACCGATGTGACTATGGGTGGTGTTGGGCTCTTCTCTTGGGGGAGTTTGTCCCTCTGCAGATTCTCCCCCGGTCCGCTTCCTTGGGTTTGCCATCCATCTCCTCATCTTGATCATCATTATCGCCTTTATCGAAGGTGGAGATGGGGGCGGAGTCTGTTTCGATCGGAGCTCTCAAGCTCGGAAATAGAGCATTGCAGCCCTCAAATATTCGAATGACGCCACATCACCGGCTCTCCGAATCCAATCTTGGCTTGGAGCTCTTGCTCCTCCGTCGCAGCTCATCCGGTGACTGGCTGGGATTTGGCAAAGTCAATAAGAATGTCCCAAAGGTAAAACCTTAAGAGCATCTCGAGCTCTTGTCCTTCTTGCTATTTCAACCGGATCTGCGTGCTCGGCAATTTCTCGGTATCTCTAGCTGAATCTCGCTGCAAAGACGCGATCGAGTGGTGTCGGTTATTGTCCACTCAGCCAGTAGGTTCGGGTGACGGTTCCCTCTTGTCGACTCTGTTCCCTCGTAGCCGATCACTTGGACTTTGTCCTTGATCGTCGCTCCCTCGATTCCGAGATCTCGAATCGAGTAGTTGCTCCTCTTAAGTAGGAGGAGTTGGCTCAATAATGGTAAGTGGGCCGAGCCACCTGTGACCTCAGCAGGTCGATTCTTAGCCAACCTCCTCTTCTTTGGTACTTGGACAGCTTGGGGCAGAGCGACGCCGCTCTCTTCGGTTCAGGTGGCCCCTTGCCAATTGACTTTTCCGCTCCAACCCTTTGTCATAAATTTGATAGACTTCTTGTGAAAGTACTTGGAGTCCTCAAAGGCCGAAGTTCTCAACAACCGAAGTTCCTCCGAACTATGCATTCTATCGTAACGGACATCTTTGTTCCGAATAGAAGTTTACCCACACCGGCTATCCTCCTCTCGCCGATGGGTAATGTGGTGAACTTCGAGCCCGTGCCTTCATCCGAGTAGTATAATACTCGGCCCGGTTCACTTCAACCCCATCGTCTATTGCCATCATCAGCTGAATCCTAGGTTTGGACAGCTTGATCATATGATCCAACTGAACTTGTCGAATGTGCGATACCACGTAAGCTAGACCTCTCGCACCGAGGTAGCAACATATTCCTCGGTAAAAGCTGTTTTGAACGCCACATCCTTGCGTCCACGGAATTTCGCACATATGCATTGATCTCCTTCTCCTTGTATCCAATCTGAGAAATGCCGGAGTTGGGAAGATCGAAAGAGAGAGCTAGAGCATCTTGAATATCGAAGGTAAGAACAATGACTCCCACTCATCTTGATCGACTTCCTTCGATAAGAGAAGGACGATTCCTCTCCTTCCGACGCTAGAGATTTCCAGTTGAAATAAACTTCGCCGACATGCCGAGGGAGAAAAGCACGGGGGTGCTTCAAACCAAGCATCTCCAACCCCCGAACGCTCCAAAGCGTCAAACACGGGTTCAAGGAAAGAGATCTCCACTTGGCGGAAGGCCAAGGTAGGTTCAAACGAATCCCGGAGGCTACAATCTCCTCAATGTTGTCCGGAGTTTGAACGTTCGCCATTGAAATCTGCAAAACAACATATTAGCACTTGAAAATAGAGTAAGTTAGTAGTTGCTAGCGCACATCCGATACATTACCGTGAAATGGAGCTTGAAAAGAGATATAGCAATGCAGTTAGAATGAGGATGTAAGGAAGGAAACCGAATCGCTAAGAAAAAGCTCTAAGATATGAGAATGGCGAAAAGTGAGGAGTTGATAGAAGATGAAAGATTTTGTATATTGAGTTTGATCTTTAGTTTGAATCGCACGGTTCAAATTTAATCTTTCAAAATCACGGGGCGGCTAAGATTAAATGTTATAAAAGAATGATTACAATAGCCGCCAAAAATATAGATATACGTAATAAAGCTAATGGAGAAGACATGCATTAAATGCGCGACGAGAGAGCATTAATTACGCAGCGAGGAGTCTCGCCGACCTTTCCTCAAACCTTAAACATAATAAATGGTAAGGAATAAATGCTCCTAGGCAACCGAATGCAAGCGACCGATGCATTAAATGCGGCATGCTTCGAACAAATTAAGTAACGATACTACGCAAACCTCTTCACTGAACTTATCACTGGTTACCATCATTTATCGGGAGGATGGTTGTGCTGATGACCATGTTCTCCCTTGTTGTGTACAAGGTGCATCTCCCAACCGAGTCACCGTACTAAGTTTTCTCGACTTGTCGTGCCGATTCCATACCGATACACATTGTTGCTAAGTATATTATTATCGTAGTCGGCTTCTACTGACTTGTCTCGAGTGGGATCTAGCGAGACCTAGCTCAACCGATAGTTCTCCGAACCTCGTTCTCGGCTAGTGGTTTGGTCGGTATATCGCCCTTTGCTTGTCGGTATGGATTTTCTCCATCCCGATGTCCTTCTTTTCGACATGGTCTCCGATGAAGTGGTGTCGAATGTCCACGTGCTTGCATCCGGTATGTAGAACTGGGTTCCGAGTTATAGCTATTGCACCGGTGGAGTCACGGTAGATGGGCACTTCATCCCGAGTTATACCATAATCTCTCAATTGTTGTCGAAGCCAAAGGATTCGGGCACAAGCAACTTCCTGCAGCCCATGTACTCGGCTTCGTAGTGGACGTAGCTACCGAGTGCCGTTGTTTCTTTGAAAACCACGATATCGGCTTGCCGCCTAGGAACCGACATGTTCCGGAAGTTGATTTTCGATCTATCCCGCATCTCGCGTAATCGGCATCGAATAACTCGTCGGTATTAGATTATCATCGCAGGATACCATAACCCACCTCGTGTGTTCCTCTTAGATATCGCAGAATCTTCTTCGCCGAGTCTAGATGACTTCGCTTGGGATTCGCTCGAAATCTTGCGCATACACCTACAAAGATAAGTTATGTCGGTCGGCTAGCTGTTAAATAAAGTAAAGAACCAATAATAGCTCTATAATCGGTAGAGTTAACGTAAGCTCCCTCTTTGTCTAGATCGATTTTAAAGTTCGTGTTCATGGGGATCTTGACCGGTTTGCTTGGAATCACAGCCGAATCTTTTGAGAAGATCTCGAGTGTATTTGGCTTGATTGATGAAGATTCCTTCACCTGATTGTTTTACTTGAAATCCAAGGAAATAATTCATCTCTCCCATCATGGACATCTCGAATTTCTCTTTCATCATCTTCTCGAACCGCCGACATATAACTCGTTTCTCGCAGCCGAAAATGATGTCGTCCCACGTAGATTTGCACCGGTAGAATGTCATCTTCTCGACTTTATGCTGAATAGGGTGCGATCTACCGTCCCCCTTTGAAAACCTTTCAAGTAAAAAGTCTGATAGGGTATCATACCAAGCCCCGGGTGCTTGTTTTAACCCATACGTAGCTTTCCTAAGTCTCGTACACCCGATGTCCTCGCTGAAAGCCGGGCGGTTGTTCCACGTAGACTTCTTCCTTCGCACGCCGTTCGTAAAAGCCGACTTCACATCCATCCGATATACCTTAAATCTCCGATGTGTTGCATAAGCTAGGGAAAAGACGAATGGCTTCCAATCTGGCGACCGGAGCAAATGTTTCATCAAAGTCAATTCCTCTCGCCCGATCGTATCCTTTAGCAACTAGTCGAGCTTTATTTCGACAATGACGTTGTTTTCATCTCGCTTGTTCTTGAAGACCCACTTAGTTCCAATCACGTGCTTATGTTCAGCCGTCGACAAGCTCCCAAACTTCATTTCGACGAACCGGTTCAGCTCTTCTTGCATAGCAATGACCCGGGCCAAGATCTTTAAGTGCGTCCTCTATCGATCGAGGTTCTTCCGTAGACGAAAAACAAAAGTAAAGTGAGCTTTCTCCTTGAATTAATCTTGATCTCGTCCTTATAGTTGCTGGATGGATCTCCAATGATAAGATCTCGAAGAATGAGCATCGAGCCACGAACGCCCGAGTCGGGCTTCTTCTTCGATACCACTTCGCACGCCGTAGGTGTATTAGGCATTTCGCAGTACTGTTTTACGACCGTAGTAATTCGAAGAAGGTTAGGATCTACTGAGTTTCCAGGTTCAGGGGCATTCAGCTCAGGAACATTAATCGTTCCCCCTGAGTTTATATTCTCAGTAGAGGTCTCAGTTACCACAGGGGCTTCCTCATCGACCGAAGTTACCTGTTGTTGATTCCCGTTCGATAGAATCAACTAGGTTAGCTACATTGCTTGTTGGGCCGAGTCCGAATTTCTTCATCTTCCGACTCATCATCCCAACAATGCCGGATCTTTTCGGCTTTGTCATTTAGTTCGAGATCCCGTAGCTTGCTGCCGACATCCTCGCGTGCTTGACTTTGTATCTTTCCCGTACTCGCAAACAAATTCATCAAAAACAACATGAGGGCTTTCCTCCACGCAAAGAGTTCGATAGTTAAAAACTCGAAGGCTTTATCGACTCGAGAGTATCCTAAGAATACTCCTTGATCAGATTTGCTATCAAAGAACTTCAACCGATCTTTCCCATTGTTGTGGATAAAGCAAGGACAGCCGAAAACATGAAAATGAGAAATAGAAGGAATTCTCCCTTTCCACAGTTCGTATGGCGTCTTCATGTGTTGCTGTGTCGTAAGGATCGATTCTCGAGTGTAACGGGCGGTGTCGGAAGCATCAGCCCAAAACTTTGAGGGTAGTCCAGGAATCTGCGAGGAGCGTTCTTGCTGCTTCTTTCGAGAGTTCTCGTTCTTACGTTCAGCAAGTCCGTTCTGCCGAGGGGTGCGCGCACTGATGTCTCGTGCTGAATTCCCTCTTTATCGCAAAGATGTCTTAACTACTGAGTTTAGAAACTCTGTTCCTACTACGAGCGTATCTTCTTAATCTTGATGTTCTTTTCCACACTGAAGTTTCTTCAGTAGATTAGGTAACTCGGTCCCAACATCGATTTGTTGGCGATGAAGATGACCCAAGTATATCTCGAGAAGTCGTCTATGACGACGAGGGCATACTTCTTGCCTCTTATAGTCACTGGAGAGACCGGCCCGAATAAGTCCATGTGAAGTACCGTGAAGGATTCCATCGGTGGAAGGTGACGGAATAGGTGGATTGCTACTCTTTGTTTGCTTTCCCTTCGTGCACGCTTCACAATTTCTCGTCTTTGATAAACGATTCGTTGGGCAGTCCTCGACTTTAGAGTTCTTGACAAGCTTGTTCATGGTCTTGAAGTTCAAGCGGCTGAGTCTCTTGTGCCATAGCCACTCGACTTGTTACACGATTTAGTACGTGCGAGCAAGCAAGCCTCGGGTTCCGCGGTATTCCAGTTGCAACATAGATGTTCTTCCTCCGCGAACCCGATAACACTGTTTTCCCCGTAGATTTGTCAACAATATCACGTAAACCGGCGTCCAAAGATTACTCGTTAAGATTATCACGAATGTGGTCGATCGAAAGGAGATTATGTTGAAGTCCTTCAACATATGTTACTCTTGGAACCGTGGCGGTCCCAATGTTCGGCGTTCCGTATCCCCTTGTGTAGCCTTTGGAATTGTCACCGAATTCAATCCGGGACCATCTTCTTGTACGTAGTTGGTCGGCCAGGCTCTTCTAGTAGGTCATGTGTCTCGAGCAGCCGCCGTCCACTATCCACGGGTCCTTATGCACTGCCAAAACGTAGGCATTTTTAGGTACCCTTTGGTTCGCTTGGGTCCTTACAAAGTTAGTGGGTGATTTCGGAACCCGGATCCGTCTCGGGACCTTAGAAGTTCCAGGACTTCTTCTTCCGAACCTTATCGCCTTTCTTCTCCACAGGACTTGGAGATACCGACTTTCTGCTGATAATTTTGGGTTCATGCGCTTTCTTCTTCCGAGTTTTAGCGCTTCTCCCGACCCCCGGGCTCATAGTAGTACGAGCCGTACCGAGCCGGGTGCTCATACAATGGCTCCTTGTACTGTTCGCCCATCCGACCTTCTTGATTCCCCCCCGAATTTGATCGCGGTGTCCCGGGCCGGAACCTTTGGTCACCGCTTGTTGCTACTCGGCTGAGGTGTAATTATTTTCTCGTTTGTTTTTCGCCCGAGGTGTGGTGTCGCAGCTTGCACCTTTCCTCCTCGACGAACCTATCGCCCGAGGTTGCCGAGCTTTTGGAGGTAGAAGCTTCGTGGGTATAGCCTAGACCTTCTTTCACGTAAGTTGACCGTTGTGCTCTAAGCATGCTTTCAAGCTTCTCCTTAGCTCCCGTGTATTGTTCGGCCATCAATCCTCTCCGGACTTCGTCACTCCTTCCGAGTAAGTCATAGTCATTCCGCACGTCCGTGAGCTTCGACCGAGCTTGGCTATTTCGTCTCTTTCTCGAATTGTCCTTGGTCGAACCGAGATCTCGAGTCTCTTGAAGCCGAGACTTAGTCATGAGAGATTCAATCTCTTCCTTGAGTCTCGCAACTAGATCCACTGACTCAAGAGAGACCCGATAATCGAAGAAAGTCTCCGATTCTCGGCCTTTACATGTTCAAGTTCCCCGGATGGTTCTCGCTGAACTCTCTGCTCACCGAATGCTCCTCTAGCGCAGATCATCGTAGGCTTGTACCACATCTAGAGGATCATCTCGCGACCGAGCACGTGTCTTGTGTGCTATGTGAAGAAGAGGTAATAATGCGTTTAGAATTTACCTCGGCCTCTTCTCCGGCCATCGGACAGATTCGGCCGACTCATCGAGAACCGTCTCTGCGACTTCAACTGCGACGAACGCGGCTTCATCTTCGAAGAATACATGAGTGTATCCTCCTCAATTGAGTTGTCGGATATCTCTCCGGCTATATAGGCTGCCGTCTCTCGGCGAACTTCTTTCTCCCGGCTCGCCGTTCGCTCTTTGAGCAGTCGAGAGTTCGGGACAATCGTACCGATAGTGTCCCTCCTTCTTGCGGTTGTAGCAGGTAGATGTTCTCGCTTTGCTCTTACCAGTTGAGTCTTTAGATGGACCGGCGACAGACTCCGATTTCCCGCATTTAGTAGAAGGATTAGATTCTTCTTTCTTATGATAGTCTTTCTTACCCGAGGAAGAATCTCGGTTGTATTTCCTCGCCTTTCCGACTCTCTCCTTTTCCCTCTCGATATTTGAGAGCCATCGGTGCTAGCCGGTCGTGGCCTCGAAGTCTCGAAGACTTTGCTACGATGTGGCCACAGCTTTGCTTGAGGAAATAGGCTTGGCTCCGGTATTGCTTGATCGTTGCCTTGAAGGCGTGGTCGAACCGTGTGTCACTGGAGCGCTTAAGCACTTTTTGGGGTAGGCTATGCTCGAATTCCTCCGATTTTAATTCTCAAAATATAACATCGGGAGTTAGAGCATTTAGATCGGAGCAACGTAAATAAGTAGCAAATGGAAGCCACTTCGTCGGGGCAACGCTCTCAAGATCTTGGTGTTCATCTCCTTGTTGGTGAACGACCTCCCCAACCCATTGATAACATTGACTTGATTGGTGAATCCGACACTCACTCGTCAATGGTTTCAAGGAGGCTCCATTGCAAAGGCGTCGAACTTCCGAAGCTCTAGCTCGAGCTTGTTCTCTTTGATCCGAGGGGTTCCATGGCTCAGCATGCCCAAGGCGTCCCATAGCTCTTTTCGCCGTTTTGCAATCTTGTACCCTTCCGAGATGTGAGTCACCGAGCGTAGTCGGTATGGCATTACGTGCAACTCGGTCAAGGTTGTGCAACTTCTTTTCTTCGGGCGTGAAGGCGGATTTGTCTTTGGGAACCTTAGCACCGGTTGTGCTCCCACGCCTCCTCCAAAGAGCAAATACTACGCCGTCGATCATGGGAATGATCGGTCCCGACTCTAGGACATCCGACATGCCGTCGTGGAGTGACGTTAGGTGTGCGTCCATACGTACGCGCCATACCGTGTAGTTCTCTATTGAGAACATCGGCACCATCCTAATACCCGACATATCGACATTGTAAGAGTAAGAGTATAAGGATGCTTGAGAAGATGCTTATGCAAGGAAAACGGTTTTCGGGATCAGTTCGAGAGGACCCAGATTTCGTAACCGGCGATCGGTTGAACACCGAATGCTCGATACCAATTGTTGGTCCGGAGACGACAAGTCGTGTAGAGGGGGGTGAATACACTCGAGCTCGTTTCTTTTTCTCGGTGAAGGTCACTGAAGCCGATGTTTGCAGAATCGATGAACAGTGCCAAGTAAGCCTTCGATCACCGGGGTCAAAGTGAGTCGGCTTCGAGCTCTTCTACCGACCGATGTCGGTATTACGAAACTTAGTCTGAGACCGTAGTGCGGATAAGTGTTAGGCCCGAGTCGTCTCTTTTGAAAACGCGTTTTTGCAAGTTAAATCTTTTGGTCGTGCACTTTATAAAATACGTTTTATGCAAACTTATGATTTTCAAGTCGGTTGAATGCAATGCAATAAAACAAGAAATGAACACAAGCGATTTAACGTGGTTCGGATACGCAAGATCCTACGTCCACGGTCCCGAACAAGGCAGGAGAACTTGTTGATTATTCTCGAGCAAGCCTCGGCAGGGATACTTGCGTGCCGGACGCTTCCCTCTAAGTTATAGTCCTTAGCGACTTTACAATCCAAACCTAAGTTTAGAAGGGAGGGAATATTCTCCAACTGAGAAGGAGTTCTTACAACAAGAACAATTCACTAAATGTGAACTCCTTCGGATCTAAGCTATGAATCTAGCAATGAGCTTAGTCTAGAGAAGATAGGGATCAAAGTGCTCTAGAGAGATGAACTACAAGAAGTGTTCTATGAAAACTAGTTCGTCTCTCGGATAAGCTTGAAGGTTCTAGAGCGTTGTGAGTTTGAATGATTTCCCTTGATTTCGCGTATATTCCTCTTTTCGAAATCTTCAAATCCTTCTCTATTTATAGTTGTGAGTTGTGACATATGTCCGTTGGAGACGACGATGCCACGTGTCACAAGCGTCCAAAGAAAACGGCCACTATTCAACTTTGTTGCAGCAGGGTTAATGCACTGTTCATGAGAGCAGACTTTTTACTTGTAGAGTAGGTAAGCGTTGTCGGCTTCTCATTGGTCGAGGTTTGTAGTTGGTGAGTGTCGAGTTGACCGTTCAAACTACCTCGTATGTCTTCTCGTTGAACATTTGAAGGGACTTTAAGTCTTTGGGTCGCTTTCTCGGTCGGATACGATTTCGAAAGTCTCGTCTTCTTCGACCGAGTCGTCGGACCGATAAAGTGAGCTTCGATAGTCGGTTGGTCGATCTGCGAAGGTATACTTGCTACTTGGTTCTTCTACCGATGACCATCGCCTTGTAGAGAATGCTTCTACCGAGGTCCGGGCCAACGATGCGGGATCTTCAACCGAGTTTGATATCACTGCCGACGAAGAATGCAAGCGATTACACCGATGACGTGGGGTTCTCAAAAGTATCTTCATCGAAGATCGGTTCAACGCCTACCCCGTACAGGACTTAGACAAAAATAATAAGGATTACATCAAGTCTAACCTATACATCAGCTAATCCTATCGACACACTAATCTACTGATATCAGCTCGGTTTTGGGATCTTCAATTCCATAGTACTACTATGATTTTCCCCAATTTCTTTTAACCCTAGAACAGCTGAGTATCAATCTACTGACTCATATCCAACAGGAACCAAGCTAAACTGTTAGAAGAGCCTCTAGTATCCAAACCGACGATACACGAACCTAAAGCTTATTTCAGTTGTTCGTCGATCTAGAAGCTACATTCTCATTCCCTATCCCTCTAACCCTAAGCTCAACCGAATATACTTATAGCTTAGACGAAGGAGTTCATATTTGAACCCAATCCTTATTGTAAAAGGACTCCTTCATAGTTGGAGAAGTTTGTCAAACACTTTAGTTTGATGCCTTTGTAAACCGGGACTTGCTCGAGATAATCCCCAAGCCACGCCTTTGTCCTGCACAAGCCGACCGAGACTAACTCGGTATAATAAATAGCCTCCTGAACTTTCGGGACAGTGGACGTAGGATCGATTGATATCCGAACCACTTTAAAAATCTGCATCTCGTTATTGTTCTGTTTGATTACTGTTGCATTGATCTTACTGTTCATACTGAAAATCTTCTTTAAAATCATACAACTGTCTCAGCATACTGAACTGTCTACTTGCTGAACCGAGACTTGCATAAAACGGTTTTCCACTCAACCGATTAGGGCCTACACTTTTCCGCACCGCCGAACTCTACCCGGTTGATACCGAATTCGACTCGCCGCCTAGCGGATCTCGGAGAGAGTCGACTTCGTTCTTTAAGACTCTTTGCCACACACGATTCAGAACAGCTATTTGGTCTGCTGAATTATTTCAGTACGGCACTTTCTTGAACAGGACTGTTCGTGTTTGAAGTTGAGAAAATCTGATTCAGGTGTATTCACCCCCCCCTCTACACCTGACCGTACACTCGAGACCAACAATCGTCTTCAATGGATCTTTCCATGTCTCTCATCTATAAATAGAGGGAACATTTTAAATTGAAGCTCATCTAGAGAATCAAGAACACACGAGCAATTACGAGCAACGTCAAATCGACTTAAGCTTTTCGCAAGATTTTAAAAGAGTTACTGCAAGCGAAAGGCGACATTCTTGCTCAAAGGGAACCAAGCTGAATCAGAATCAAAGCCTTTAGTATCCAAGCGATTGAACACGAACCCAGAATTTGTACCTCACCGTTCGTCGCTCTAGAAGCCTCATTCTCGTTCCCTTCTCTCTAACCTAAGCTCAGCAGACCATGTTCGTAGCTTAGATCGAAGGAGTTAATTCCTGAACTGTTCTTTATTGTAAAGAACTCCTTCATAGTTGGAGAGTTTGTCAAACGCTTTAGTTTGATATCTTGTAAACTGAGACTTGCTCAGTATAATAACTAAGACCAGTGTTTGTCCAGTGTACAAACCAACTGAGACAAACTCAGTATAATAAAATAGCCTCCTGATCTTTTCGGGACAGTGGACGTAGGATTGTTGGATCCGAACCACTTTAAAAATCGTTGTGTTATGTGTGCTCTGTTTTACTGTTGCATTGATTACTGTTTATACTGAAAATATCTTTCAAAATCATTCAACGGTGTTTCAGCAAAGCTTAAAAGATCGCACTAATATATCAAACAGCTTTTACTAAAACGTTTTCTAACTCAACTGAATTAAGCCTACACATTTCCGCACTCTACTGAACTCTTACTGAACGGTACTGAATTCTGACTTAGGTCACTCTGCCATGCGATTCAGAATAGCTTATTTGGTCGACTGAACCTGTTCAGCTAGACACTCTCCTGAAAAGGATTGTTCGCGTTTTAAGTTGAGAAAGTTTTCAGGTGTATTCACCCCCCCCCCTCTACACCTGAACGGTTATCTCAGGACCAACAATTGGTATCAGAGCAGGAGTTCTTTAAGACTCTTGTTATCTGAAACTGGTATACTTGAACGGATCCAAAAAACATTTTCACTGCATATCATTCTTCATTCATATCACAATTTACAATGTCTGATATGTCAGGAATCAGGATGGTACTCATGTTCTCAGTAGAGAACTACGGGGTATGGCGAGTCAGAATGGAAGCTCATCTGACTTCCCTCCAAGACAGCATGACTGAGGTCTTGGAAGACGGACCTATCGTGCCTATGATTGATAGCGTCAAAGTCCAGGATCCAACACAAGGAGGCGGCATGGTGACCGGCAAGAAGATCCCCAAAGACAGAATCATGTTCACTCCTGAAGAGAAGAAGCTTCACAATCTAGACCGGGTTGCCCGAAACGCCATACTGACCACCCTGAGTGATTCCTATCTCGGAAGAGTTCAGGACTGCAAGTCCGCGAAGGAACTCTGGGATGCTCTGGCGCTACTGAGTCAAGGGACTCAGAAGATCAAGGCAAAAAAACTAGCGCTGGAACTTCAGAAGCTGGAGAGACTGTCTCTCATGCCTGGTGACACAATTAAAGATCTCAACATTAGATTTACGGATCTGATGAACACTATCAACGGGTTGGGAAAGACTTTCTCCAACCGAGAAATAAATCTCAAAATATTGAGAGCACTGCCGGACATTGGACTCCATTCGCTACATTGCTTAGACATTCTGACCTTGATATTGTTTCTTCTGATCATATCTTTTCATAATTAAAAGCTGAGGAGTTCGAGTTTGGCCTACCCCAAAGCCAGCAGCGAGCTGAAGCTGACACTCAAATCGACCATGCCTTCAAAGCATCAGTCAGCACAGCAGCTCCCGCATCTAGCAAGGTTGAACCTTCAATCAACGATCTACAAGAAGGAAACCTCGCTAAGAAAAATGCACTGCTTTCCATGAAGTATCAAAAGGAGAAGGAGAGGCGCAGAAAACTCTCTAGAGTCATTAGAGACTCAAAGGGTAAGTCTGAATATACACCTAAGCGCACTCCTGAACCGCATACTTCTGATTGCAGGAAACATGAGGATTCAGCTCAGTCAAAAGACAGTGAGAGCAAAGAAGATAGAATCACCAGTTGTTACAACTGCAAGAAGCCAGGACACTACCAATATGACTGTCCTGAGCTCAGTACAGTTGAGAGAGAAGCACAAAAAGCTCAAAGGGAGAATTTCATCAAGAAGCGTCAGACATATATTACCGGTGAACTCTCAGACGATTCAGATGAAGTCGACTCCTTCATAGATTCATCAGACGATGAAGCGGCATTCATGGTCGTAGAGCTTGAAGAAGATGTTGAAAAGTGTCTCATGGCAGGAGAAGAGGATGAGGTAAACTCTCACGCTCCATTTAACTCCTCTTCACACTGCACACACGACACTATTTTAGGTGCAGAAGAGAATCTGGACGTCTTGATCGCATATGAAGAACTATTAGATGAGCGGATTCAGATGAGCCTGCAGCTCAGTAAGACTCTTCAGGAGTTGGATACCCTGAAAGTGGAGAATCAGAGACTTTCTCAGGAGAGTCAGGTTGCTACTGAGTCAGAAGGACTTGTGTTGAGACTCAGGGAGGAGATTAACTCTCTGATGGCCTAGTCTCGGCATCAAGAAGATCATATCTCAGTATTGACCAATGACTTAACTCAGAAAGATACTGAACTGAGTCTACTGAAGCAAAAGTTCTCAGAACTTCAGACCGAGCATGAAATGCTTAAGAAGAGTGATGATGTCTGGAGGAATCTGATGACAGAGCGGTACATGGGAGCTGAAAAGAAGCTTGAGGCAATGCTAGCCAGCAACAAGCCTAAATTATGCAAGGAGGGACTCGAATTCAGCCATGTAGCCTCCTCATCTGCCCCCGTACGCTCATAGAACCGGCTGACTGATAGGTTTGTTCAAGGGGAGACTATCAATGTTGAGATCCTGAACCCCTTATCAAAGAAAAAACAGAAGATGAAGATATCTCATCCTAGCTATCAGTATTCTGACAAGAAGATTAGCTCAAAATCACCCCAGTTCTGTCAAGGGGGAACCAACAGAGTTACGTGGGCTGATCAGTATGGACCTCCGCAGCTGACACATCCAGCTCAGTATGGGTCATGTTACTATGATCCTATAGTCAGGAGAGGATCCAAAAGTCAAAAGAAGAAGAAGAAGAAAGTCGTTCAGAAGGCTAAGGTCAGCAGTCCACCAACTCAGAAGATCAGGACTCCTGAACCAGTGAAGCCTCGAAGTCGGCATCGACCGCCCAAGAGTCAAATATGTTGATCAGAGTGGGAAGAAACTGTCTGAGACCACCAGGGTCGTGAGACAGATTTGGGTTTCCAAAACTAACATCTAAGGACCCAAAATTAAAAATAAAGGGTACATGAATATAATTACGTTTTACAGGTGCACAAGGACCCTTGGTACGTGGACAGTGGATGCTCAAGACATATGACGTTCGGAGGAACCTCCTGAAGAATTACACTACTGAAGAAGGACCCAAAATCGAGTTTAGAGATAATGTAAAAGGCTATACAAGAGGCTACAGAACACTCAGCATTGGAACCGCCACAGTTCCAAGAGTATCATATGTTGTAGGACTTCAACATAATCTTCTCTCTGTTAGTCAATTTTGTGATAACTCGAATAGAGTGATTTTTTACGCTGGTTTCTGTGATGTCATTGACAAATCTACAAGGAAAACAATGTTATCAGGTTCGCGCAAAAAAAATATCTATGTAGCTGACTGGAACTCAGCTGAACCTGAAGCATGCTTTCTGGCGAAGAATGACAACAGAACGGGGTGGCTCTGGCACAGAAGACTCAACCATCTCAACATCAAGACGCTCAACAAGCTAGCTAGAAATGCTCTAGCAAGAGGACTGCCGAATGAAGTATTCAACAAAGACGCTCAGTGTGAAGCATGTCTGAAGGGAAAGTAAACAAAGAAGCAAAATCCGCCTATTCCATCGCCTTCCACTGTTGGAATCCTTCAGCTGCTACATATGGATTTATTCGGTCCAGTCTCTCCAGTGACGATCAGAGGCAAAAAGTATGCTTTAGTGGTCATTGATGACTACTCGCGCTACACATGAGTCATATTCATTGCCAACAAATCTGACGTCAAAACAGAGTTGCTTGCGCTTCTGAAAAGGCTCAGTGTCGAGAAGAACACCAAGATCATAAAGATACGTTCAGACAGAGGAACTGAGTTCCTGAATTCAATGGTGGAAGAGTTATGCAAAGCTGAAGGCATAGAGCATGAGACGTCTGCCGTACGCACGCCTCAACAAAATGGGATTGCTGAGAGGAAGAACAGAACACTCAAAGAAGCAAAGAAGAACCCCTTGCTCGCGGACTCAAGACTCCTATCTAAATTCCAAGGCGAAACCGACACGAAGCATGTTATACTCAGAACAGATCTCTACTGACAAAGCAGCATCAGAAGACACCATATGAATTATGGAACGGCATGAAGCCTTTCTTATCTTATTTCCATATTTTTGGGTGTTTTTGCTTTATCCAGAATAATGGAAAGGATCAGTTAAAGACTTTTGATAGCAATTCAGACCAGGGAGTCTTCTTAGGATACTCCCGGGTCAGCAAAGCCTTTAGAGTTTTTAACTACCGGAACCTTTGCGTGGAGGAAAGCCCTCATGTTGTTTTTAATGAGTTTGCAAGCCGAAGACAGGGAGCGTAAAACTCAAATTCAAAATCTGAGGACATCAGTAAGCAGCTACAGGATCTGAGCTTAAAAGATAATGTTGAGAAGATCCATGTATGTTGGGATGATGATTCAGAAGAGGAAATTGAAGAAAAGACTACTGAATCTCAGCCAGCAGCAGAAGTAGCTGAAAAGATTGACTCTACTGACCAGAGTCAATCCCAGGTAACTCAGGTCGATGAAGAAACCCAAGTGGTAACTGAGATCTCTACTGAGGATAATAATTCAGGGGGAACAACTGAAGTTCCTGAGCTGAATGCCCCTGAACCTGGTGACTCAGTAGATCTAACTCTAGTAACTGAATTGCTTCAATCTCAGAATAGTAGAACTGAAATGCCTAACTCACCTACTATCTGTGTTGAACAAATTTCAGATGAAGAGTTAAAACATCGTACAACGTGGCTGGACGCTCACACTTCTGATTTTATTATTGGAGATCCTTCTGCTAGTGTAAAGACAAGATCCAGATTATGTCAGGTAGAAAGCGCACTATATTCCTGCTTCTAGTCTACTGAAGAACCTCAATCAGTTGAGGACGCACTTGAGGATGCTGATTGGATCATCGCTATGCAGGAGGAGCTGAATCGGGCCATGAGAAACAAAGTATGGGAGCTTGTTGATAGACCCCGACATCAACATGTTGATATACCTTTTCTTTTTCCTTTTTTCTTTTTTTGGATATACAAAGAGGTTTTTTATTTATTTTATCAGAATTTTGGATTTTTGGTTGATCAGTTGAGATTCTATTTTTCGAATTGGTGAGTAACTAGAGAAATTTCTATATCATATAATTTGTATATTATATGTGACATTTCTTAATTGTTATGATCATAATGATTTTGCAGGTTAGAAATTTTATTTACCAAAAAATGTAAAGAATGATAGCATAGTTTGTTTTTGGTAAATAATATATCAAGATTGTTTATTCTTTAGCTTATTTATTGAAAAGGACTGTTCGCGTTTTAAGTTGAGAAAGTTTTCAGGTGTATTCACCCCCCCCCCCCCTCTACACCTGAACGGTTATCTCGGGACCAACAGAGAGTTTGTCTCATAAATGAAAGAAAGGACTATGTCATCCATGTTTCTGTTTTTTGTTTCCTCCATCCTCACTTAATTTTGGATTAGATAAAACAGACTTCTGGCTGATTCCCCTAATTACTTGCTACTTTGTAGGCCGTGATGATACACTTGTTATTGATGAATTTTGAGTAGTGACAACTCTCTGGCTAGTTCCAACTTCCACATAATAAATCAAAGCTTCATCATTTAGAGTACTAGACTGAAAAAATGGATAATTTATCAAAATGATTAGTGTCAATTGCTAAAACCACAATAATTATCATCATATCTTGAAATTGCAAACCTGGTTGAGATTCCTAATAGCTTCAGTAATGCTAGACCGAGAGTTCTGGATGATAACCTATTGAATAAGTAAACAAGCTAATGTAAGCATGTTTGTCAAAATATAAATGTATATAAATTTATTTTTAAAAGTATACCCTTGGACCACTAGCTCCTCTAGTTTGTTTCTCTGCGAAGTGTTGTTTTCTTAGTAGACATGTTGTCTTATTATGACCGGGAACTTTACAATAGCTGCAACACATTATCTGACCATCTTTTTCAAGTTTACCAGTTGCCTTTGCCTTCTCTATCGCAATTTTAGCTTTGAATTCTTCTACCTCTTATCTAGACTTTCGTCTTTCATGCTTCTTAGGCCTCCCAGGTAGTTTTTCAATCAAAGGTGGAAGTAGATCAGGTTGGTTAGATCTTGGCCACTCATCAATTTCATTAAGCACATGCATATAATGACTATACACTCTCATGTAGGTACCAGATTTGTAACACTCATCCACATATTCATCTGTGTCCCATCTCATGTATCTCATTCCACAAGTAGCATGTGCACAAGGATTGAAGGAAAATTGAGGCTAAGAACGATTACCTTCCTCCTTCATATGTTGTTGCAGCTCTGATTGTTTCTCATGTGTCAGATCTTATGATCTGTGTCCCGGCCTTTTTCTCCCTCTGGGTGGTCAGAGAACTATAGAAAATTAAGAATAACGTCTCTCTTTTTACTCACGTGTGTGTGTGTGTATTTTTGTGTATGTATATTCTAGTTTATGAACATAATACTAATATATATAGGCTTCAAAAGCTAATATAATATTAATATATTTGTATCTCATTATTTTAATTATATTCCTAATGGACATCCACATAATTAGCCCATAATATAATTAATTAATCAATTGGGCTACTAATATTTATCAATTAATTGGCTCAGCCAATTAATTCCATATAAATAACATTGTTAAATAATGTAAAAATACATTAATCTATTAATAATGATTTCTGCGAGACAATAAATAACTAGGCAACTAATTGGGTCAGATCAGGGATCTAATACAAGAAATAAAGCAGAGCCTCAAATTAATTAATTATCTATGCTCAGCCCATAGCAAAATTAATTAATAAACACAGATTCATTCCACTAGAGAATCCGTACTGACTTACCCCTTTATCCCAAATTGAGCAAGGGCTTATATTTTAGACTTAATCGATCTCCGTATTTAAGATAGAAATATTCGTTAATTAATTAAGCTTACTGACAGCTTAAATTAATTAACACTTATATTCCTCAGTAGTACCACTCGACCTTATTAACACACCTGAACTTAATCAACCGGCTGAGTTTAGTGTGCTAATTCTTTCGAGTTCCTTAGGGGATATTATCAACCCATTTTACTAGGATACGGTTGCAAGATACGCATAACCAAAGATGAGCCACAAATGACTACTAGCACCCAAGATACGTGAAGGATTAATGAGGATTAGAAACGCTACCCTCCTCCTTCGTATGTTGTCGCGGCTCGATTGTTGCTCGTGTGTCGATCTTCTCGATCCGTGTCCCGGCCTTTTTCTTCCCTTCCGGGGTGGTCGAGAAACTAAAGAAAATAAATATTTCGTCTCTCCCTCACTCATGCACGGCGTCACAAATTTTATGAATGAGTGTGTTCTGTTTCTGAACATAATACTAATATATATAGGCTTCAAAAGCCAATATAATATTAATATATTTGTAACCCATTAATTTAATTATATTTCTAATAGGCTTCCACATAACCAAATCCATAATATAATTAATTAATTTACTCGACTACTAATATTTATCAATTAATTGGCCCACCAATTAATTCCGAGATAAATAACATTATTAAATAATGTAAAAATACATTAATCCATTAATAATGATTTCGAGAGACAATAAATAACTAGACAACTAATTGGGCCGGATCGTGGGATTCAATACAAGAAATAAAGTTGGAGCTCAAATTAATTAATTATCCATGCTCACTTTCGAGTAAAATTAATTAATAAACATAGATTCATTCCACTAGAGAATCCGTGCCGACTTACCCCTTTATCCCAAATTGAGAAGGGGCTTGTATTTTAGACTTAATCGATCTCCGTATTTCGAATAGAAATATCCGTTAATTAATTAAATGCTTACCGACACTTAAATTAATTAACATCTTATATTCCCGAGTAGTACCACTCGACATTATTAACACACCCGAACTTAATCAACCTGGTCGGGTTTAGTGTGCTAATCCTTTCGAGTTCCTCGGGGGGATATTATCAACCCATTTTACTAGGATACGGCTACAAGATACGGACAACCAACTTGAGCCACAAATAACTACTAACACCCAAGATACGTAGATCCGGTCGCGGTGACGTTCACCATAGTAGGTCAAAGTGACGGATAGCCAATCCACTCACCGAAGTCCGACCAAGCTTAAGACCGGCTAAGTCACCGAGATCTTGGTTCTCCACTAAGGTCGGTTAGGAGAACACATCTCACCGTGATCCGTCAATACACCACCTTAAGTGTAACGATAAAGACAAGCAAACTAAGACAAGCCACTTCTTATCTAAATCTAGCTTAAACCGACAAATTATCCCTTAAGTTGTCTCAATTAGTGATAATTGTTTATATCTTGTCGGTTCAACCAATTTTTGTTGTCTTCTCGTGATACCCGACACACCACACAAATCTAACTTTTATATAAGATAAATGATAACATGTGCAAATATGCATATTTATCGATAGGAGAATAAAATAGTGGTAAGGACGAAAACACATTGTATACAAGCATAAAAAAGTTCTTCAAGTATACAAAATCCCAACAATTCTCCCACTTATACTAAAGCGGACTTTTAGTATACAATGTGTCGGGCTTCTAGGTACAAACTAGTACTCAGCTATATCTCAGCTATCTAGGTACCAACTAGTACCCAGCTATATATGAGCTATCTATCCTTTCTATTACTGCATCTTCTCCAACTTATACAAAAGTTTCTGTAGTCCTAAGTGAGGAGCATCTCTACCATCCCGAAGCCACGAACATGCTTCTCGTAAGCCGGGAGTGGTAAGCTCTTCGTGAAAGGATTAGCTAGGTTGACTTCAGTTCCAATTTAATCAATCACCACGTCACCTCGATTTACGAATACTCGTATAATGTGGTACTTCCTATCTATATTTTTAGACACCTTGTGAGATCTAGGTTCCTTAGAATTTGTCACTGCACCCGCATTATCACAATAAATCGTGATCGCCTTAGGCAAATTCTGAACAATATCAAGATCCAGGAGGAAATTCTTGAGTCAAACTGCCTCTTTCGAAGCTTCTAAAGCAGCCACATACTCTGCTTCCATGGTTGAGTCCGCAATGCATTTCTGCTTTGCACTCCTCCATGAAATGGTTCCACCTCCCAAGGTAAACACATAACCCGAGGTAGACTTCTTCTCGTTTCTGTCAGCCTGGAAATCCGATTCTGTATAACCCAAAGACACTAGACTGTTTGACTGGTAAACAAGCCTATAATCTCTAGTCCGTTTAAGGTACTTGAGAATAAGCTTGACCGCAGTCAAGTATTCTTTTCCAGGGTTAGACTGATATCTTGAGACCATGCCTACATCATATGAGATATCTTCTCTCGTACAAAGCATCGCATACGTGAGGCTACCGACAGCGGAAGCATATGGTACTAGCCTCATACTTTCTACTCTTCAGGCGTTTTAGGGCAATCGATTCTTGGATAGAAAAAATGCCATATCCGAAAGGTACTTGAACCTCTCGTTGGCATTTTGCATGCTAAAACGAGCAATAACAAAGTGCCAATGTAGGACGCTTGTGACAAGCTTAATATCCTTTTCAGCGATCTCGGATAACCTTGATCCCAAGGATGTA
>CM054815.1:2012312-2165979 GCA_028984105.1 Lavandula angustifolia | reverse complement strand
CGATAGTGGTCTCGAGTTACCTCTAGGTTTCCTCATCGACTGAGTTACACGGGATTGATTCTATTCGGGAGAATCGATACGCTCGGCTACTTGCTCAGGTTTGGTTGAGATTGATAGATTTGTCTTGATTTCTTCGTACGAATCATCATCCCAACATAGGCTTGGATCTTTTCAGATTTGTCTTTTAAGCTTAGATCATGTAGCTTCTTGCGATGTCCTCAGTTGAGAATTTGAGTTATTGCTCCTGTCTTGATAGCAAACTCGTTAAAAACAACATGAGGGCTTTCCTCCACGAAAGTCCGATAGTTGAATACTCGAAAGCTTTCTTTGACCCAGTATCCTAAGAATACTCCACGATCTGACTTGCTATCAAAAGTCTTGGTGATCTTTCCCATTATTGTGGATAAAGCGTGAACAACCAAAAATATGGAAATAAGATAGAGAAGGCTTCTGCAGTTCCATAGTAATTCATATGGTGTCCGCTTATCTTTGCTTTGTCGGTAGAGATCTATTCGAGTATAACATGCGTGTCCCGGTAGCCTGCGCGAGAATTTGGTTGGGAGTCACAGTGCGAGTAGAGTCCTTCTTTGCCTCTTTTAGAGTTACATTCTTTCGTTCGGCAACTCCATTCTGGCGAGGTGTGCGTGCGGTGAAGTCTCATGCTCTATTCCATACGCTGCGAGAACTCCTTTACCATGGAATTAAGGAACTTCGGTTCCTGCATACGAGCGTATTTTCGATCTTGGTGTTCTTCTCGATCTTGAGCTTTTTGAAGCGTTGGTAACTCTGTTTTGGCGTCGAGACTTGTTGGCGATGAATATGACCCGTGTGTAGCGCGAGTAGTCATCTATGACCACTAATGCATATTTTACGCCTACGATCGTCGGCTGGGAGGCTGGACCGAACAAATCCATATGTAGCGGTGAAGAATTCCATCAGTGGAAGGCGATGGGCCTGGAGGATTTTGATTCCTTGTTTGCTTTCCCTTCGAGACATGCTTCACCCTTGAGTGTCTTTCTTTGAATACTTCATTCGGCGGTCCCCTTGCTAGAGTGTTTCTTGCAAGCTTGTTGAGTGTCTTAAAGTTGAGATGGTGAGTCTTACGTATGCCCTAGCCACCCCGTGCGGTTGTCGTTCTTCGCCTGATAAGCAAGCTTTAGGTTGGTGAGTTCCGATCGGCCGCATATATGTTCTTTACTGCGCGAACACGATAACTTACTTTGTTTTCCCCCTGTAGATTTATCAATGACATCACGAAACCGAGCGTCAAGAATCATTCTATTCGAGTTATCACAAAATTGAACGAGAGAGAAGATTATCTTTGAAGTCCTTCAACATATGATACTCTTGGAACTATTGCGGTTTCAATCTTTGAGTGTTCCATAGCATACGGTATAGCCTTTTTGCGTTGTCTCCAAAGCTCGATTCGGGGTCCTTCTTGGTAGGTCCCCACGGTAAGTCATGTGTCTTGAGCATCCATTGTTCACATACAAAGGGTCTTTGTGCACTGCAAAGCGAGAATTACATTTAAGTACCCTTTTTTTTATTTTGGGTCCTTAGATGTTAGTTTTGAAACCCATATACGTCTCACGATCCTGGTGGTCTCGGAGCAGTTTCTTTCCACTTTGATCAACATACTTGACCCTTTGGGTGAGTTGCGGCTTGACCTACGAGGCTTCACGGGTTGAGGAGTCACGATCTTACGAGTAGGTGGATTTCTTGACCTTAGCCTTACGTGTGGCTTTCTTTTTCTTGACATTTGGAGCCTCTTCGACTATAGGTTAATAATAGTATGACCCATCTTGAAATTTGGATGTCGGCTTTGGAGGTCCATCTTGATACGCCGATTTTGATTTCTTTGGTTCCCCCTTGGCTGAGGCGGGGTTTCTTGGCGCGATCTTCTTGTCGGAATGCTGCGTGTGTGGGATGAGGTGCTTTCATCTTGTTTGTTCTTTGCTAGGGGGTTCGGTATATGCTGCGTTGATAGTCTCCCCTCGAACAAATCTATCGGCAAGCCGTACTTACGAGTGTAATGGGGCGGATGAGGAAGCTCTAGGCTGAATCCAAGTCCTTCCTTGCCGGTGCTTTGGCTTATTGCTTGCTAGCATAGCCTCTAATTTCTTCTCGGCACCCATGTACCTCTCGGTCATTAGGCTCCTCCAAACATCATCACTCTTCTTGGGTGTGTCGTGCTCGGTGCGAAGTCACGACATTTCTTGCTTGGCGGAGACTTCGATTCGATATCTTTACGAGTCAAGTCATTGGTCAAAACCAAATCCGATCTTCTTGATCTTTGAGACTTGGCCATCGAGAGAGTTTATCTCCTCCACGAGTCTCAACACAAGTCCTTCGGCCTCGGTAGCAACTCGACTCTCCCAGAAAGTATCGATTCTCTACTTTTAGGGTATCCGACTCTTGAAGAGTCTTGTGGAGGCTGAGACTCATCGAATTTGTTCGTCGGCGGTTCTTCGTATGCGGTCGCGGCGTCCAAATTCTCATCTGCACCTGAAATAGTGTCGTGTGTGCGGTGTGAAGAGGAGTTAAGTGGTTCATGAGAATTTACCTCATCCTCTTAGCTTTGCCATCATGCACTTTTGGCCTGATTCTTCGACTTCAAGCTCTAAGGCCATGAAGTTTGCATCATCATCAGATGAATCCATCAAAGGAGTCGACCTCTTGAGCAGGTCGAGAGATTTTGCCGAGTTATGTAGGATTGTCTTTTACGGGTGAATTTCTCTCTCCCTTGCCTTACGTCTTTGCGCGTTCGGCCACTGCTGAGCCTCGGGATAATCATGCGATAATGTCCGGCTTCTTGCGGTTGTAACAAGCGATGACTCTTTCTTCTTTGCTTTTGCTATTCTTTGATGGTTACGAGTCGTCTTTCTTTCTACATTCGAGAAGATTGTGAGTCGGGAGTGTGTTTCGACATATAATTTGACTTACCTTTCGTTTCTAGATAGGCTTTAGTCGCACTTACTGCGTCGCTCCTTCTCCTTCGATACTACGGCAGTGCGGTGCATACTTACGAGCGAGACTTCCCTTCTTGTAGATCATTGAGTGAAGGTTCGAGTCTTACTCGTCGTTTTGCTCGTTCTTTGGAGATCTTTGTCTTGTGATGCTTTGAAAGCATGGTCGATTTTTGTGTCGACTTCGGCTCTCTGCTTTCTTTGAGGTGCAGTCGAACTCAAACTCCTGCACTGTAATTACGAAAAGATATGGTCGGGGAGACACGGCATCTAAGTCGGAATGTCGCAATAGAGTGGCAAAAGGTGTCCGGTGTCCATCGGCGGTGCCCTCGAGAATCTTGAGATTCATCTCTCGATTCTTGAATGTCTTTCCCGGCCCGTTGATAGAGTTCATCAGATTGGTAAATCGGCGTTCGGATCTTGATTTTGTGGCCGGGCATGAGAAACAAGCTTTCCGGCTTTTGGAGTTCCGGCGCTAGTTTATTAGCTTTAATCTTAGAGTCCCTCGGCTCGGTGGCGCTAGAGCGTCCCGAGTTCTTTTGCGGTCTTGCATTCCCGAACCCTACCAAGATAAGAATCACTAAGGGTGGTCGGTATAGCGTTTACGGCAGCACGGTCTAAGGTGTGAAGCTTCTTCTCCTCGGGAGTGAAGAGACTTGTCTTTGGGAATCTTCTTTCGGTCACCATTCCTCCTCCTTGAGCTTGGTCATGAGTTACGACACTATCGATCATGGGAGCGATAGGTCCGTCTTCAAGCACTTGAGTCATGCTGTAATGGAGGGATGTCGGATGTGCTTCCATTCGACTCGCCGTACTCCGTAATTCTCCACCGAGAACATGGGTACCATCCTTATACGACATATCGGCCATGAAGAATATAGATATGAATGTAGAGTGATATGCGGTGAAAGCGTTTTCCTCACGGATCCGTTCGAATAGACCCGGTCTCAAAGTGACAAGAGTCTTAAAGAACTCCCGCTACGATACCAATTGTTGGTCCCAGAGTGTACGGTCGGGTGTAGAGGGGGGGGGTGAATACACTGATTCGATTTCTCAACTTCAAACTTGAGCAGTCCTATTCGGGATGGTGTACGGCCCAAACTTGATTCGGCCGGACCGGACAAGCTGTTTACGAATCGAGTTAAAGGCTAAAATCTTGGCTCGGGTGAGATACCGCTAGCCCGGCTAGGTCGGGAATTCGGTATCTCGATAAGAGTTCGGTGCGCGGAATAGTGTAGGCCCCGAAATCGGTTTTGTGAGAAAGCGTTTTAGAGTCTCGGTTCGGTAGATTTAAAAGTTCGGTATCTTTGAGACGAGTTGATTGATTTTAAATATGATGTTCGGTATGAATAGTAAAATCAATGCACAGTTAAGAAAGCGATAAGAGACACGAGGATTTTTAAAGTGGTTCGGATATCGCTCAAATCCTACGTCCATTGTCCCGAATGATCGAGGAGGCTATTTATTATCTGAGTTAGTCTCGGTGCACCTTGCCCTGCTCCAGGCGAAAGCCGCGTCTTGGTTTTTATGCGATCCGAGTCTCGGTTACAACACTATCAAACTTAAAGTGTTTGACAAACTTCTCCAACGGTGAAGGAGTCCTTCTCCGATAAGGATTGGGTTCAAATGTGAACTCCTTCGTCTAAGCTATGGATATAACAAGTGAGCTTAGGGTTAGAGGAATAAGGAACGAGAATGTAGCTATCTAGAGCGACGAACGGTGAGGGTTTAGCTATAGGTTCGTGTCGGTCGCTTGGATCTTAGAAGCTTATGTCGGTTCGGCTTGGTTTCTTTTGAAAGTGGATGTAGTCTTTCGCCTGGGAGATAACTCGATTGATTCTTGCGGAAGACTTAGTCGTTAATTTCGCTCGTTTGAATGCTCTCTCGTGTTCTAGGTGCGCGCATTCTCTTCAAATCTTGAATGATCCCTCTATTTATAGAGCGGGAGATTGAAAATAGATCCGTTGGAGATGATCTTCTTCTCTCTCTCTCTTTTTGGTGGCAAACGGCTCTTTTGGTGTAGGTAACGAGTGTACTTTCCCACCTTTTTAGGTAAAAGGTTGTTGCCGACTTTAGCGGGGTGAGAAGACACGTGTATGCTTGTCATTCGTTGAGGTGGATGGAGTGGTTGAGACGGCCTGAACTTCGAGACGGGCGAAGGCGACTTCTCTCTTCCTCATACATGACAATGCGATTGTCTTTCAAAAAGATTCAGACAGTCCCGAAGACTATGCGCCGTTCTTGAGTCGACCTTGTATTGATAGATAGGCTAGCGAGATAAGTCTAACGATGATCAGCTACGAGTCCGGTGAACTACTCTGGCTGAGTTCGGTTCAGTGACTCTCTCGTTATCTTGCTCTGCTTGAGTCCGGTATCGCTTGAGTCTTCTGCCCTAGTCTTGAGGGCGATGAGCTGCGGCGCCTTGACCGGAGAAGCGAGTATCTCTTGAGTGCGAAACCTCGGGGAGACAAATACGAATACAAAGGAATGGTTCACCGATCGGATAGGGTTTTGGGATCTTCAAATCTTCTCAACGAGTTCGGAGAGCACGAGGCTGCGGCGTGATTCGAGTATAGAAGATAGAGTCATTTCCCACAAGTATGATCATCTTGAGGATTGAATCATCACCCGACAATATGTAATACTCTTCAAATTTCAACTATCATGCTTCAAGAGAGTTCGTAAAACATGCGATGACATGTGTCGAAAAAAGTTTAAAATGCCTTGGCTAAAATTTTACTAACTCGAATAAAAGAAACGGTCGAGGCTCAAATTGGTTCACTAAGGGATAATGTCGGGTCGAAAATATTTTGTCGCGGCCGTGTGGCTAAAAATCCCTAGTGCCTCTTATCATTTATCACAAGTGACTCAAACATATTGTGACTTTGCGGATAAACACTCTCGAAAAGAATAGTAGGAAGTGTCCTACTTTAAGGCTCAAATCTTATTTAAGTGAGTGGTTATAAAATTTCGACCCGACAAAGTTTATTTTTCGTCATCCCAAATTACATGCACACATGTGCCTAGATCTACTCTTCACAAGGTCTACAAGCTAGCATATTGAAACATAAAAGCACAAACAAGACATGCTCGATCATAGAAAACGACACTTCAAAAATAAAAAATTTTGGCATGCTTCGACACAAAATACCCCCCTCCTTACACTTAAACCTAGCTCGACATCGAGAAGAGAGAAAAGACAAAACAAAGAGAGAAGGCATGACAAAATAAACACAAACACACCCTCCTTGCACTTGATCCCTATCAAGTGTAAGAACAAACTAAATCTAAAGACAAAAGACAAAAATAAAAAGAAACACCCCCCTCTTTACACTTGATCCCTATCAAGTGTAAGAACAAGAAAGACACACAAGAACAAACTCAAAACATAAAACAAAAAAAAAAAAACACAAAAACGAAAAATAAAATTGGGGAAGAAAAGTCACCATTCGCCGCTGAGGCGGGCGAGGCGGTGCGCTCATAACTTTGTGGCGGAGAGGATCTACTCTGCGACCAAGCAAATCCGAGATCATCAGTAGGGTCCGCACGGTATCCAAAGCTGAGTAAAAGCACTCGTGACCACGAGGTCCCGGTGGATAAAAGCTGGATCTCCGGTTAAGCGGTGGTACGGTGGCGAGTATGCCTCGACAAGTTCCAATCAAACAAAGGTGGAGGATCCACCTCTAGTCAAATAACTTTGCATCATATATGACAAAGTTGCGTTCAATGAGCGTGGCAAGAATATGGCATAAAGTCATGCGGCCGCACGGTGTGACTAGCAATTGTGAAAATGTTCTTAGCAATCCACCGACCTAAGTTAAGACGGCGCCTAGTAGTCATGCACCATAGAAAATACAATTCATTTGTAGTCACCTTTTCAAAAGAAGTACTCTTTCCGATTAGGTTATGGGATAAGTATTGGTGGCACATGCGAAGGGGCGGGATCTTCTAGAAAACTTACGTGAGAGCCGGATGGCAAACTCATCCGGGTCGCTTGGGGCGAGAAGCCTCCACGCGGCCGTGAACCAATATAAGTTGTGTCCTTGTTCGGCAAAGCATGAAAACCCATCTCAAAATGACCAAAATAATAATCATCAAATGAACATATCCCTAGTCTAGCATTCCATTCGGCCACTTGAAACATGATAAGTCCCTCCGAACAAGCGAAACTTCGACTACAAGGTGTAACCAAATCTTTGTCACCCCGAAAATGAAAAATAATAAAGAACTCACTTGCAACCTCTATTTAACACGGATAGTGATGCGATTCAAGCAACCAAGACCAACCAACATTTCTAAAATATGCAAAGAAAGGTGCGATAATACCTTCGCGCGAAGAAACGTGCGATCGAGGAGTCGGCCACTTTGGAAGTCCTTGCCCTCGCGCTCTTGTAAATGCAAATTCATGTACTCAATCTCGGAGGTGAGAGAGGGCATGCACGGCTTCCGGCGAATCGATATGGACAACCATGCGGTTTCCATACTCCTCAGCTCTTGGAAAAGGCGAAGACGAATCGGAGTCGACAAGAGATAAGGAATTCAAGTTGAAGTCTTCTTCAAAATCGCCATCGTGATCATCGGACTTATAGTCCAAATCTTCCTCCTCTTGGCTCGACAATTTCGCATGTAAGCTTTCGCTCCAATTAACGCCATCATAATAGTTGAGTGGTGGTGGTGGATTTTAAAACTCGAGAAATGGCAACCACTCGTAAAGAGTTTGTGGAGTTCGGGGCGGCGGATTAGACGAAGAAGCACCATCCGCGCGGGTTGTTCTCGGCTTTTACACCCCTTGAGCGATGTGGTGGGGACGGCGGAGGCGTGGGCTCGGGCGTCGGTTCGGGCGTCGGCTCTTGTGGCGGTTCGATAATAGTAACTCCCGTATGTTAACCGTCTTCTAGGCGGTTTCGCGGGGAAGAAGTGGACTCAGTGGCATAGTGCGATCCGGTGTCGGCTTCCATGGTTGGCGAGTTCGGCTCTACATACTCGAATTCCTGCGCGGTTGCGGTTCAAATTCTAGGAGCGGAACTTAGGGAAGGGGCACGGCCTCCCTATGGGCGGCGGGCGTTGCGGCTCGGATCCGCACGAGGGCGGCGAACCAACGGGTGGCAACGGGCAGTCAGATTTCTTCTTCGGAGCCATGGCGGTGGCGTCTCAGCCCGGGCGGGGAAGAGACTTCTCGAAAAAGTTGAAGATCTTTGTAGAGAGGGAAACTAGGGGCGGCGGTTATAGAGAGGGAAAGTGATTTGAATAGTAACAAGTGGTAGGGTTTGATCCCCCTCTCTCCTTTTATAGACGTGAAGTTTACAATTAGGCCCTCTCGGTTGTGCGGTTAAGAGATTTGGTCCCTCCTTCTTTTCAATTCAGCCCCCATCTTTTTCTCAACTTAAATTAACTCCAAATTTTAGTCATCTATGCAATTGAGTCCCAAAAACGTTCCCTTACTTCAATTGGGTCCCTTGATTTTGGAAATGGCAATTAAGACCCCGAATTCTTCTTCTCATCATCTTTGCTCCTCCAAATTCCGTCTCCTTACACTTTAGACCCCAATTCCATACTTAGCCAAAATCTAAAAAAGAAAAGAAACAACACCAAGCATAAAATCAAACTAAAAATACGAAATCAAAGGAAAACGAAAAAAAAAAATGGGTTGCCTCCGGAAGCGCCTCTCTTTAAAGTCTTTGGCTAGACCTCCTCTTTAGAGAGTCGAAATATAAGAGGAATGGACAAGCTCTGCTCGTCCACATCTTCTATCATTGCGGCGGCATGATAAATCTTAAGGTGATGACGGGTTGACGGTGAAAGTCTCGTACGAGTCCAATTTACGTATCACCCGCTTTGCCCCTTTGGCGGCGACGAACATACCCGGAATGGACCTATCCATCTCGGCGGAGCTTTCCGGGCGTGATGCGTAGCGCGATTGGTAAAAGCAATACAAGTTGGCTACTTCAAAAAGTCTTCATACGGATCGCTTTATCATGCCGCGCCTTTGTGCGATCTTTGTACCTCATAGCCGCATCGAGAGGACTCCAGCCCGGATTTCTTCAAGCTCTTGAAGGCGATATTTCCTCTCCTTAGCACTTTCGGTCGGATCCAAATTGACTTTACGTACCGCCCACCGGGCCTTGTGTTCCAGCTGCACGAGGCCAGTGACATAATTTACGAAAATTAATCTATACGAGACATACGAGTGGAGTTTTATAGGGCTATTCGATAAGCCCGTAAGGCGTCATCCGGCCTCATACTCCAATCTTTCCTTGACGGGTTGACCGTTTTCTCCAAGATAGACTTGACTTCCCGATTTGACACCTCGGCTTGCCCATTCGTTTGAGGATGGTAAGCGGTAGAAACTTCGATGGGCTACTCCATATTTCTTCATCAACGGCGTATGGTACGGTTGCGAGAAATGTGTTTCTCGATCACTTATGATGGCCTTAGGTACGCCGAATACGCAAAAGATGTTAGTTCGAATAAATCCACGCAGCCACTTTAGAGTCATTAGTTTTTGTAGTCTTTGCCTCGACCAAATTAGAAACGTAATCAACGGCAAGTAAAGCATTACACGTTACCCTTTGAATTAGGAAACGGATCCATGAAGTCCATACCCCATTACATCAAATATCTCACAAAATCTCAAAGGATTTTGGGGCATTTCATCCTTCATAGATATATTCCGGTCGTTTGGCAATGTGGACATGACTTACGGTGTCGTAGGCGTCGAGGTGTAGGCTCGGCCAAAAGAATCTTTGCATCCGACACTTTTCTTGCGGTCCGTTTTGGTCGAAGTGTCCTCCATAAGCGGATGAATGACAATGGAATAGGATGTCGCCTTGCTCTTATTCCGGAATGCATCTTCATATAACTTGATCAACTCCCGTTTTCCAAAGGATTGGAGAGTCCCGGAAGTCTTGCTTACACTCGCTCTTTAATTTCGCTTTTTGGGCATGAGTGAACTCGGGTGGAAGGCTGCTCGGGAGAGATCAAGAAATTCATAATTTTAGCAAACCAAGGTAATTTAGAAGTGTTACCCGCGGTTTTTAGCAATTACGGTTCGGAATTATCTTGACTAGGCGGTGAGACACTTCTGGACTCCAATAGTAAAAATGCTGTGCGGGCGGAAGCTTGGCAAGGCGGAAACCGTCTCGGGAACAACATATAAATGCTCTTCGGGAAAAGTCTCCTTAATTGGCTCTCCATCATCTTTTTGAATCAATCGACTCGAGTGATCCGCCGCATGGTTTTCGGCTCCTTTCTTGTCCTTAACCTCCCAATCAAATTCTTGTAAGAGAACAATCTATCGGATAAGTCTCGGCTTTGATTCCTTCTTGGCAAGGAGGTGCTTGACGGCGGCGTGATCGGTATACACAATGATCTTCGAGCCAGTAAATATGAGTGGAACTTGTCGAAGGTAAAGACGATAGCTAACAACTCTTTCTGTGGTGGAATAGTTGCATTGTCTTTGATTTAATGTCTTGGGCGCATAATAAATCACGTGGCTCTCCTTTCCGATTTCTATCCCGGCCTTGCCTTGCATTGCATAGTCGAAGCATCGCACATAATCTCGAATGACTTGTTCCGGTCCGGGGCGCATTACGAGGGAGCTAATGTAAGCTTGTCTTTAAGGACGGTGAAGGCCTCCTTACACTTAGTATCGAAATCAAACTCGACATCTTTGTGAAGTAGCATTGTTAGTGGTTGAGTGATTTTTGCAAAATCCTTTATGAAACGCCGATAGAAGCCGGCGTACCCTGAAAACCACGAACTTTCTTTGGAGTAGTCGAGATATGGCAACTTCGCGATGGCCTCCACTTTTGCCTTGTTGACTTCGATTCCTCTTTTAGAAACAAAGTGACCGAGCACTATCCCTTCGGTCACGATGAAATGGCATTTGTCGTAGTTCAATACCAAGTTCTTCTCCACATATTGAGCTAGGACTTTGTCGAGCTTCTTCAAGCACGAAGTGTAAGAATCACCATAGATGGTGAAGTCGTCCATGAAGACCTCTATGCAAACCTCGATGAGGTCAGAGAATATGCTCATCATGCACCTTTGAAAGGTGCCCGATGCGTGCATAATCCAAATGGCATTCTACGATAAGCAAGCGTTTCCATAAGGGCATGTGAGCGTTGTCTTGTCTTGATCCGCACTTGGATTTGGAAATAGCGGCTATATCCGTCAAGAAGCTAAAATAGACTTGCCCAGTAAGTCTCTCGAGCATTGATCAATAAATGGAAGCGGGAAATGGTCCTTTCGTGTCGTCTCATTAAGCTTCCTATAATCGATACACATGCGCCATCCGTCACTAAGCGTAACCAATTCGTTCTTCTCATTCTCGACAACTAGGAATCCGGACTTCTTGAGCACAACGTGTACGAGACTTACCCGTTTGCTATCCGAGATGGGATAGATAATTCCCATGGATAAGAGCTTCAATACTTTTTTCAGCCACGACCTCCCTCATCTTCGGATTGAGTTTTCTTTGATGGTCTCGGAAGGGTTTGCTATCCGGCTCCATAAGGATAGAGTCTTTGGAAATGTCGGGACTTATCTTCGGTGATGTCGGCTAAAGTCCATCCTATGGCTTTCTTATACTTCTTGAGAATCTCCAACAACGCCTTCGCTTGATTTTCATCAAGTTCTTTATTTTTGATGACGGGCGGCGTCTCAATATCTCCGAGATAGGCATACTTCGGGTTTGTTGGAAGTTGCTTAAGTTCCGGCTTTGGTGCCTTGATGATTGATGGCAACGGCTTTTCGAAGCGTCTTTGGCCCAGGTAGTTGAGACATCTTTGCCGACAGTTTTCAATTACGTAGTTGTGTACAAAGCCGAGATGCGGTTTGTCGATATCTTCATCCCTCATATCTTCGAGGTCCGATTTGGTCGGTCCTTGAGTCAAGGTAACCTCCATTTTATCTGCATCACATACGTCTCAAGATATTCTTGGACAAAGCTTTCAATGGAGTCGATAGATAAAGCATCTTCATTTTCATGATCAAAAGGCATCTTAAGTGCTTGGCAATGTGATGAACATAGATTTCATTATGATATGCAACAACTTATAGATCCTTCATCTACATTGATTATGGCCTTCACGGTTTTTAGGAGCGGTCACCCCTGATAGAACACCCGTAGTACCCTCAACTTTCCTATCATTAGTGTCCATGATATAGAAATCTGCTTTGGATATACAAAGTTGTTAATCGACCAAGATGTTTTCAAGTAGACCTCTTGGGGCGATGCATGACCTATCCGCTAATTGAATTATCACTTTGGTGGATACTAATTCGGCTCAATCAATTGATTATAAACGGATAATGACATAACATTAATGGATGCTCCTAAATCAAATATAGCACCTTAATCATAACATTTCCCATCAAGCAAGGTAGTGTAAACATGCACGGATCGGCACACTTAGCGGGTAGCATCCTTTGAATGATTGCTTAGGGGCGAGTGGTCCGTGACAATTTTCCCGGACTTTAGGATTTTTCCGGCAATAAAATCCTTCACGAACTTCCCGAACTTTGAAATTTTGGCGGCTTCAAGGAAAGGAATGTTGATCTCTAATTTCTCGAACAGCTTAAGGTAGTCCATTGTACTCCTTGTTCAACATCTTTTTCCTTTTCGAGCTTCGGGAAATGGTGGAGGAATTAGATTTTCATGTTCAGATTGGCCGGTCGGGGCGTCCTCCTCATCTCTTTCTTGTTACGGATCTTGGCATCTTTGCTCTTTTGAGCCTTTTGATGATATAGGTTGTTATGCGGCCTTCTTCTTCTCTGTGACTTCTCTGTTGACTTCTCACGGGTGTCTTGCACGTACGGTCGGGCCGGGTAGTTCCTTCCCCCACGCAATGTGATATGGTTGCGGTTAAGGCATTAGGGTTACTGGCGAGTTTGGTGGAAGGCGCCCTTGGGAAGTTTTTATTTCTGAATGGTAGAATTGAGCTTATTCATACGCTTGGTCAAATTATCCATAGTCATTTGTTGCTCTTTCTTCGTACGATTAATCTCCCGTTGGGGTGCATCATTTCATACGCATTTGTTGTTGAAATGCGGTGGTGTCCTTCGCAAAGAAACTATTTCGGCTAAAAGCTTTTCTAAAGGAGCACTTGCTTTGCTCCGGCCCGGGCGGGCGGGGCACTCTGGCTGCTTGGCTTGCCTTTGATGCGGCGGTCCATACGTCTGCGATAACTATTCTTATTAGGAGGTTGATACGGCTGCTGATAGCCTTGTTCTTTCTTTGGTTTGGTTGCTTAAATTGGGTTTAAGGCGGATTCCTCGGCTGAAAATGCTCATCCGGTTGCTTCAGCGGAGGTTTGGATGAACCCCTTCTTTGCCCGCTTCAATTTCCAGTTGCATTTATATCTTCTCTCGGACATTGCGGCGACGTGTGTCCTTTCTCTCCGCATGCTCCACATGCATGATCGGTGTTCGATCGGCTCGAAGCGGGAATATTACGCTTAAGTATTAAATCGAGCTTGTCTTACTGATAGGCTGAATTTTGCCTCCACCTTACTATCGATCTCATCCATGTAATCGGAATGAGACCAGCGACGCAGCTCTCCTTGTTCGTCTCGGCTCCTTGTATTGCGAGGTGGATTCCATGAGTCCTTCATTAATGTTCATTGCATCTTCGTAGAGGTTTGTGTGGAAATTCCCTCTCGAGACCAGATATCAACCATGGCTTTTGCTTACGTGCGTCGTCCCTTGATAGAATATGCGTAGAAGCTCCACATCCGAGTAGCCATGGTTCGGATAACTATCGACAAGTCGTCCAAATCTCTCCCAAATATGCGCCGAAAGTCTCATCGATTTCTTGAGCGATCCGGAAATCTGCTTCTTAGGTGCATTTGTCTTTGATTGCGGGAAATATTTCTTCAAGAAGGCCGTACGCGTCACGGGCCCGCGTCGTGATCGTGTTTGGCTTTAGACTTGAGAACCACGCTTGTGCTCCATCTTGCGGTGTGAAGGGAAAAGCCTTGAGCTTGAATGCATCCCGATTGCCTTGCCGATGCGGGTTGCGAGACTTGGTTGAACGGCGCCGGAAAGGAATTTGGATTCTCGTTCGTCCTCCCATAAAACTTCGGCATAGCGGTGACCATATTCAGCTTGACATCAATTTGTTCGGTAGTTGTGATTTGGATTTGACTAGGAAGGTTCGCTCCCGTATCAAGCGATCCGGTATTCATCCTCAAGGGTTGTGGATTGTGCACTTCTTCCATCTCTTCCTCCCTCGATTACGAGCTGAGTTCTTTGGAGTATTATGCCTTGTTTTATCGAACAAAATAGTCTACGGTTACGAGTCGCTGATCGATCACCGGCGTACGTTACGTCTCCTGACTAGGCAGTTAAGACGTTTCTTGCCTCGGACAGAATCTGTTGCTTTTGCAGCATTGTCCTCTTCCTATTCCTCTTTGCTGTTTTCTCGACCTCTGTTTATAGGGTATCGAACACAGGGAACGGAGGACTAGACACGATAATTTTCTACTTATCTTGAGTTTGGTTAGCAATCACGCAAGTTTTGGGATTTTATCTAAACTAAGAAATTATTAAAAGCGAAAGAAATCGTAAAAACTGGAAACTGAAATTAAACTGTTTTAACTAGGCAGTTGAGAGATGGGTCCAGCAGAATATTCACACACACGTATTTCCAATCATCGGCACATAAAATTAATTAATCTCACGAATCAACTTGTTATAGATTACCGTAACTTAAACTGCGTAATCCTCACTCCCGCTTACTTAGTCGGTAACGGCCATCTTGGGCGTCGAAGCGACTACTTCCCTAATTTAGCTACAACCTACGTTGTTGGGCGATCAATAGATTTAATAGCTAAACAACTTTATCGAACTAAGGGAGCCTAGTATAGGAGCATACTCGTATGTTGGGCTACTTACCTAGCCTTGTTCCAATTATTCTAATGAATAACTTTGCTACTTACCTAGCCTTGTTCCACGAGAAATGATGGAAGTACTAAGTTAGCTACAAACTACGCTACTTAGGGTGGCCGATCCAAAATTACTAGTCGAGATTAAATAAACCGAGAATTAACCCCAAAACCCTTCAATTAATTATTAGAACCTAAGCCTCATGTCTTTGTTCACGTGTGCATTTTACATCCTGCCGGACCACTAAAAGTTTAGCTACTCATGGGGGCTGTCCCGAGTGCACGGGTAAGACACTTTGCAAAATAGAACATTCATTATTCGTAACCCTAATTCTAGAATGCCCGGCCGAAAATAAAATAAAAGATATGAACTAAGGCTGAAAAGCGAAACACGTCTTGAATTAAAAACTAGAATGGAAATAAGATCAAGAGTACCCAATTAGCCTTCGACCTCTCAAGCGAACGGAAAGTAAGCAACGAACTAAACTAGCATTCGAACCTTAATAAGCGAAAAATGAAAGTGTTTGTTTCTTCGACTCAAACTAACGGCTTGCATGAAATAGAAATGGAGCGGTGGTTGGTGTTCTTCTCCTCGGCGAAGGCGGATTCGGCAACGGCGGCGGTGATGATCGAGCCGTGGCGGCGGCGGTATGAAGTCGTGAATGGTTGGACGAAAGGAGTTGTATCATGTATGAGGAGGGTTGTGAGGAGGTGTTGAATTTCGTGCCTTCCTTCTCCTTTTATATGAATGCTCCTAGGAATTATATTACATCTAGGGTTCCGTTTCGGATAAGGAAAGGATCTACGAGATAAGGTAAATATATCCTCCTTCCTTATTTATCTCATTTCCTTCCTTCCTTCTTTTCTTGGCCAAATCCGCTCAAAATCTCGCCATTCCATTGGAAAATGCATTGCCACATCATCTCCACGTAACGTGCCAAGTCGGCCTAATTTCCGGCACATCTGCGAAAAAAGCGTCTCGCCTTTGCACGGTTAAGAGACTTTCCGGACATAAATAATTAGGTGCGAAGCGACTCATCCCACTCCTCCATGAAATGGCTCCTCCTCCCAAGGTAAACACATAACCCGAGGTAGACTTCTTTTCATCTCTGTCGGCTTGGAAATCCAGTGCGTATAACCCAAAGACACTAGGCATCGACTAGTAAACAAGCTTATAATCTCTAGTCCGTTTAAGGTACTTGAGAATATGCTTGACCCCCGATCCGGTGTTCCTTTCTAGGGTTATCTTGATATCTTGAGAGCATGCCTACAATATATGAGATATACGGCCTCGTACAAATCATTACATACATGAGGCTACCGACAACGAAGCGTATAGTACTAGCCTCATACTTTCTATCTCTTCGGGCGTTTTAGGAGTGCGATTCTTGGATAGAAAAATGTCGTATACGAAAGTTCTTGAACCTCTCTTGACATTTTGCTTGCTAAAACTAGAAATAACAATGTCGATGTAGGACGCTTGTGACAAGCTTAACATCCTTTTAAAGCGATCTCGGATAACCTTGATCGAAAGGATGTAATTTCAAACTCAATTGAATCGGGCCTACACATTTCCGCACTCTCCCGAACTCTTGCTTGAACGGTACTAGAATTCGACATACGTCGGCTAGCGAGGAGCCTCGGTATAGTCGGTCACTTTGTCCACGCGATCGAGAACAACTTACTTGGTCTCTTGAACTTGTTCGGCAAAGGTATTCTTTTGAATATGACTGTTCACGTTTTAAGTTTAAAAAGTTTTTAGGTGTATTCACCCCCCTCTACACCGGACGTTTATCTTGAGACCAACAATTGGTATCGAGCCGGAGTTCTCTAAGACTCTTGTTATCGAAGCGGGTCTACTTGAGCGGATCCACGAAAACATTTTCTTTGCATTTTAAAATGTTTGATATGTCGGGAATCGGGATGGTACCCATGTTCTCGGTAGAGAACTACGGGGGTAAGAGCGACTCGGAAGGGGAAGCTCATCGACTTCCCTCCACGATAGTATGACAAAGGTCTTGGAAGACGAGAACTATCATACCCATGATCGATAGTGTTGAAGTCCGAGGATCCAACACGAGGACGAGCGGTGGCCAGGAAGAAGGTTCCAAAAGATAGAAGCCTTTTCACTCCCGAGAAGAGAAGAAGCTTCACAATCTTGGCCGGGTTGCCGGGGAATGCCATCCCGGCCACCGTGAGCGACTCTTATCTTGGAAGAGTTCGGGGCGCATGTCGACCGAAGAACTACGGGATACTGCGGCGCCTGCGAGTCGGTGGACTCGAAAGATCAAAGCTAACAAGTTAGTCTTTGGAACTCCGGAAAAGTTTGGAGAGGCTGTCTCCCATGCCGGTGACATGATCGAAGATCTTAATGTCGGATTTACGGATCTCGATGAACACCGTCAATAAAGTTTGGGAAAGGCGTTCTCCAACCGAGAGATGAATCTCAAAATCTTGAAACCTTTGCCAGGAGACGGACATTGGACTCCCTTTGCTACTTTGCTTAGACATTCGATCTTGATATTGTTTTCCTAATCATATATTTTAAGAATTAAAAAGGCTGAGGAGTTCGAGTTCGGTCTACCACAAAGGAAGCGGCGCTAAGGCGACACTTAGATTGACCGTGCTTTCAAAGCGTGAGTCGGCACTGGCGACTCCCGCATGTAGCAAAGCCGAGCCCCTTCAACCGGCGATCTACAAGAAGGAAGCCTAGCTAAGAGATGTGCCTTTGCTTGCCATCAAATATCGAGAAGGAAAAGGAGCGATAAGCTTTCTAGAGTCGTCGAGAGACTCGAAGAGTAAGTACGAATACTCACCTAAGTGCACTCCTGAACCACATGCTTCGAATGCGGGGAAACGGGAGGATTCCGCACGGTCGAAAGACGGGGAGAGCAAAGAAGGCGAGAATGACCTCCTGCTACAGCGCAAGAAGCCGAGGACACTACCAACATGGTATGCCATGAGCTCGGTACGGTGAAAGAGCGGCACGAAAAGCTCGAAGGGAGAAGTTCATCAAAAAGCGTCAAGCGTACATTGCTCGGTGAACTTTCGGAGCGACTCAAATGAAGTCGATTCCTTCATGGGTTCATCGGACGATGAAGGCTGCATTTATGGCCCAAGAGCTTGAAGAAGATCTTGAAAAGTGTCTAATGGCGGGGAGAAGAGGATGAGATAAACTCTCACGCACCATTTAACTCTTCTTCACCTTTGCACACAAGATCCTATTTCACGTGCGAAATGAGAATCTAGACGTCGCGATTGCATATGAAGAACTACTTGACTAGCGGATTCGAGATGAATATGCGGCTCACTAAGACACTTCAAGAGTTGGATACCACGAAAGTGGAGAATCGGGAGACTTTCTCGGGGGGAGTCGGGTTGCTGCGAGTCGGAAGGACTTGTATTGAGACTCGGGGAGGAGATTAACTCTCGATGGCCAATTCTCGGCAACAAGAAGATCGATCTCGAGTCGACCAAGGACTTGACTCGGAAGGATGCTGGAATTAAGTCTGCTTGAGCGGAAGTTCTTAGGACTTCGGACCGAGCATGAAACTCTCAAGAAGAGTGACGATGTGCCGGAGGAACACGATGACGGGAGCGATACATGGGTGACGAGAAAAAGCTTGAGGTGATGCTAGCCAACAACGGGCCTAAACATTCCCAAGGAGGGACTCGAGTTCGGCCATGGAGCCTCCACATCTCCCACCACACGCTCGAGATAATCGGTGGTGGTAAGTTTATTCCAGGGGAGGCAATCATTCGAAATCTTTTGAACCCCCTAGCAAAGAACAAACAAAAGATGAAGGCACCTCATCCGAACTATCGGAGATCGACAAGAAGATTAGCTCAAGATCACCCCGGTTCGGTCGAGGGGGAACCAACTAAGTCAAATGGGGCGTCGGTATGGACCTCCTCAGCGGACACGTCCCGACTCGGTATGGGTCATATTACTATGATCCTATAGTCGGAAAGAGGTTCTAAAGGTCGGGAAGAAGAAGAAGAAGAAAGTCGTTCTGAAGGCTATGGTGAGCAGTCCACCTTCTCAAAAGATCAGGACTCGTGAACCAGTAAGCCTTAGAAATCAACATCAACCAGTCAAGTGATTAAGTTTGTTGATCAGAGTGGAAAGAAACTGTCTGTGACCACCAGGGTCGTAAGATAGATTTGGGTTTCCAAAACTAACATCTAAGGTTGCAGGGTGAAAATATTGAACTAACTGGTTATTCTGATACTGACTATGCAGGTTGCAGGATTGACCGAAAATCAACTTGGGAACTTGTCAGTTCCTCGGCAGTAAGCTAATCTCATGGTTTTCAAAGAAACATCATTCAGTAGCGACGTCAACTACTGAAGCTGAATACATGGCTGCCAGAAGTTGTTGCACCCAAATCCTTTGGCTGAGACAGCAGCTACGCGACTATGACGTCATTCAAAATGAAGTACCGATCTTCTGTGATAGCTCTAGTGCCATTGTAATCACTCAGAATCCTGCTCTTCATACTAGATGCAAGCACGTGGACATCAGACACCACTTCATTCATGACCATGTCGAAAAGAAGGATATCAGAATGGAGAAGATCCATACTGACGATCAAAGGGCCGATATTCTGACCAATCCTCTAGCTGAAGCCAGATTCACAGAAGTTTCAGTAGAGCTAGGTCTGCTGAACCCCGTAGAGGAGCATTCAGCATGGGGGAATGTTCTCTCTCAGTACTGGACTTATTCAGTACACAGAGATTCAGCAACCAACTACACGAGGTATCAGCTGACTACGATGTTCAGCTGACAGGTTTGCGTATCTCTTTTCAGTAGTCAACCTAGTATTTAATGCTGTTATGAATTGGATTCAGCATCGTATTCAAGGCCTTAGAGAATGTCATTTATTATAAATGGTTTCGTTAAATGCACAACATTCTATGCTAAGATTCTTTGAACTACGCTTTGCATTAAAAACATGTCTTGTCAACTTACTTCTTTGGCTATATACAAGTGTATTTTGACTTAGGCGGCTATATTGATCATTACTTTTTATAAAATCAAATCCGGACCGTCCATGTCATAAAGCGGGATTTAAGGCTGAAGCTGTTCATCTTCACTTTCATATATATCAACGTTTAAGTTACGAAAACCGCCATTTTCACTTTGTGCTTAAAACCCAAACTCTACGAAATTAAATTTTTTTACTTGGAAAGCGCATTCATCTTCAATCGGGAGACTATTACGGTAGATTTTCATGCTTATTTAGTATTTACACTTACATGTTATATATGATTCAATGCGATACAAAGTTACAGATTCGGCTATGGCGCAAACAAACATTTCGGTTACTTCTCCGGTCAACATGATCGAGATCTTAGAGAAGGGCCAGTATGGTGTGAACCCGTCATGGTCGAGATCTTCGATTCGCTCGGGGCATACAGTGCAGCGTTCTTGTCAAGGAAGCCGATGTTCTTCCTTCCTGTTAGATAAGCCGAGTTATACAGGCGAGAAGGCGTAGATGGTGATAGCGTCGGAAGATTCATTATCCATCACGTGGCTGACCCCTCCGGCACTAATGAAGAGATGAAGAAGATGTCCATCAAACAAGCTCTTCGGAGGAGCTTCAAGCTACCGAGACGGCGGGATAAGTGTAGCGGGGTACAAGGATGACATGATCATTGAGTATCGGGGAGATCTTTTGTGGGGAGCCAACAACCTTCGGAGCGGCGTTCCCAGAAGAACTCAATCTCTTGCCTCAACATCGTGCTCTAGCCTACATCGTAACCCAAATCACGACAAGCCGAGTTGACTCTTTTGATCGGGTGTCCGGGCCGAAGCTCCGGATGATGATGCTAATTTATGATAGAGCTAAGGTGGAGCCGGACGAGAATTCTTTCTCGAGAGAATTCCGGACACGACAGTACGCCAAATTTGATAAGTCCACATATAGCCTAAGTGTCAAGGAAAGGCTGTTATATGGGATGAAGGCGACCATCATGATAGAAGATTTACGTGGTTCGAGACCATATAAAATACGCGGACGGGGGATACTTCAATCCCAAAAAGATTCACTTTCACGGCAAAGCGGCGGCCCTTCGGCGGATTAGGGGCGGGGGCTGGCTTGAAGTGAGGAAGGGAAAGAGAAAAACTACAACTCCCGCGACGGGGGTCTATTCCTCGGGAAGACCCCTCGGAAGACACCCCAAAAGAAACGAGAAGAAGTCTTACGAACAAGGCGTGATCATACCTCCATTTAGATTGAGAGATGATTACGAGTCATACGAGAAGACGGTCTCGGTGGAGGGACTGACTCGAAAGAGAAGGCGGCTCAAAAGAGAAGACGGTCTGCGAGAAGGAAATCTCGGTGGAACGGGGGACAAAACATGATCCGACAACTCCTATATCTCGGTCCCACTCGATATTCCACCACTCACTTCGGCATTCCTTACGCTAAAAAAGACAATGTCTCCCATTGACTTGGATGAAATGGAGACCAGCCACGGATTGAGACAATTGGGTACGAGGCTAAAGCTCTTGGGGATAGAGCCACCGAGAAGTCTCAGAGGCCATACAAGAGATCACAAGTCATTCATACTTGGTGAACATTGGTCGGAAGGCCGGGCTTCAAATGCGATAAGGTTCCGGGATTGGATAACTCTTAATCGCCGATCCGATACCGGTCCTGCGAACGATTGTATACCGAGGAGCTGGAGATCCACCGGCGGATAGGCTATTACGAGCTGCGGATGTCGGCTCGCTCGAAGATTTAAGGGTGGCGATCTTTGGCACTTCTCGATGACTGCATCCCTGCAGCAGTTGCACCTTTAGAGGGTTCTGATCCTGATGATCAGGACCCACCTAGTGATGCAGGCCCTGAGAAGCCTGCTGAGGGTACTAAACTGGAGGAGGGTGCTAAACCCTCTGCTGATCTACCTATCAGCACCCTCCCTCCCGAGTCGGTCGGCGGCTACAACCTCTCGTGTTGTGGACCCCGGAACAACCTGCTTTGGAGTCTACATTTGAGGTAGAACCCGGCTCCAAAGCCGACGTTTGCGGATAGTGGCCAAGGCGTTGAAAAGACAAGGAACTTAGAACCGGCTCTTAGCGAGAATTGTCCACGAAGTTGGAAGAAAACTACTACAACTCAGAGTGAGGAAATCAAGGAGCTGAGGACCTCAATTCAAAATTCAGTCGCTCCTGATTTCACACCCATCCTCACTAATTCATTAGCCACTCAAATAGCTGAATTTGATTAACAACAAGCATCGGCGACGGCTACTCGAGACATCACTTACGGAGGAATACAAGGCAACACGGTCGGCACACCTCAGCTCAGTCTCTTCGGTGACTCGGGCCCATGAGCTCGTAATCCGATCTATCCAACGGGCCGTGAAGAAAAGATAGATACCAAGCTGAAATCTATCCGGGGAGTTGGTCGATTCCTCTCATCGAAAGTATGGTGATGATCGATAATAGAGAGGAATGACCTCCATCCGAGACTCGAGGGTATGCGAGAAAGTCGTAGATAGGCTAGGGCTGCTGCATACTCGGCCTTGAACAAAAAGGTTGTTCCGAGTCCAGGCCCGGGCGTAGTTGATGATACCAAAAGGGGAAAGGGCGCAAGGGAGAAGAAGTCGGTTCCGGAAGCAACTCAAAGCCCAACCATCTCCCAGCGACCCCTCGGGGAGAGCCATAGGTCGGGCCTAGGGTGTCTCTAGCGCCGGTGATGTAGTGCACGCTGAGACTTGCTCAAGTGGCTCAGGACCTAAGGAAACCAAGGGATCAGCAACCCAGACTTCTCTGCGTGAAAGGGAAAGGGACTCAAAAGAGGAAGAGACTCCTCTGCCTCCACCAGTGGCGGGAAAGGGAAAGAAGCCTCTGAAATTCCCTACCCCACTGAAGAAGGGGATAAAGAGATACATCAGCCTAGAAGAACAAGCACAAATTGAAGCTGATGAAAAGTTAGCCAGGGAGCTAGCTGAAGATAAAGCCACAAACAAACCGAAGAAGGCTCCGGCCAAAGCTAAGACAAAAGCCTCAGGAAGGAAGCCTGGTACTAGGCCTCCTCCTAGAAAACTGAAAATTGGCGATGAGGCGATAGAGAAAAGGAGAAGGAAACATAAGCTGAGCAAACTAAAAAGCAAAGATTTGACACTCGGCAACAACGGCAGCGGACAAGAAAGACCAAGAGTTGAGCCCACTATTGAAGAGATGCTCAATTTCGGTATGATCGCCCTTGACAAAAGAGCTCCATATTATCAGTTAGAAGAGTTCGGGCGACAAGAGGCTCTAGCCAAAGAAAGGCTGCTAAAGCAGCTAGGGAAGCTGAGCGGCGAAGCCCGAGCCACTCCGCCGAAGGATGCGAAATCCCTTATAAATATAGGCGAGGCGGGCGACCCGACAATCGAGAAGATCCACGAGATGGCCTAGGGTGGATAAGTGGACGCCTTGGGAGAAGGCTCGAAGTGGGAGGCACGCGAAGGCCGAGTTTGTCAAAAGATATAATGTAGAGATACTTGCACGAATCCCACAATAACCAAGCATTTCTTTGACTAGCTATTCTAATGCGATGCGAGATTTAGGACTTGGTTCGAAAGCTCTCGCAGACAAGGAAGATGTCCGGGTTCCTGCTCCCGGACATCGGCCGCCTCCTCGGAAGCTTGGCGGCTCGCTTTACGGTGGTGTGATCGAAGGAGAGGTCGGGAATGCTCTTTGTGGCACTTGATCTTGATGAGAAGGATCCGGATGATGTGCCCAAGATTGAAGCTTCGGGAAAGATACTTTTTATATGTATGGACTCCCTCTGCGCCATAAGAAAAGTCCAAAGATTTCAAGGCGAGGATCCGAGGTTCGGGGAGATAGCTTACGTTAGTCTTTACGTTTTCGATAGCAAGTGATGTACATGTCTTGAATTTCTTACATATATAATACATCTTTGTTGCTTTGGCCTTGAAAACATCTTATTGTCTCTATGGCCTATTTATTTAACTTAATACTCGAGAATCACCTAAGTGATTCTTGACTCACACACTCATTTGCTTTTATACGTGTTTGTCTACTTTTGCTTAGATTGATAAGACTCTATTTGAGAGAAGTAATTGTTGTTTGGGGGAAATTGTTGTAAGGGGGAAATAGCTTCTAGAATTATTTATGTTTTCCCTTATCCCTCAGTAGATTAGAACTTGATGTATAACTCCACCGATTCTACTTGTAATATTTGTAAGGAGTTTGTATCTGACAGTTTGTAGTGTTAGGTTTTGGCATCATCAAATAGGGGGAAATTGTTGGGAGATGATTCAGTAGTATATTGATTAGAAGATCTGAATGATCCCAAAACCCTAATTTGATTGGTGAACCTTTCTGTTGTAATAGTAATGCCTTAGTCTCTGAGAGTTTCAGACTCAGTAGACATTCCTTCTGCATGGTTCAGGCTCAGAGTTCTATCTGCTGACCCTTCGGTAGACTATCCACCTTAGTACCATGGAGCGATTACAAGGAATACACTTACAAAACTTAAGCTTTCCGCAAGAACTTCGGGGAAACATTTCAAGAGAAAGGCGACATCCTTGCTCAAGGGAACCAAGGCGATTAGAATCAAAAGCCTCTAGTATCTAAGTGATCGAACACGAACCCGGGAGAGTCTATTCCTCATTGTTCATCACTCTAGAAGCCACCTTCTTGTTCCCTTCCCTCTAACCTAAGCTCAACTAAATATATCCATAGCTTAGACCCGAAGGGAGTTCATTCTTGAGCTGTCCTTATTGTTAAGAACTCCTTCATTGTTGGAGAGTTTGTCAAACACTTGAGTTTGATCCTTATGGCCCGGGACGTGCTTAGTATAATCCTCAAGGCTAGTGTTTGTCCAATGCACAAACCAAGCGAGACTAACTCGGTATAATAAAATAGCCTCCCGATCTTTTCGGGGGTTTGTGGACGTAGGATTGTTTGATATCCGATCCACTTTAAAATTTGAAGTGTTCTCTTTTTCTTGTTGGATTGATTCTTGTTCATTCGCGAAAACCGTTTTACAAAATCATACAATAGAGTTTCAGGCAAAGCTTAAGCGAATGCACTAACCTATTGAAAGCAGTTTTAATAAAAACGTTTTCAAACTCAGCCCTGAATCGGGCCTACACATTTCCGCACTCTCCCGAACTTTTACTAAACGGTAATGAATTCGACATCGGTCACTGGCGGAGCCTCGGTATAGTCGGTCACTCTTTCCACGCGATCCGAACATCTTACTTAGTCTCTAGAACTTGTTCGGCAAAGGCGTTCTCGAATAGGACATGTTCCGTTTTAAGTGAGAAAGTTTTCGGGTGTATTCACCCCCCTACACCCGAATGTTTATATCGGGACCAACATAGTCACTATCAAAAGCGGGAAGGGACTTGGAGGGAAGTGAATTGTACTGCGGTGACATCTAAGCATTGACCATTAATTTGACTAAAATAGAATCAAATTCTCGAAATTGACATACTTACTCGAACCGTACCGCATTCAATTTGATCTAATTAGCCGTCCTATTTAATTCTTATCTTCTAGAGTACCGTGTTTACTATGCACGCAAGCCACGCAGTGGGCGTTTACGGCTTCGCTCCCACTATTCAATAATAATCAAATATTATTTTTGAAAACTCATCTCACAAAACTTGTAGCTCAAAGATGCAAGCAAGCCGCGCAGTGGGCGTTTACTCACATAATCTTACTACTTTTGTGTAGAGTCCAATTAATGGAGGTCCAGTTAAGCGTTTAATATCCAAATTAATGGAATCTAATTAAACATTAAATTTAAAGTTGCTTAGTCTTTTTTACTCAAAAGGTTTGTTACGAATCATGCATCTTCACATAATTCCTAAAGCGTACAATTTCTAAACGCACATAATAAAAAGTGCTCGCGAAAATTAAAACATGCTTAATAACGATATAAATCCTATTTTCATGCTTTTCTAAGCGCAATTAATCACATAATCACATGCTAAATCATAATAATAAATGACTGCGCAAATAGGAAATTTAAAAACATTACGGGCTTTAAAACACATAATTCCTAACTATTACATAGCCCGATCATAATACAGTACAAACACATAATAAATAGGTCTTATCAACTACTCGTAGATTTTCTCACGAGAAAAAGTTACAACGGGGTCAAAAGCGGTGACTCGTAGGCCGCCCCCGAGCACGAAATTAGCCGATAACGACGAAAATAAACCCTAATCATGCTCCTAACAGCAACAATCGGAGCCTAAACCCGGCTCCGATACCAATTGTAGGAAATAGGAGGTGAAGAGCGATATACCTTCCTCCTACATATGTTGTTGCAACTACGATTGTTGCTCGTGTGTCGAGATCTTCGATCCGTGTCCCGACCTTTTTCTTCCTCACGGGTGGTCGGAAGCGAAGAAAATAAGATTATTGTCTCCCTACACAAACGCGTGCGTGTGATTATATAATTCTCTCGTATGCGTTTATGAGCAGAATACTAATATATATAGGCTTCAAAAGCCGATATAATATTATTATTAGTAGCCCGTTAATTTAATTATATTCCCGATGGACTTCCACATAATTAGCCCATAATATAATTAATTAATCTATTGGGCTACTAATATTTATCAATTAATTGGCCCGACCAATTAATTCCGGATAAATAACATTATTATATAATGTAAAAGACATTAATGTATTAATAATGATTTACTGTGACTCACTCCTTTATCCCAAATTGAGCAAGGATTTATATTTTAGACTTAATCGATCTTCGTATTGAAGATAGAAATATCCGTTAATTAATTAAGTTCACTCACGGCTTAAATTAATTAACATCTTATATTCTGAGTAGTACCACTCGACCTTATTAACACGCCGAACTTAATCAACTTTGGCGGGTTTAGTGTGCTAATCCTTTCGAGTTCCTCGGGGGATATTATCAACCCGTTTTCCTAGGATATGGTTGCAAGATACGAGATAACCGGCTGAGCCACAAATGACCACTAGCACCCAAGATTTGTAGATCCGGTCGCGATGGCGTTCACCATAGTAGGTCGTAGTGATAGATAGCTAAATGCACTCGGTGAAGTCTTACCAAGCTTAAGACCGGCTAACTCACCAAGATCTTGGTTCTCCACTAAGGTCGGTTAGGAGAACACATCTCACTTGTGATCCGTCAATACACAACCTTAAGTGTACCGGTAAAGACAAGCGGCTAAGGCAAGCCGCTTCTTATCTAAAGCTGCGGCTTAAACCAACAACTTATCCTTAAGTTGTCTCGTTTATGATAGCTGTTTATATCTTGTCAGTTCAACCAATTTGTGTTGTCTTCTGTGAAACCCGACACACTACAGAAATCTAACTTTTGTACAAGATAAAGGATTACATGTGCAAATATATATATTTATCAATAGGAGAATAAAATAGTGGTAGGGACAAAACATATTGTATATAAGCGTAAAATTTGCTTCTAGTATACCTTGAGAGGGTTGGGAAAATACTTGTTTCAACGCTTGTGCGGTTAGACACGAGAGGTTCTAGTGGAAGATGATGAGGTATGATTCGACTTAGTTCTCTCTTTTATTAGATTGTTACTCCACATGCAATACCATAACTATATAAAATATCGAGTACTAACATATTCTTATAAATTTATTACCGGACCAGTGTAGGGATATGAGTCAGTGGTCTAGTAGATCATTGTTAGGAGGTACATAAAACTTGACTCGGTAGATATGTATGGATATGAGTCGGTAATTAATGTAATCTATGGGGGAGGCTATTGTAATATTTGTTATGGGAAAAATTATAGTAATCTTGAATTGTATTGCTATAGAATTGAAGATCCCAAAACCCCTTCACGACCCTGTGTGTGTTTGAACCGTTTTGATGTAATAAGGCTAGACTTGTCTTGATTTTCATAGACTTAATTTAGTCTAAGTTCTTTAAGGGGTATATTGTTGTCTTTGGACTTCGGTAGAGAAGTTATAGTTCGAGAACCCCAAGTCATCGGTTCGGTAGAGCTCGGTAGTCTTGAGTCGGGAGGCGACGGCATTCGGTAGAAGATACTCTTCGGCGAGACATTGGAAGAAGACTCGGTGCGATCCTTGATCTCTTGAATGAGGGAAGAGCTTCGTTGATTGTCTTGAGTCGGAAGCTAACTACATTCAATAGAAGATCCTTTTCAGCCGACTTCGGAAAGAAGACTCGGTATTATCAACATTGATCTGCGCGATAGGCTGCACTCGGTTGCGGGGCCGTACGAGGAAAATTGATTGCCCGACCTTTATCGGTCGAATGTCAGTAGAGAACATTCGGTATACGAGGTTCGGAGAGTCAACTCGGGAAGAAGGCGATGTCGACAAGTCTCACCTACCGCAAACCTCGACCCGTGAGAAGCAAGTAAAGCTTACCGCTCGACCAGGCTGCTCTCATGTACGGAACGCCAACCACTCTGCAGCGACATTTCAAAAATATATGGTCGTTTTGTTTGGAGTTTTGTGCATGTGGCATTGTCCTCTCAACGGATACATTCCGGGTCACAACTATAATTAGAGAAGAGCTTCCAAGCAAAAGCACGAAAAATTAAGGGAACACAAGCTTTCAAGCAAACACTCTCTTGCGAACTCAAAGCCGTATACGGTGAAGAACTTGCTCCTTGAAGATCATTACTGTTTAGTTCTTCTCTCTAGAGAATCCTTAGTTCCCCTTCTCTATCTAAGCATTCATTGTAATATCTTTAGCTTAGAACCTTCGAAGGAGTTCACTTTTAGTGAATTGTTCTTCTTGTAAGAACTCCTTCATTGTTGGAGATCGTCCTTCAAACACCGGTTTGAATTTGTAAAGTCGTTAGGGACTATAATTTGAAGGGTGCATCCGGTGCCGAGATTCCTTGATGAGACTTGCTCGAGATTAATCAAAGAAGACCTCTGTTCGGCGGGGCCGTGGATGTAGGATCTTGCGTATCCGAACCACATTAAAAATTGCTTGTGCCGGCTACTATTTTAATGCATCTATGTTCAACTATTTACAAAATGATCATTTGCATAAAAGCCGGCTTGAAAAGAGCACCAACCAAAAGCGGTTTTGGTTTGCATAAAAAGCGGTTTTAAAAGAGAAGAAGTTAAAATGGGCCCCACACTTATCATAACAATATTACTGCGTGAACTTCTCATGCGGCCTCGGTCGATAGAAGGAACTCGGCGGTGAATCATTACGCCCCGCGATCGGAGAAGGCTTATCTAGCCGAACTAGTTCGGTAGCAAATCTCGATACTTAGTTGACCTTCGCGTTTGAGGAAAAACTTGCAATCAAGTGTATTCACACCCCCCTCTACACACGATACTCGTTTTCATACCAACAATTTCTATCGGAGCGGTGTTCTTTTGTTCATCATTTTTGAAAAATTATTGGTCTACTCGAGCGAGATCCGAGAAAGCGTTTTCACTACATAAGCAACTCTTCATTCATCCTTATAATATTATCTATAATGTACGATATGTCCGGTATTCGGATGGTACCTATGTTCTCTGTTGAGAACTATACGGTACGGCGCATGAGAATGAAGGCGCAACTTATCGCATTGCATGGCGGCATGGCGATGTCCTTGAGGCGGGACCAATCATTCCCATGATTGACGGTGTAGAATATGCTATTGTAGGAGGTGTGCGAGCACAAGCGAGGCGAAGGTTCCCAAAGATAAAGTTTGCCTTCATGCCGGAAGAGAAGAAATTTCACAATCTTGGCCGAGTGGCGTGGAATGCAATTCTAACGACACTTAATGATTCTCATCTTGGGAGAGTCCAAGGCGCAAGGCGACTAAAGAACTTTAGGACACCACTGGCTGTACGAGCCGAGGAACCACGCGAGATCAAGCAAAATAAGCTCGAGCTAGAGCTTCAAAAGTTCGAAACCTTTGCCACGGAGCCCGGTCTATCCATTGGCGAGCTTAGCGTCGAGATTCACAAACCAAATCAATATGATCAATGAGGTTTGGGGAGGGCGTTCACTAACAAAGAGATGAACACCAAGATCTTGAGAGTCTTTGCCTCGGCCGGGCGGCTTCCTTTTGATACTTATTTACATCACTTTGATCTTTTAATGATTTAACTCTGTTGGGGAGATGATTCGGTAGTATATTCTTTGAGAAGATTTGAATGATCCCGAAACCCTAATTTGATTGGTGAACCTTTACATTGTAATAGTATTGCCATAATCTCTGAGAGTTTCAGACTCAGTAGACATTCCTTTTGCATGGTTCACGCTCAGAGTTCTGTCTGCTGACCCTTCGGTAGACTATCCACCTCAGTACCATGGAGTGAAGGCTCAGTAGTCTTTGGGCTCGGCGGGGAGCAACATGCGAGAGGAGTTCATAGTCGGTAGTCTTTGGACTCAGCAGGAACAACATACTAAAATGAGTCAGTAGAACTGGACTCAGCAGGAGCAGTTCACTGAACTCAGAGTTGACTATCTGTAGAGTTGGATTCAGTAGGAGTATACTACTGAACCCAGGTCAGACTCAGCAACGACCTGACAATCTCATTAATTGTCAGATGATCTTACATGTTAAATTAGTAGAGTCGTCCGAGGTAATCAGAGAAGTCAGCTTCAGTATCTGCCTAGAAGTCTATTTGTCTTAACTAATTTCAACACCTCGACCAATGATGAGCAACCAGTTGTCAAAGTTTTGATAAAAGCTGCAAGTCAACCTATTTCAAGAAATGGAGGAAAAGACTACGCAAGATTCCATAAAAGAGCCGTTAGCTATCCAAATAGAGTGACACGTGGATCGTTCGTCACCAACGGATCTATCCATGGCTCACCTCCATAAATAGAGGAAAATCAAATCGAAGAAAGCATACGAGAAACCAAGAACACGAGCGAGCAAATACGAGCAATATACTTACGAGACTTAAGCTTTCGGCAAGAACTTGAGAGAAACATTTCAAGAGAAAGGCGACATCCTTGCCCAAGGGAAGCAAGCTGATTAGAATCAATAGCCTCTAGTATCCAAGTGATCGAACACGAACCCAGAGAGCTTATTCCTCACTGTTTTTCAATCTAGAAGCCACCTTCTTGGTCCCTTCCCTCTAACCTAAGCTCAATTGAACATATCTATAGCTTATACCCGAAGGAGTTCACTCTTCAACGGTTCTTATTGTTAATAACTCCTTCATTGTTGGAGAGTTTGTCAAACACTTCAGTTTGATCCTTGTAAACGGGGACATGCTTAGTATAATCCTCAAGGCCAGTGTTTGTCCAGTGCACAAACCAACTGAGACTAACTTAGTATAATAAAATAGCCTCCCGATCTTTTTCGGGGACGGTGGGCGTAGGATTGTTTGATATCAGAACCACTTTAAAATCCACGTGTTACGTATTTACTATTGAATTGATTTTTCTTGTTTATCTTGCGAAAGCGCTTTACGAAATCATTCAGCGATTTCGGCAAAGCTTAGCGAATGCACTAACCTACGAAATAGTTTTAATAAAAACGTTTTCAAACTCTCTTGAATCGGGCCTACACATTTCCGCACTCTGCGAACTCTTACAAAACGTGCTGGATTCGACATCGGTCGGCTAGCGAGGCCTCGGTATAGTCGGTCACTCTGTCCACGTGATCTAGAACAACATACTTGGTCTCTTGAACTTGTTCGGCAAGGCTCTCTGAATAGGGACTGTTCGCGTTTTAAGTTGAGAAAGTTTTCAGGTGTATTCACCCCCCCCCCTCTACAGCTGAACATTTATCTCGAACCAACAATTGGTATTAGAGTCGGAGTTCTCTAAGACTCTTGTTATCTGAGCCTGGTCTACTTGAGCGGATCCGAAAGCGTTTTCATTGCATATCATTCTTCATTCATATCATTATTTAAAATGTCTAATATGTTAGGAATCGAGGATTGTACCCATGTTCTCGGTAGGGAACTACGGGGTATGGTGAGTCGGGAATGGAAGCTCATCGACCTCCCTCCACGACAACATGATAGAGGTCTTGGAAGATGGACCTATCGTACCTATGATCGATAGTGTCGAAGTCCAGGATCCATCACAAGGAGGAGGAATGGTAAACGGGAAGAAGGTCCCTAAGGACAGAAGCTTCTTTACCCCAGAAGAGAAGAAACTTCATAACCTAGACCGGATTGCTAGGAATGCCATGCGGCCACCACGAGCGACTCTTATCTCGGAAGAGTTCGGGGCTGCAAGTCCGCCAAAGAACTACAGGATGCTCCGGCGCTGCTTGAGTCGGGGGTTCGAGAAGATTAAAGCTAACAAGTTAGCGCTTGAACTCCGGAGTGGAAAGAAGCTGTCTCTCATGCTTGGCGACACGATTGAAGATCTCAGCGTCGGTTTATGGATCGATGAACACTATCAGCGAGTGGGAAAGGCGTTCGCCGGCCGAGAGATGAATCTCAAAATCTTGAGAACCTTTGCCGGACGGATATTGGACTCCATTTTCTACCTTTCTTAAACATTCTGATCTTGATATTGTTTCTTCTGATCATATATTTTCAGAATTGAAAGCTGAGGAGTTCGAGTTCGATCTACCGCAAAGGAAGCAGCGAGCTGAAGCTGACACTCAGATTGACCATGGCTTTAAAGCATTAGTCAGCACAGCAGCTCCCGCATGTAGCAAAGCCGAGGCTTCAACCACTGATCTACAAGAAGGAAGCTTAGCTCAGAGATATGCGCTACTTGCCATCAAATATCAGAAGGAAAAGGAGTGGCGCAGAAAGCTTTTTAGAGTCGTCAGAGACACGAAGTGTAAGTCTGAATATACACGTAAGCGCACTCCTGAACCGCATACTTTTGATTGTAGGAAGCAGGAGGATTCCGCACAGTCGAAAGACAGTGAGAGCGAAGAAGCGATCGCCCTCTGCTACAGCGCAGAAGCCGAGGACATTACCAATATAAGCGTCACGAGCTCGGTGCACGGTGAAAGAAGCGGCACAAAAAGCTCTAAGGGAGAAGTTCTTCAAGAAGCGTTAAGCCTACATTACCGGTGAACTCTCATATGACTCAGATGAAGTCTATTCCTTCATGGATTCATTAGACAATGAAGCGGCATTTATGGCCCTAGAGCTTGGAGAAGATACTGAAAAGTATCTAATAGCAAGAGAACAAGATGAGGTAAACTCTCACACACCATCTAACTCTTCTTCACCTTTGCCGAGAAGACACTATTTCAGGGTGCGAGATGAGAATGCGGACGTCTCGATCGCCTACGAAGAATTACTAGACGAGCGGTCGAGATGAGCTTGCGGCCCGGGTAAGACTCTTCGGGGAGTTGGATACCCTGAAAGAGGAGAATCAGAGACTTTCTTAGGAGAGTCAGGTTGGTACTTAGTTGTAAGGACTTGTGTTGAGACTCAGGGAGGAGATTAACTCTCTGATGGCCAAGTCCAGCAACAAGAAGATCTGATCTCAGTATTGACCAAGGACTTGACTCAGAAGGATGCGGGCTGAGTCCACTAAAGCGAAGTTCTCGGGACTTCGGACCGAGCGTGAAACACTTCGAGAAGAGTGACGATGTGCGGAGGAACGCGATGACAAAGCGGTATATGGGAGCCGAGAAAAAGCTTGAGGCGTGCTAGCCAACAACAAGCCTAAACATTGCAAGGAGGGACTCGAGTTCGGCCATGGAGCCTCCTCATCTTCCCCCGCATGCTCGGGAGAATCGGCGGCGTGATAGGTTTGTTTAAGGGGAGACAATCAATGCTGAAATACTGAACCCCCTAGCAAAGAACAAACAGAAGATGAAGGCACCTCATCCTAACTATCAAAAATCTGATAAGAAGATTAGCTCAAAATCACCCCAGTTTAGTCAAAGGGGAACCAACAAAGTCAAATAAGGCGTCGGTATGGACCTCCATTGGTGAAACATCCAGTTCAGTATGGGTCATATTATTATGATCCTATAGTCAGAAGAGCTACTAATAGTCAGAAGAAGAAGAAGAAGAAAACCGTATAGAAGGCTAAGGTCAGCAGTCCACCACCTTAGAAGATCACCTTCTCAAAAGATCAGGACTGAAGGCTATGGTGCGCAGTCGTTCTGAAGTCGTTCTGAAGGCGATGGTGAGCAGTCCACCTTCTCAGAAGATCAGGACTCCTGAACCAGTAAAGCCTCAGAAGTCAATATCAACCAGTCCAGTGGTTAAGTATGTTGATCAGAGTGGGAAGAAACTGTCTGAGACCACCAGGGTCGTACGATATATTTGGATTTCCAGAACTAATATCTAAGGACCCAAAATCAAAAATAAAGGGTACCTGGATATAATTCTATTTTGCAGGTGCAGAAGGACCCATGGTACGTGGAAAACGGATGCTCAAGACACATGACGTACCAGAGGAGCCTAGTGAAGAATTATACTACTGAAGAAGGACCCAGAATCGAGTTCAGAGATAATGTAAAAGGCTATACTAGAGGCTATGGAACACTCAGCATTGGAACTGCCACAGTTCCAAGAGTATGATATGTTGAAGGACTTCAACATAATCTTCTCTCTGTTAGTCAATTTTGTGATAACTCGAATAGAGTGATTTTTGACGTTGGTTTTACGTGATGCCGTTGACAAATCTATATGGAAAATAGTGTTATCGGGGTTCTCGCAAAAGAACATATATGTAGCTCGGCTGGAAATCGGCAAAACCTGAAGCATGCTTGCTTTGGCGAAGAATGACAACGACGAGCGGGGTGGCTACGGCAGCGAGAAGACTCGGCCGTCTCAGCTTCAAGACGCTCAACAAGCTAGCTAGAAACGCTCCAGTGAGAGGGCTGGCTTGAATGAAGTGTTCGGCAAAGACACTCGGTGCGAGGCGTGTACGAAGGGAAAGCAAACAAAGAAGCAAAATCCACCTGTTCCATCATCTTCCACGGATGGAATCCTTCAGCTCCTGCACATGGATTTGTTCGGTCTAGTCTCTCCTGTGACGATCAGAGGCAAGAAGTATGCTTTAGTGGTCATTGATGACTACTCACGCTATACGTGGGTCATATTTATTGCCAACAAGTCTGACGTCAAAACAGAGTTGCCTGCGCTTCTGAAAAAGCTCAGAAATCAGGAAGATTCGTTCTGACAAAGGAACTGAGTTCCTACCGTCGATGGTGGAAGAGTTCTTAAAAGCGAAGGCATAGAGCATGAGGCGTCTGCTGCACGCACGCCTCAACAAAATGGGATTCTTTGAGAGAAAGAACGAGAACACTCGAAAGAAGCGGCAAGAACCACGCTTTCGCAGACTCGCTGACTCCAATCTAAATTCGGGGCGGAAGCAAGTGATGCTGCGTGTTATACTCGGAAGCAGATCTCTGCTGACGAAGCAACATCAGAAGACACCATAAGAATTATGGAACGGATCTGAGCTTAAAGGATAATGTTGAAAAGATCCAGCTGTGTTGGGATGATGATTCAGAAGAGGAAACGAGAAGACAAGATTACTAACTCACGGCCGGCGGCAAACATAGGCTGAGCAGTTGATTCTGCGAGCAGAGTCAATCCCGGGTAACTTAGGTCGATGAAGAAACCCAGTGGTAGCGAGACCTCTGCGAGAATTACAATTCGGGGGAACGGATGAAGTTCACGAGTGAATGCCTACGAACTGGTAACTCGGTAGACCCGACTCCAGTGGCCTGAATTACTTCAATCTCGAGAATAGTACAGCTGAAATGCCTAACTCACCTACTATACGTGTTGAACAAATTTCGATGAAGAGTTAAAACATCGTCGATCGTGGTGGACGCTCACACTTAAGACCTTACCATTGGAGATCCTTCGGCTAGCGTAAAGACAAGATCCGGTTACATCGGGGAGAGAGTGCTCTATATTCACGCTTCTTGTCTTCTGAAGAACCTCAGTCAGTTGAGGACGCACTTAAAGATGCTGATTGGATCATTGCTATGCAAGAGGAGCTGAATCAGTTCACAAGGAACGACGTATGGGAGCTTGTTGACAGACCCCGACATCAACATGTAATCGGATTTAAATGGTTCTTCAAGAATAAGCGAGATTAAAACAACGTCATAGTAAGGAACAAAGCTACACATGTGGAAAAAGGCTATTATCAAGCTAAAGGGATAGATTTCGACGAAACGTGCGCTCCAGTTGCAAGATTGGAGGCAATCAGACTATTCCTTGCCTACGCAACACATCAACGCTTCAGAGTTTATCAGATGGATGTGAAGTCAGTGTTCCTGAATGGCGTACTGAAAGAAGAAGTCTAAGTATAACAGCCTCCCAGCTTTCAGTAGGGACATCAAGTGTATAGACTCAGAAAGGCTCTGTACGGGTTAAAACAAGCACCTAGGGCTTGGTACGATACCCTGTCTGAGTTTCTTCTTCACAAAGGTTTTCAGAAAGGCACAGTAGACCACACACTATTCAGCATTCATCTAGACGATGACATCTTACTTGTGTAGATCTATGTAGATGAGAATGCCATTATGTGTCAACAGTTTGAGAGGATGATGAAGGATAAATTTGAGATGTCAATGATGGGAGAGATGAATTATTTCCTCATATTACAAGTCAAATAATCAGACAAGAGAACGTTCATCAATCAAGGCAAATACACTCGAGACCTCATCAAGAAATTCGGTTGCACATCCAGCAATCCAATCAAGATCCCGATGAATACGAACATGAAAATCGATCTTGACAAAGAGGGAGTATCAGTAGACCATACTGAATTTCGCGCAATTATTGGTTCTTTAATATATCTAACTACTACTAGACCTGACATAACTTATGCTGTAGGTGTCTGCGCTCGATTTCAAGTGAATCCTAAGAAGAGCCACATGGACTCAGCAAAGAAGATTCTCCGCTATCTCAGAGGAACACCTGACATGGGTTTATGGTATCCAGCAGATGATAATATTGAACTAACTGGTTATTCTGATGCTGACTATGCAGGATGCAGGATTGACCGAAAATCAACTTCGGGAACTTGCTAATCTCATGGTTCGCAGTAAGCTAATCTCATGGTTCTCAAAGAAACAACATTCAGTAGCGACGTCAATGAATGAAGCTGAATACACGGCTGCCGGAAGTTGCTGCGCCCAAATCCTTTGACTGAGACAGCAGCTACGCGACTATAACGTTATTCAGAATGAAGTGCCGATCTTCTGCGACAGCTCCAGTGCCATTGCAATCACTCAGAATCATGTTCTTCATACTAGATGCAAGCACGTGGACATCAGACTCCACTTCATTCGTGACCATGTTGAGAAGAAATATATAAGAATGGAGAAGATCCATACTGACCATCAAAGGGCCGATATTCTGACCAAGCCTCTAGCTGAAGCTAGATTCAAAGAACTTTCAGTAGAGCTAGGTTTGCTGGACCCTACTGACTCAAGTTAATAATTGGATTCAGGAGAGGAGCATTCAGCAAGGGGGAATGTTCACTCCCAGTACCGGACTCATTCAGTACACAAAGATTCAACAACCAACGACATGAGGTATCAGCTAACTACGATGTTCAGCTGACAGGTTAGCGTATCTCTTTTCAGTAGCCTACCTAGTATTTAATGGATTTATGAATGTGATTTAGCATCGTATTCAATACCTTAGAGAATGTCATTTATTTTAAACGGTTTCATTAAATGCATGACATTCTATTCTAAGATTGCTGAACTCTGCGCGCATTAAATGCATGATTCTAAGTTTAAATGCATGATACCTTGAGGCATTCTTGTCGAGGAAGGCGGGGTTCTTCCTCCCCTGACAGATTTCTGAGTTTTATCTGAACTCAGAAGCAGTTGATGGCGATATTGTGGGCAGATTCATTATCCGCCCACGTGGCTAACCCCCCAGGGCGATGAAGAGATGAAGAAAATGTCCATCAAACAAGCTCTTGGAGGAGTTTTCGGCTACCGGACAATGGGATAAGCGTAGCGGGGATACAGGGCGATCTAATAGATGAGTATGCGTAGATATTACGTGGGGAGCCGACAACCTTGAGAGCGGCGTTCCCCCAAGAACTACGTCTTTGCCTCAGTATCGTGCCTTAGCATACATCGTGACCCAATCTTGACAAGCCAAGCTGGCTCATTTGATCAGGTATCCAGGCCCAAGCTCCAGATGATGATGTCAATATATGAAAGAGCAAAGGTTAACTGGACGGAATTCTTTCTCAGAGAATTCCAGACACAGGCTGTCAAGTTTTATAAGTCCACATACAGCCTCAGTATCAAGGGAAAATTGTTATATGTGATGAAGCTAACTATTATGATCAAAGATTTCTGCGGCTCTGACCATATAACTTATGCGGACAAGGCGTAATTTAATCCCAAAAAGATTCGCTTCCACAGCAAGGCAGCTGCCATTCAGCAGATTGGGGTCGTGCTTGCTGAAGTTAAGAAGGGGAAGAGAAAGACCACAACTCCCACAACAGGGTCTACTCCTCAGATGACCCCTCAAAAGACTCCCCAAAAGAAGCAGAAGAAGTCTTCAGAACAAGCTGTGATTATTCCTGCTTTCAGACTGAGAGACGACTTAGATTCATCTGAGAAGACAGTCTCACTGGAGAAGGTTGTCTCGCCGAGGAGGCCAGTCTCAGCTGAAAAGGAAGCTTCACTGGAATAGGGGACAGATCCTGAGCTGACAACTCCTATTTCTTAGACTCCACTTGACGTTCCACCATTCAGCAGCATCCCTTCTGCTGAGAAGACAATGTCTCCGATAGACTTGGATGAAATGGAGACCAGCACAGAAGGTGAGACGATCGGGTACGAGGCTGAAGCTCTTGTGAACAGAGCCACGCGTGAAGTCTCTAAGGCCATACCAAAAATCACCTTCAGACTTGGTGAACATTGCTCAGAAGGCCCGACTTCAAATGCTCATAGGGTTCCAAGTTACTCTAAACCGTCAAATCCGATACCATTCCTGCGAGCGGCGAACTCGGAGGAGCTAGAGATCCACGAGCGGATAGGCTATTACGGGCTGCGGATGTCGGCTCGCAAGAAGACCTAAGGGGAGCGCATGTTGGCACTTCTTGACAACCACATCAATAAAGCGAGATGGTGCTCGACCCTGCGCTAATTTACCTATCGGCACCCTCCTTCCCGGTCGGTCGGCGGTGGAACCTGCAGGTTGTGGACCCCGGAACGGTTGTTGCAGGGGTCTAAATTTGAGGTTACGCCCAGCTCCAAAGGCCGATGATCCAGGACAGTGGCCAAGGAACTGAAAGGATAAGGAGCTCAGAACCGACTCTTGGCCAAAGCTGTCCATCGAAGTTGGAAGAAAACAACTACAGCTCAGAGTGAGGAAATCAAGGAGCTGAGGGCCTATATTCAAAATTCAACCGCTACTAATTTCACAGCCATCCTCACCAACTCATTAGCCACTCAAAGAGCTGCATTTGAACAACAGATGGCATCGCTGACAGCGCCCAGACATCACTTCTGGAGGAATTCAAGGCAGTACAGTCAGCACATATCGCTAGTATCTCTTCACTGAGTCAAGCTAATGATCTCAGAATCCAATCCATCTAGAAGGCATATGAAGAGAAAATCGATGCCAAGCTGAAGTCTATCCAGGAGTTGGTCGATTCCTCTCACCGAAAGTATGGTGAAGATCTGATAATAGAGAGGAATGAACTTCACCTCAAGTTTGAAAGTATGCAGAAGGCCTTGGACAGGCTAGTTACTGCATACACCGGACTGAAAAACAATGTCGTTCCAGTCCAGACCCCAGGCTCAACTGATGATGCCAAAAAGGGGGAAAGGACATCAAGGGGGAAGAAATCAGTGGAGGGAGCAACTGACAACCGATCAGCTCCCTGCGGTCCCTCCGGAAGCCGACAAAGGTCGGGCCCGGGGTGTCTTTAGTGCTGGGAGATGTAGAGCGCGGCGAGTGCCCATGTGGCTAAGGACCAAAGGAGCCCAGGGAATCAGCAACCCAAACTTCTGCAGAACATATATAAGAAGTTGTTGAGTTCCATGAGGAGGACTCAGAAGAGGAAGAGATTCCTCTGCCTCCTCCAGTGGCGGGCAAAGGAAAGAAGAAGCTGAAACTTCCTACCCCACTGAAGAAAGGGGCTAAGAGATACATCAGCCCTGAAGAACAAACAAAAATCGAAGCGATGAAAAGTTAGCTAGTGAGCTAGGCTGGAAGCTAAAGCGCGAACAAACCAAAGAAGGTTCTTGCTAAGGCTAAGAAAAAGTCTCGGGAAGGAAGCCTGGCACTAGGCCTCCTCCTAGGAAGCTGAAAATTGGCGATGAGGCCGATAAAAAGAAAGAAAGAAAAGAGTTGAACAAACTAATAAGCTGCACACGATTCTCAACGGCGACGGACGAGAATCGAACAACGGCGGTAGGAAAGGCGGACCAAGGGGTGAGCCGACTATAGAAGAGATGCACAATTTCGGCATGATCGCGGCTTGGACAAAAAGAGCTCAATAATACCAAATTGAAGAGTTCGGGCGACAAGAGGCTCTAGCGAAAGAGGCTGGCGAGGCGGCCGGGAAGGCGAGCGTCGAAGCCTAAGCCACCACCGCCAAAGGTTACTGAAATTCCATACCAATACAGGCGAGGTAGGTGACCCAACAATCAGAAGATCCACAGATGGCCAAGGGTGGATAAATGGATCCATTGGTAAATGACTAAGAAGTTGGAATCACTTGAAGGCCGAATTCATCAAGAGATATTATGTGTGGAGATGCGGCCGAAACCCACAAGAACCAAGCATTCTTTGGTGGTTATTCTCCATATGGTCCTCTCTCTTTCTCTTGTGGATAAAGCACGGACAACCAAAGATATGAAACTGCGAAATAGAAGGAATTCTCCATTTCCACAGCTCATAAGGCGTCTTCATGTGCATCTAAGTCAGTAGTGAGCAGTTTTGAGTGTAGTAAGCCGTGTCGATAATACCCCTTGAGTCGACTTTCTATCAAAGACCTTTAGCGATCATTTCCATTATTGTGGATAAAGCGTGAAAAACCAAAGATATGGAAATGCAACACGGAAAAAGCGTTCTCCCTTTCCATAATTCATATGGTGTCTTCATGTGTATACGAGTCGCTAAAAACCGATTCGAGTGTAGCTTCTACCCCGAACCTTTGATGGCGGATTTGAATCTTCGAGTAGTGTTCTTCTTTGCTTCTTTGAGTGTTTTGTTTTTTCTTTCAACAAGACCATTTTGTTGATGTGTACGTGTAAGCGAGGTTTCATGTTGAATTCCTTGACTTCATAGTAGTCTTTATCACTAATTTTAGAAACTCATGTCACGATCGGCGTATTTGTTGAATCTTAATATCCTTCTCGAGACTCAATCGTTTCGGTAGCTTTGGCAGTTCAGATTTGACGTCAGATTTGTTGGCGATGAAAATCACCAATGCGTATCTTTAATAGTCACCAATGACTGCAAGACCATATTTCTTTCCTCGATTGTCCTTGGAGAAGCCGGCTCAAATAGATCCGTGTGCGACAAGCGAAGGATCCCATTAGTAGAAGGTGATGGAATTGGTGGATTGCTAGATTTGGTTTGCTTTCCCTTCAGGCATGCTTCATAATCTTGTGTTTCTTAAACACTTCATTGGGCAGTCTTCGGACTTTAGCATCTCTTGCTAGCTTCTTCATCGTTTTGAAGCGCAAATGGCTTAATCTTCTATGCCACAGCCATGCTGTTTTATCATCTAACTTTGTATGTGCTAGCAAGCAGGCTTCAGGTTCAACGGTATTCCAATCTGCATAACAGATATTTCTTCTCATGAGCGATAACACTTTGGTTTTCTGTAGGTTTATCAAGAACATCACAAAATCCTGCATCAAAACTCAATTTATTGGAGTTTTGTTGGTCCCGAGAGTAGACGAGTCTTCAAGTGTGGAATACACCTGAGTCAAAGTTCAGCAACGAGCGCGAATGTCGATGCTGTGCTTGAATCGGTGCTTGGCTGAACGCGTGGGCGGAGAATCCTTCTGCGAGTATGGTCTGCGGGTCGGTCGGTAGAACGGTAGTTCGATATCGGGGTTTCGAGTGCGGAAGAGTAGGCCCAAAGAATATTCGTCTAGAGTACGAAAACACCGTTTTTATGCTATTTGATTTAAAGTCGAGTTTTATGCAAGTGAACAATTAAGCGGAGCGACAATAAATCAACACGGGTTTTTAAAGTGGTTCGGATATCAAAGCGATCCTACGTCCATTTGTCTGAAAAGATCGGGGAGGCTATTTATTATCTTGAGATAGTCTCGGTCGGCTTGTACGAGGACAAGCTGCGGCTTAGGGATTATGCGAGCAAGTCCCGGTTTACACAGTTATCAAACTAAAGTGTTTGACAAACTCTCCAACTATGAAGGAGTCCTTTTACAATAAGGAACAAGTTCAAATATGAACTCCTTCATCTAAGCTATGTATATTACAATAAGATCAGCTTAGATTAGATAAGGAACGAGATAGAACTCTAGAGAGAAGAACTATAAGAATATATCTATGAAAGATTAAGTTCTTCTCTGGATATGGCTTGAATCTTCTAGAGTGTTTGTTCGGTTGAGCTCGGTTCCTTGGATGTGTCCATCATCGTCATGATTGACCTCACATCTTCTGCTCTGCGTGAAGACTCTTCTCTATTTATAGAGGTGACCTAGGCATATGTCCGTTGGAGAGGACAATGCCAAGTGTCACTCTATGGGGTAGCAAACGAGTTTATTTGAATTCTGTAGAGTCCACTAACTTTAATGAAAGTGGTTGACTTGCGGCTTTATGTCGGAGACTGCGCCCGGTGGCTGCTTGTCGTTGGTCGAGGACGGAGAGTGGTTGAGACCTATTCGGACTTCAAGGTGATGCGAGGTTGACTTCTCGGATGTACGACCTCGAGACAACTCTCTTGAATTTGTTCTTCGAAGTCCATGGTTAGTTAAAGTAAGCGGCCAGGCCGTTCTTGAAGTCGATCTTGATTCGGTAGATAACCTGCTAAGTACGCTTTGCGAAGATCAACTACGAGTGCGGTGAACTACTCTGTTGAGTTCGGTTCGGCGACTCCTTTCGATATCTTTGCTCTGCTTGAGTCCGGTATTCTGCGAGTCTTCTGCGAATGCACGGCTATTGAACTTTAGCTAGTCTGCGAGTTCCTAACACGGTGAACTCGGTTAAGCTATAACAATATCGAAAGCTCATCATCCGGCTAGGGTTTTGGGATCTTCAAATCTATCATAGTGAACCTAATTCCCAACAATTTCCCCCTATTTGATGATGCCAAAACTTCTACAAACTTCTCCTAAAAACTTCCTACATGCGACTACTAATCTAATCAACACGGTTCCCCCTTTTAATCATGATACCAAATCCCCTAAAATATAAGACATAAGTCGACAACTTCCCCACAGGCAAGTGGCACATAATTACGAGACACATAGATATATCATTGAAGTGTGTGTGAGTGTTGAAAGATAAGAACATGCTACGAAATCTTGGACACTACGGATCTAATTGATAGACAGCGAGGATCGATGCGTAGGCCTTTTCGACCTCTTGGTTCCCCACGAGTTGGATGCGGGTGTTTTGGGGCTTGAACCTTGGATCTTCCTTTGATAGTTTGGGCTGATGTGTTTACATCTTACGTTCATTCCTTGTTTGAGGGGTTGTAGATTCTACGTGTCGAGTTCCCCCCTTGGACAAACCTATCGGCCACTTTGATCGAGCTTTTCGACCTTTAGTAGTCGCTCGGCCATTAAGATCTCTTCAAAGTCCTTATACTGAATTATCTAACATTAAGAACATGGTATAGGATGCTTTATGAAGATTATGCGATATGCGCATCTTTGAGAAAATGGTTTTTCGGGATCGGTTCGGTTAGACCGGAGCTACGATCGGAAGAACACCATGCACTTTGATCGAGAAGTACATCATGTGGTTTGATTAGAAAAACAGCGTGCGCTTTGATCAAAAAAGAACACCGTGCGCTACGATACCAATTGTTGGTCAGGAGTAGACGAGTCTTCGGGTGTGGAATACACACGAGTCAAGGTTCGGCAACGGCGTGACGGTCGATGCTCTTTGAATCGATGCTGGCCGAACGCGTGGGTAGAGAATCCTTCTGCGAGTACGGTCTGCGGGTCGGTCGGCGGAACGGTAGTTCGGTATCGGGTTTCGAGTGCGGAAGAGTAGGCCCCGAAAGAATATTCGTCTAAGTACGAAAACACCGTTTTTATGCTATTTGATTTAAAGTCGAGTTTTATGCAAGTGAACAATTAAGCGGAGCGACAATAAATCAACATAGTTTTTAAAGTGGTTCGAGATATCAAACGATCCTACGTCCACCGTCACGAAAAGATCGGGGAGGCTATTTATTATGCTTGAGATAGTCTCGGTCGGCTTGTACACGGGACAAGCTGCGGCTTGGGGATTATGCGAGCAAGTCCCGGTTACACGGTTATCAAACTAAAGTGTTTGACAAACTCTCCAACTATGAAGGAGTCCTTTTACAATAAGGAACAAGTTCAAATATGAACTCCTTCATCTAAGCTATGGATATTACAATAAGATCATCTTAGATTAGATAAGGAACGAGATAGAACTCTAGAGAGAAGAACTATAAGAATATATCTATGAAAGATTAAGTTCTTCTCTGGATATGGCTTGAATCTTCTAGAGTGTTTGTTCGGTTGAGCTCGGTTCCTTGGATGTGTCCATCATCGTCATGATTGACCTCACATCTTCTGCTCTACGGGAAGACTCTTCTCTATTTATAGAGGTGACCTAGGCATATGTCCGTTGGAGAGGATGATGCCAAGTGTCACTCTATGGGGTAGCAAACGGCTTTATTTGAATTACGTAGAGTCCGCTACTTTAATGAAAGTGGTTGACTTGCGGCTTTATGTCGGAGACTACGCCATTTGTTTTGTCGTTGGTCGAGGTATAGAGAGTGGTTGAGACCAATTCAGACTTCAAGGTGATACTGAAGATGACTTCTCAGATGTACGACCTCGGACTACTCTACTGAATTTGTTCTTCTGAAGTCCATGGTCGGTTAAAGTAAGCCGGCCAGGCCGTTCTTGAGTCGATCTTGATTCGGTAGATAACCTGGCTGAGTGCACGCTGCGAAGATCAACTACGAGTACGGTGAACTACTCTGTGAGTTCGGTTCGGCCGACTCCTTTACGTATCTTTGCTCTGCTTTGAGTCCGGTATTCTTGAGTCTTCTCTGCGAATGCAGTTTGTTGAACTTTAGTTTGTCTACTGAGTTCCTAACACGGTGAACTCAGTTAAGCTATAACAATATCGAAAGCTCATCATCCAGCTAGGGTTTTGGGATCTTCAAATCTATCATAGTGAACCTAATTCCCAACAAGTTCTCACGGAATTAACTGACTGAAAAGAGATTATGTTGAAGTCCTTCAACATAAGATACTCTGGGAACTATGGCAGTTCCTATCTTTAGTGTTTCGTATCCCATTGTATATCCTTTGGGGTTGTCACCAAACTCAATTCTGGCTCCTTCTTGTTGAATGTAGTTCGTTAGTAGATTCTTTTGATGCGTCATATGTCTTGAGCATCCCCTGTCCACGATCCAAGGGTCCTTCAAGACCTGCAAAATTAAAATAAATTCAGCTACCCTTTGGGTTTAGGTTGGGTCCTTAGATGTTAGTGGATTTTGGGATCCAATTTGGTCTGACAACCCTGGTGGTTTTAGATTTCTTCTTGCCCTTATTGTTAGCTGACCTCTCATCTGAGCTGGGAGATACTGACTTTTGTCTCTTATGAGGTTCAGGTTTCTTCTTCTTCTGCTGAACCTTCGGGCTTTTGTTTCTGGGCTCATACTAGTATGATCTAGTGTACAGGAACGGTGAGTCTTGCTCAGTATAAGCAATCAAGTACTCATGCTTTGTTCAGAATAGTGGACGTACGATCTAGCGTATCCCAACCACTTTAAAAATTGCTTGTGTTGATCTAGTGTTGCATTGATTAATTGTTCATAGAACATAAAACTGACTTTAATTCACTCAGCGTGTAACTAGTTTTCAAACTGAGACGAGCATATTTTGGGCCTACACTTCCGCACAACACATCTTATATTGAATTCTTGTTCCTCGACATGAGTTAGTACATAGGACTCGGTGAGACGGATACTGCCCACATGATCTAGAAAGCTTACTTGGCCAACTGACTAGTTCAGTAGCAATATTCAATAGAATGGACTTTCCCTTTTGAGTTTGAAACTCACTCAGGTGTATTCACACCCCCCCCCCTCTTGGAATTTTGTATCTTTGGAAGCAAGTTTTATGCTTGTATACAATGTATTTTTGTCCTTACTACTATTTTATTCTCCTATCTAATAAATATATATATTTGCACATGTAATCCTTTATCTTGTATAAAAGTTAGATTTGTGTAGTGTGTCGGGATCACAGAAGACTACACAAATTGGTTGAGCTTGACAAGATATTAATAGTTATCTGGCAGAGACAACTTAAGGATAAGTTGTCGTTTTAAGTGCCGATTTAGATAAGAAGTGGCTTGTCTTGGTGCTTGTCTTTCTGGTACACTTAAGGTGGTGTATTGATGGATCACGGTGAGATGTGTTCTCTTGACTGGCCTCAGTTGAGAACCAAGATCTCGGTGACTTAGCTTGTCTTAAGCTTGTTACGACTTTAGGTGAGTGCATTTGGATATCTATCACTTTGACCTACTATGATGAAAGTCATCGCGAACGGATCTACGTATCTTCGGTGTTAGTAGTTATTTGTGGCTTAGGGTTTGGTTATGCCGTATCATGCAACAATATCCTAGTAAAATAGGTTAATAATATCCCCTGAGAAACTCGTAAGGATTACCACACTAAACCCGACCGGTTAATTAAGTTAAGGTGTGTTAATGAGGTCGAGCTTAATTGATTAATGGATATTTCTATCTTAAAAATGGGGATTGATTAAGTCTAAAATACAAGACCTTGCTCAATTTGGAATAAAGGGGTAAGTCAGCACGGATTCTTTAGTGGAATGAATCTGTGTTTATTAATTAATTTTCCTCCAGACTGGGCAAATATAATTAATTAATTTGAGGCCCTGCTTTATTTCTTGCAATAGATCCCTGATCTTGCCTAATTAATTGTCTAGTTATTTATTCTCTCAAAAATAATTATTAATAGATTAATATATTTTACATTATTTAATAATGTTATTTATCTGGAATTAATTGGTTGGGCCAGTTAATTGATAAATATTAGTAGCCCAATAGATTAATTAATTATATTATGGACTAATTATATAGAAGCCCATTAGGGATATAATTAAATTAATGGGCTACAAATATTAATATAATATTGGTTCTTGAAGCCTATATATATTAGTATTTTGTTCATAATCAACAGACACACATATTCTCATACACGCACACGTGTTTGAGAGAGAGACAATATAATTTTATTCAGTTCTCTGACCACCCAGAGGGAGAAAAATGTCGTGAACAGATCAGAAGATCTGAATAGGAGCAACAATCAAAGCGAGTCTGGTTTTAGGTTCTGATTAGCTCTTTTAGGAGTATGATTAGGGTTTATTTCCGTCGTTATCGGGCAATTTTTCGTGTTTGGGGGCGGCTGCGTGCCCGATATTTTGACCCCGTTGTAACCTTTTCTCGTGAGAAATTCCACGAGTAGATGTTAGGACCACTGTGCTTTATTTGTATTGTAATTGTACTATAATTTTTGTGGCTCATAAAGTGTTCAATTTGGACTGTGAAGCTCGCCGGTGACAAGATGCGTAATTACGCAACGGCACATCACAGCATGGCGATTGCGGCTAGATTCAGGCCCCTCAGACGTAAGGCGGAGGAGTCGGCGGCGACTGGCAGGAGACGCGGGCGGTGTTGTTGCGACTGCGTGTACCGCATGCAGGCTCAAGTAACGCGACCACTGTTTTCGGTCACTCCAGGCGGCGCGGCGCTGCCTGGTTCATGTCAGCGGACCTCCAGCAAAGTTGGGGAGGCAGCAGCAGGCCTCCATCAGTGGCGGAGAGGCGGCAGCGGGAAGATGAAAGGCTGACGTCAGCCCTTGTGTTGCTGACGCTAGCCATTGTTGACGTGTCCTGTTCGGCTGACATGGCGCCACGCAGCGCTAATGCAGCGACACGTGTTGTGATGATGTGGCACAGGTAGTTTTTCGAAGCAATTTTGTTATAGCTCCAGATTCGATCAAAATTCTAGGACTTTTTCAAGATTTCGAAGTGTTGTACTTGTTCGGGCTATGTAATAGATAGGAACTATCTATTTTTTTCACCCGATAACGACGTCTTAAATTTTCTATTTTCGCATTTATTTATTCTTACGCTTTAGTATTCGATTATGTGATTAATTATGCTTAGAAAAGCATGAAAATAGGATTTAAGTCATTTTTTTAAACCATTTTTTATTTTTCGCAAGGACGTTTTATTATGTGCACTTATAATTTGCAAGCTTTAGGAATTATGTGGTGATGCATGATTCAACGAAACTTTTGAAGAAAAAGACTAAGCAAGTAATAAAATAATTAATGTTTGATTAGATTTCAATGGAATTGGATATTAAACATTAATTCGGACCTCCATTAATTAGACCTACACAAAAGTGGAATAATTATATAAGGAAACGTACACCTGAGTGGCGTGCTTTTTATATTTTTGAACCACAAGTTTTGTAAGATGGGTTTTCCAAAACAATATTTGATTATTATTGAGTAGTGGGAGCGAAACCGTAAACGTCCACCTAAGTGGCTTACATTCGTAGTAAACACAAGTACTCTAGAAGATAATAATTAAATAGGATTTCCAATTATATCACGTAAGTATGCCAATTTCGAGAATTTGATGTTAATTCGGTCAAATTAATTGTCAAAGCATAGATGTCACCACGGGTACAACTTCCTGAGAAGTCCCTTCCCGCGTTTTAATATTAACAAAGACATGGTCCAGAAATATCGGATTATTAATTTCATTTGTGTTAAGAACCTAGGCGTGGATTGGAATTAAAGAGCTAGGTATATAGCTTGGTCTAGGGGTGCACAAGTAAATGTCCACCTGAGTGTCTTACGAGTGTGATCTCTAGGGTTATTCGAGTATTTAACTATCATTGGTTTTTCAAAAGGTCACAATGATGGTTAATTACGAATTATGTGCAAATATTAATTTCATACATGCATTAAATTATATTTTCAGATATGTCTGTTGGAATATTTTTCGAGTTCCTAAACAATCTCACCAACCAAACCCTAACGGTTTTAACAATTTTAAATAATTTCATAGAGTGGAAGAGATATCTTACCTCTCAAATAAATGCCCTGACGCGGTCCTATTAGAACTTATGTTTTAAGACCGCTATGTCTAAGATAGAGATTACTCTGAGTAAGTTACTCAAATCTTTGGTAGCAATCAAATAGGTTATAGGAAAGGGCAAGAGTGCTCAAGTCTTGAATACCTATGATAGTTCAAGGAATCCTCAGAAGGCGGAAACCAAAAAAGAGCGAGAAAAGGGTGGTCGATTCAAGAAGAGCGGTGGGAATAAGAAGACGGTCCTTACAGAGCGACATGCGAATGTCAAAGGAGAAAGGAAGGTTCTTCGGGAGTGGTAAGAAAGGACCTTTGGAAGAATTATAATCCGGATGTCAAGGTAAATTAGAAAGAGCGCGAGTCGCTCTTCTAAGCGAAACTATTACGGTTTCCTCTTCTACCCACGAATGTGTAGTGGATTCGAGGGCAGCGATCATGTTGGTTACACCTTACAATGTTTCTTCTTTGAAAAGGCGATTGAGCGATGGAGATGTGGTAGTCTCAATGGGCAATGGATCGAGAGTTCCTGCAATTGTCATCGGAGATTTACATCTAACTTTGATAGTTCATTTTTAGTACTTAAAGATGTTTTATACGTGCCTGAGTTTAGGCGAAACATTATTCTGTTTCAAAACTCTACACCATGGATGGTTAAAAATTAAGTTTTGATATTGAAGTTTCTATCATGAAAGACGATGACTTTATCTGTGGTTGACCATTAAACGGATCTTTATATACTATTACTTCTAAACCACGTAATTATGTGAATGTTGCTTCCTCATCATCAAATCCTAAAAAGAGGAAAGAATCTTCTAAGGTAAAACAAACTTATCTGTGGCACTTAAGATTCGGTCACATCAATCTAAATAGGATTCAAAGGTTGGTGGAATATGGTTAATTGGAGTCTCTCCAAGTTGAACCATTTCCAACTTGCGAACCTTGCTTAGAAGGAAAGATGGTGACTAGGCCTTTCAAGGCAAAGGGTTATAGAGTCATAGAAGCACTAAGTTTGATTCATTATGACTTTTGTGGACCTATGTCTACACAAGCTCGTGGAGGGTATGATTACTTTGTCACATTTACCGACGATTACTCGAGGTATAGATATGTTTACCTTCTTCACCACAAGTCAGATTGCTTTGAAACCTTTAAGGAATTTAAAGCAGAAGTGGAGAAGAAGTTAGGTAAATAAATCAAAACACTACGACCTGATCGTGGTGGGGAATACCTGTCCAACAAGTTCAAGGATTACTTGACAGAATGTGGGATGACATCCCAACTAACAACATCGGGCACGCCTCGGCAGAATGGTGTGTCATAGAGAAGGAACCAAACTCTCTTAGAGAAGGTTCGGTCGATGATGAGTTATGTAACTTTCCCAATTTCCTTTTTGGGATATGCCCTACAAAATGCAGCATATTTACTGAACTATGTGCCATCCAAGTCGGTTAACACAACTCCGATTGAGTATGTACAGGAGGAAGGACCCAAAATTGAGTTCGGTGACAACTCAAAAGGCTACACAAGGGGTGTTGGGAGATGATTCAGTCTTCTCACTATCAGTTAAGACATAACTCAGTAGCCCTGTGCTCTAATGTTTACTGAAGATTTGAAGATCCCAAAACCCTATCCTGGCTGATGAACCATTCAGTTGGAACCTGTTCTGTTTTTGTCTCTGAGGTTTCAGACTCAGTAGACAATCTTCATCTGGTTTAGGCGCTCAGTAGATTACTGCCTCGGTCCGCAGTAGAAGACTCGGTGATCTTGGACTCGAAGGAGCGGTATGCGAAAGGAGTCGGTGGGCCCGGACTCGGCGGGAGTAGTTTGCGGAACTCGAGTTGATCTTGGTAGAGCCGGACTCGGCGGTTGCATGCTGCTGAATAGAGATCGGACTCGGCAACGATTGGGTAGTCTTAGTTGTCGGGATTATCTAAAGTCAAATCGGCGAGTCAATACGAGGAAAGAGAAGTCAACTTCAGATCTCCTTGAAGTACGTTACTGTCTCACCTACTTTCCTAAACCTCGACCCAATGACAAGCGGCCATGTGTCATCTTTACGATTAAAGTCGCAAGTCGACAACTTTCTAGAAATGGAGGGAAAGGACACTTTGCAATCATACTTCGAAAGAGCCGTTAGCTACCCCGAAAGAGAGACACGAGGATCGTCGTCTCCAACGGATCTATCCTTGCCTCCACTCCTATAAATAGAGGGATACAATTCAAATTGAAGCTCACGACGAACATATACTTGAAGTCTGAATGTGGTAGGCTTCCTACAAAATTATGCCTCTGAATGTGGTAGGCTTCCTACAAAATTATGATAGGTACTCATCCATCAGGTCGTCTTTATAAGCCACGGTGCTGAATCACTCACTCGGGAGTGGGAAGCTTCTCTTAAGGGGTTCTCTGATCGACATCTACTTGATCTCAGTAATGGCACGAGAGGGGTCACCAACTGAATGAACTATGTATCGGAATCGGATGTCTCCCTCTGCGATTCTGAGTTCAGATAGAGCTCAGCTATCTGGCGCGGGAAGAAAAAAGATGGCTTCCTCGACAGAAATCCTTCGAGGCCTGTCTCTCTGAGAGCATAGAAGATCTCCTCCATGTAGTCGAGTTCACAAACATAGAATTGCATTATGGGCTTGCACCAGACTCGATCCTTTTCAAGGATCTCTTGAATATCATCAGGGACGGTTACGTGAATTCTTGTCAAATTCAGTAATCTGCAAGAATAATAGATCAGTATCCAATACAATAAAAATATTGAGATTAGTATATATGATACTGAATGATCAATGAAATTTTACCATAGATTTTTCTGAGAATTTTGAAAATATGGTTGCAAGAAGGCAAGGATTTTCTCAGAAAAATTAGGGTTCGAAAAATATGTAGAGTAGAAATGGCGGTTTCTAAACTTTGAACGTGTATATATATGTTAAAGAAGATGAACAGTTAATTATCCACGGTTCAGTTTGAATTCGCTTTATGAGATGGACGGCCAAAATTTGATTTTATAAAATAGGCAATGATCAATTTAGCCGCCTAAGTCAAGATACAGTTGTAAATAGCCAAAGAAGTAACTTGATACGACATGCATTAAATGCGTCGCAGAGTTCAGCATTGTTTACATAGAATGTCGTGTATTTAATGTAAACCGTTATATTAAATGACGTTTTCTAAGGCATTGAATACGAAGCTGAATCTAAGTCATAAATGCACAGAAATATTTCATTGGCTATTGAGTAGAGATACACAAACCTGTCAGTTGAACATCGTAGTCAGCTGATACCTCGTGTCGATGTTTGATGAGTCTCTACGTACTAAATTTACTCAGTACTGAGAGTGAACATTCCCCCCTTCTTTGAATGCTCCTCTCCCGAATCCTCTTCTTGGCCCGGAGTCGGTAGGGTCAGCAGAGACCTAGCTCTGCTTGAAAGTTCTGCGAATACGGCTTCAGCTAGAGGCTTGGTCAGTATATCTGCCCTTTGGTGGTCAGTATGGATCTTTTCCATCCTGATATCCTTCTTTTCAACATGATCACGAATGAAGTGGTGTCTGATGTCCACGTGCTTGCATCTCGTATGAAGTATATGATTACGAGTGATTGCGGTTGCACTTGTCTTTGTCGCATAAGATCGACACTTCATTCCGAATAACATCATAGTCGTGTAGGCTTTGTCTCGGCCCAAAGGATTTGGGCGCGGCAACTTTCGGCGACCGTATATTCGGCTTTAGTAGTTGGCGTCGCTGCGAGTCTTTGTTTCTTTGAAAACAAGAAATCGGACTTCTTGCCCAAGAGAGCGACACGTTCGGGGAAGTTGACTTTCGGTCAATTCTACATCTGCATAGTCGGCATCGAGAATAACTCGAGTTAGTTCAATATTATCGTCATTTGGATACCATAAACCCGTGTTAGGTGTTCCTACGAGATAGCGGAGAATCTTGTTTCTTTGAGTCCGTATGACTCCGGTTAGGGTCGCCTTTGAAATCGGCGCTTGAACACCTACAACATAAGTTATGTCGAGTCGAGTATTTGTTAAGTATAATAATGAACCAATAATAACACGAAATTCGGTATGGTTTGCTTGATACTCCCTCTTTATCAAGATCGATTTTCATGTTTGTGTTCATCGGGATCTTGATTGGTTTGCCGGATGTACAGCCGAATTTCTTGATGAGGTCTCGAGTGTATTTGCCTTGATTGATGAATGTTCCCTTCTCAGATTGTTTGACTTGAAACCAGGAAATAGTTCATCTCTCCCGTCATTGACATCTCGAACTTGTCTTTCATCATTTTCTCAAGCGGGCGACACATGATGACGCTCTTCGAACCGAAGATTATGTCATCTATGTAGATCTGCACAAGTAGGATATCGTCTTCCAGTCGAATGCTGAATAATGTGCGATCTACTGTGCCTTTACGAAAACCTTTACGAAGAAGAAACTCGAGATAGGGTATCGTACCAAGCCACAGGTACTTGTTTTAACCCATCCGAGCCTTTACGAGTGCGTGGGCCGATGTCCTTTTGAAAGCCGGGAGGTACATTCTACATAGACTTCTTCTTTCGGTGCGTCGTTACAGGAACGCGAGACTTCACATCCATTTGATAAACTACGAACCTCGATTTGTTGCGTAGGCTAGCAATAGTCGATTGCCTCTAATCTTGCAGCTGGAGCGAGCGTTTCGTCGAAATCTATCCCTTGACTTGATAGTAGCCTTTTGCCACGAGTCTTGCCTTATTCCTTGCTATAACGTTGTTTTCATCTCGCTTGTTCATGAAGACCCGTTTAGTTCCAATCACATGTTGATGCGGGGGGTGCATCGGTAAGCTCCCAAACTTCATTTCTCGTGAGCGATTCAGCTCTTCTGCATGGTTATGATCGATCGGCGTCCTTAAGTGCATCCTCGACTAGCGAGGTTCTTGATGGACAAGAAGCAGAAATATAAGGTGTTTTCTCTCTGACAGAATCTGGATCTTGTCTTTACGTTTGCTGAAGGATCTCCAATGATTAAATCAGCGGTGTGAGCGTCCAGTCATGATCTACAATGTTTCAACTCTTCATCTAAAACTTGTTCAACATAGATAGTAGGTGAGTTAGGCATTTCAGTTGTACTATTATGATATTGAAGCAATTCAGTTACAAGAGTAGGGTCAACTGAGTCACCAGGTTCAGGGGCATTTAGCTCAGGAGCATCATTTGTTCCCCCTGAATTATTATCCTCAGTAGAGGTCTCAGTTATCACTTGGGTTTCTTCCTCGACCTGAGTTACCTGTGATTGACTCTGTTCAGTAGGCTTATCTTCAGTTTCGTCATCTGAATCATCATCCCAACATAGCTGGATCTTTTCAACTTTATCTTTTAAGCTAAGATCTTATAGCTGCATATTGATGTCCTCAGATTCAGGTTTAGAGTTCCTACTCCTGTCTTCAGTAGAAAACTCATTAAAAACAACGTGAGGGCTTTCCTCCATGCAAAGGGTTTTCGATAGTTAAAGACTCTGAAGGCTTTGCTTACCCGGGAGTAAGATAAAGAAGATAAAGAAGGCTTCCTGCCTTTCTTTATGGAAATAAGATAAAGAAGGCTTCCTGCCGTTCCATAATTCATATGGTGTCTTCTTATCTTTGCTTTGTCGGTAGAGATGCATTACGAGTATAACATGCGGTATCGGTAGCTTACGCCCGAGAATTTGGTTGGGAGTCAGAGTGCGTGAGCGGGGTTCTTCTTTGCTTCTTTGAGTGTTCTATTCTTTCTTTCGGCAACCCCATTTTGTTAAGGCGTGCGCGCGGCGGATATCTCATGCTCTATGCCTTACGCTGCGAGAACTCCTCCCACCATAGAACTCGGGAACTCGGTTCCTGCATGCGAGCGTATCTTGATGATCTTGGTGTTCTTCTCGGCACGAGCTTTTTCGAAGCGTTGGTAACTCTGTTTTGATGTCGAGACTTGTTGGCATAAATATGACCCGTGTGTAGCGCGAGTAGTTATCAATGACCACTAAAGCATACTTCTTGCCTACGATCGTCCCGGAGGAGGCTGGATCGAACAAATCCCGTATGTAGCGCTGAAGGATTCCATCAGTGGAAGGAGATGGAACAGGAGGATTTTGATTCCTTGTTTGCTTTCCCTTCAGACATGCATCACACTGAGTGTCTTTCCTGAATACTTAATTCGGCAGTCCTCTTGCTAGAGTGTTTCTAGCTAATTTGTTGAGTGTCTTGAAGTTGAGATGGCTGAGTCTTCTGTGCCAGAGCTACCCCGTTCTGTTGTCGTTCTTTGCCAACAATCAAGCTTCAGGTTCAGATGAGTTCCAGTCAGCTACATAGATATTCTTTTTGCGCGAACCTGATAACATTGTTTTCCCGGTAGATTTATCAATGACATCACAAAATCCAGCATAAAAAATCACTCTATTCGAGTTATCACAAAATTGACTAACAGAGAGAATATTATGCTTAAGTCCTTCAACATATGATACTCTTGGAACTAATGCGGTTCCAATGCTGAGTGTTCCATAGCCTCTGGTATAGCCTTTTGCGTTATCTCCAAACTCGATTCGTGGTCCTTCTTCAGTAGTATAATTCTTCAGTAGGTCCTTTTGGTATGTCGTATGTCTTGAGCATCCATTTGTCTACATACCAAGGGTCCTTGTGCACTATGCAAAACATAATTATATTTAGGTACCCTTTTTTTTTTGATTTTGGGTCCTTAGATGTTTGTTTTGGAAACTTCAAATACGTCTTACGACCACGGTGGTCTCGGACATTTTCTTCCCACTTTGATCAACATATTTGACCCTTTGGGCGGTCGATGCGACTTACGAGGCTTTGCGGGTTCGGGAGTCCGATCTTACGAGTAGGTGGGTTTGCGACCTTTGCCTTACGTATTGATAGGTGAGATGAGGTGCCTTCATCGAGTAGGGGGTTCGGTATACTGCATTGATGGTCTCCCCTTGAACAAACCTATCGGCTAGCCGGTTTTACGGCGTACGGGGGCGAGATGAGGAGGCTCCGTGGCTGAATCCAAGTCCCTCATTACAATGCTTAGGCTTGTTGCTTGTTAGCATCGCCTCAAGCTTCTTTTCAGCGCCCATGTATCGCTCTGTCATCAGGTTCCTCCGGGACATCAACGCTTTTCTTGGCAATTCGTGCTCGGTGCGGAAGTCCGACAACTTTTGCTTGATAGACTCGGTTCGGTATCTTTACGAGTCGGGTCGTTGGTCGATGCGAGATCGATCTTCTTGATGCTAAGACTTGGCCATCGAGAGAGTTCATCTCCTCCACGAGTCTCAACACAAGTCCTTCGACTCGGTAGACGACTCTCTGAGAAAGTCTGCGATTCTCCACTTTCGGGGTATCCAACTCCTAAAAGAGTCTTGCGGGGCTGCGAGACTCATGCGAATACGCTCGTCGAGTAGTTCTTCGTATGCAATTGCGACGTCCAGATTCTCATCTGCACCTAAAATATTGTTGTGTGTGCAGTGTGAAGAGGAGTTAAATGGAGCGTGAGAGTTTACCTCATCCTCTTCTCCTGCCATGAGACACTTTTCAGCGTCTTCTTCAGCTTCAAGCTCTACGGCCATGAATGTCGCTTCATCGTCTGATGAATCCATGATGGAGTCGACTTCATCTGAGTCATCTGAGAGTTCACCGGCAATATATGCTTGTCGCTTCTTGATGAACTTCTCCCTTCAAGCTTTGCGTGCTGCTCTTTCAGCAATGCTGAGCTCAGGACAGTCATACTGATAGTGTCCTGGCTTCTTGCAGTTATAACATGTTGTGACTCTTTCTTCTTTGCTTTATTTGTCTTTCGGCGGGTGAGTCCTCTGTTTTACGCATTCAGAAGTATGTGAGTCAGGAGTGCGCTTAGGTGTATATTCAGTCTTACCCTTGGAGTCTCTAACGACTCTTGAGAGCTTCCTGCGCCTCTCCTTCTCTTTCTAAATTTCACGGCAAGCAGCGCGTACTTCTTGGCCAAGTTTCCTTCTTGTATGTCATTGAGTGAAGGTTCAGCCTTGCTAGTCGCCGGAGCTGCTGTGCTGACTGATGCTTTAAAAGCATGGTTGACTTGGGTGTCAGCTTCAGCTCGCTGCTTCCTTTGAGGTAGACCAAACTCGAACGCCTCAACTTTAAGTTCTGAAAAGATATGGTCAGGAGTAACAATATCTAAATCAGAATGACGCAATAAAGTAGCAAAGGGAGTCCAGTGACCATCTGGCAGTGCCCTCAAAATCTTGAGATTCATCTCTCGGTTGGAGAATGTCTTTCCCAGTCCGTTGATGGACTTCATCAGATCCGTGAATCTGACGTTGAGATCTTCAATGGAATCACCAAGCATGAGAGACAGTCTCTCCAGCTTCTGAAGTTCCAGCGCGAGTTTGTTCGCTTTGATCTTTTGAGTCCCTCGACTCAGTAGCGCTAGAGCATGCCAGAGTTCATTCGCGGACTTACAGTCCTGAACTCTTCCGAGATAAGAATCGCTCAGAGTGGTCAGTATGGCGTTTCTGGTGACTCGGTCTAAGTTGTGAAGCTTCTTCTCCTTAGGGGTGAAGAGACTTCTATCTTTAGGGATCTTCTTCTTGGTCACCATTCCTCCTCCTTGCGCTGGGTCTTGAGCATCAACCATAGGAACGATAGGTCCGTCCTCTAGAACCTTTGTCATGCTGTCATGGAGGGAGGTCAGGTGTGCCTCCATTCTGACCCGCCATACTCCATAGTTCTCTACTGAGAACATGGGTATCATCCTGATTCCTGACATATAAGACATAGTGAATGATGATATGAACGAAGAATGATATGTAGTGAAAACATTTTTCGGATCCGTTCAAGTAGACCAGTTTCAGAATAACAAGAATCTTAGAGAACTCCTGCTCTGATACCAATTGTTGGTCCCGAGAGTAATGTTCAGGTGTAGAGGGGGGGGGGTGAATACACCTAAAAACCGATTTCTCAACTTTAAACACGAACAGTGCTTTTCAGGAGAGTGTCGTGCTGAGCGAGTTCGGCGGACCAAATAAAGGCGTTACGAATCGTGTGGCGAGTGGCCCGGCTTTGCGGGGCACGCTGGCGACTAGAGTCAGAATTCAGTACCGTTCAGATAAAGTTCAGTAGTGCGGAAATGTGTAGGCCAAATTCAATTGAGTTAAGAAAACATTTTTATCAAAACAATTTCAGTATGTTAGTGCAGTCGATTAAGCTTGCTGAAACTCAATTGAATGATTTGAAAGATATTTTCAGTATGCACAGTAATCAATGCAACAGTAAATAACGAACACAGAACATTGGCAATTTTTAAAGTGGTTCGGATCCAACAATCCTACTTTCATGCCTCTTAGGTACTCTTTACTTGAAGTCTGTTCTGTCTCACCCACTTTCCTGAACCTCGACCCAATGACGAGCGGCCCACTGTCCATATTTGTTAAAGCTACAAGTCAACAACTTTCCGAGAAATGGAGGAAAGGACACTTTGCAACCATACTTTGAAAGAGCCGTTAGCTACCCCGAAAGAGAGAGACAAAGGATCGTCGTCTCCGATGGATCTATCCTTATCTACTGCTCCATAAATAGAGGGATACATTCAAATTGAAGCTTACGAGAATACGAGTGAACCAGCGAACACACAAGCAAGCTCGGAGCATTCAAAGAGCAACTCATAAATGTTTTAAGTCTTCCGCAAATAGTTCAAAGAAGTAATCCCCGTGACGATGAATACAGCTTCATAGGGAACCAAGGCGGAACCGAGAACTATACAACCTCCAGTATCAAGCGGCGAACACGAACCCAAGTCTATACTTAGCCGTTCGTCGTTCTAGAAGCCACTTTCTCATTCCCTATCCCTCTAACATAATCTCAGTTGCTCATATCTATAACTTAGATGAAGGAGTTCATAGTCAAACTGATCCTTACTGTAAAGGCCTCCTTCATAGTTGGAGAGTTTTTCAAACACTTAGTTTGATACCATGTAAATTGAGACTTGCTCAGTATAAATCTCAAGACCAGTGTTTGTCCAGTATACAAACCAACTGAGACTATCTCAGTATAATACATAACCTCCTGATTTTTCGGGACAGTGGACGTAGGATTGTTGGATCCGAACCACTTTAAAAATTGCCTGTGTTCTGTGTTCGTTATTTACTGGTGCATTGATTACTTTGCATACTGAAAATATCTTTAAAATCATTCAACTGAGTTTCAGCAAGCTTAATCGTCGCACTAATATCTTGAAGCTTGTTTTGATAAAAACGTTTTCCTAACTCAACTGAATTTGGGCCTACACATTTCCGCACTACTCAACTTTATCTGAACGGTACTGAATTCTGACTCTAGTCAGCTAGCAGGCCTTAGTAAAGTTAGTCACTCTGACACGCGATTCAGAACAACTTATTTGGTCAGCTGAACTCGTTCAGTGTGTCACTCTCCTGAAAAGGACTGTTCGCATTTTAAGTTGAGAAATCGGTTTTCAGGTGTATTCACCCCCCCCCCCTCTACACCAGAACATTACTCTCGGGACCAACAAGCCTGATGAGGGAACTCAACTGGATAAGGATGCTCCCACATCTACTGCTAATCCGCCTCTCAGCATCCTTGGTCCAGGACAGTCGACTGCTGGTACCTCGAAGACAGCAGAACCCTCTCAGCTGCTACTTGAATCTGCTTTCGAGGTAGCACCCAGCCCGAGAAGCTGACGCTCGAAGGCAGTGGCCAGGGCCCTGAGGAGTCAAGGGACTCAAAATCGACTCCTCGCCCGCGCCGTCCACAAGACGTTGAGGTAGACCACTCAGGCTCAGAGTGTTGAAATCAAGGGACTCAGGACAACCATTCAGAACTCACCTGTCCCTAATTTCTCTAGTATCTTAAACGGCACTTTCGCCACCCAAAGAGCCGACTTCGATAAGCGGTGAAGATGATTCAGGCTGGCCAAGCTTGACTTCTTGAAGATTATAAAGCCGCACAGAAAGCTCACACTGAATCAGTCTCCTCCATCTCTCAGGCCTCAGACTTGGGGCTCCAATCTATTCAGAAGGCCAGTAGAAGAGAGTGGATAAATAGTTGCGGGGAGATCCGGACGGCGGGTGCTTCTCACAAGAAATACAACGATCAACTCGTTGAAGAGAGGAGCGAGCTGCATGAATGACTGACTAAGCTGCAGAATGCCTTGGATAATCTAGCAGCAGCTTACAAAAGTCTAGGAGAGAGGTATCTATTCCCCCCACTGGCGTATTTGTTGATGCCAAAAGGGGGAAGGAAAAGGAAAGATAATAGAAGGAAAGATGCTGAAGGTACCGAAAGGGAGTGAGGGCAGTGGTTGGAGCAGCTCGGAGTCGGCCATCTGCTCCCAGTTGGTCCCTCGACTCAATCGGCGAGGCCCCGGGGGTGTCTCGGCGGCGAGCGTGTAGTGTCTGCTGAGATCGGCCCAAGCGGCTCAGGACCCAAAGACTTTGCTACTCAGGCAACCCAAACTCCATCTGACATAATCAAGGAGGTTGTTGAGTACGCAGAAGAGGATTCAGATGAGGAAGAGGTTCCTCTGCCTCCTACAGTAGCCGGCAAAGGTAAGAAGATTACGATGCTTCCAACCCCTCCTGTTGGTCAGGAGCACGTTCATGTGTAGAGGGGGGGTGAATACACACGAAACTCGATTTCTCAACTTAAACACGAATAGTCCTTTTCGGGATGATGTCGTCTTGAATAAATTCGGCGGACCGGATAAGGCATTACGAATCGTGTTGGCGGTGTTGCCTCTGCTTAGATCCGCTAGCTAGCGAGAGTCGAATTCGGTATCTTGCGAGATAGAGTTCGGTGGTGCGAGAATAGTGTAGGCCCAAATTCGGTTGAGTGAGAAAAACATTTTTATCAAAAGCGGTTTGATGGATTAGTGCGATGCTGTTAAGTTATTTGAAACTCGGTTGAATGATTTAAAGAATATTTTCGGTATGAGCGGTTAAATCAATGCAACGGTGAAAAGCAACGAGAACACAAGACACGAGAGATTCTTAAAGTGGTTCGGACACAAAAATCCTACGTCCATTTGTCTAGAAAGATCGGGGAAGCTATTTATTATGCGAGGTAGTCTCGGTTCGTTTGTCTGTTGGACAAACAACTGGTCTTGAGATTTATGCTTGAGCAAGTCTCGGTTTACAAGGTTATCAAGGCGAAGCGTTTGAAAAACTCTCCAAGCTGTGAAGGAGTCCTTTACAATAAGCTATTGAATTCTGAGCCGGAGAGCGGAGGAGTGCTGAGTGCGAAACCTCGAGAGACAAAAGCAGATTACAACTTAAAGGTTCACCCAATCAATATAGGGTTTTGGGATCTTCAAATCTTCAAACTATTTGAGCACAAGGCTGCTGAGTAAATGTCAACACGAGAAGAGTGAGTCATTTCCCACTATATCTAATACCGGCGAGGATAGAATCATCACCCAAAATTTCCCCCTATTTGATGATGCAGAAACCTAAACTATCATCTAAACAACCTAACACGATGACTTATCGGAAAGCGGGCTCCTTACAAAATATTACAAGTAGGATCGGTGGAGTTGTTCTTCGAGTCCTAGACTACAGGGGATCGGGGCGGAGAAAGTCGGAACATATACGAGAGATTAAACATTTTCCCCCTGTCTTAACAACATTTTCCCCCGAAAACACAACAAGTCTATCAGAATCTAGCTAAGCAACAACTGACACTAAATAACAAAGCGTGAGTGTGTTAGTCAGTAATCACTTCAGTGATTCTGAGTGTTAAGCATAAAAAAACACGGCTATTCAGACAATAAGGAGTTGTCAAAGCCAAACAGAGATATTATATATGTAAGAAAATCAGTACAATTACATCTCTGCTAGGCTATGAAAGAAAGATACACAGAGAAATCAGAAGCAAAAGCTATTTGAATTGCCTAATCCTGTCTTTGAAATTCTGAGATTGAGATTCAGGAAGGAGCACTCCATACATCCGATATGTGATCTTCCTCAGCTTCAGAATCTCTGCAAAGTCTGTTGTGTCTTCTTCATCAAGAAACTTGGCTTCAGCAGCATCCTTCACTTCTTTCTCTATCACACCGTAGTGGATGGATCCATCAAGTCTTTGTGGGGGAGGCAGAATTCTAGGATCTGGAACTCTTACTTCAACATTCTCATTAATGGCTTTCTGCAGCCTGGCATACATCTCTAAGCCAGCTCGCATAATCCATTCAGTATATGGCATTGCCTTGGGCTTTTCAGACAAGAATCTCCAGAAGTAGTTCCTTTTGATGAATTCAGCTTTCAGATTTTTCCATCTCTGAGTCTGTTCCCATAGGATCCAATCGTCCACTCTAGGCCATCTGTGAGTCTTTAGATCTGTAAGCTTCCTGAATTTTCTGTATTTGTATGGGATGTCAGCCTTGGCAGGAATCCTCTGGCTCGCTTCTTTTTGAGTTCGCAGTCTGAGAGCTTCAAGATCAGCTTTCCATATCCTCTCTCTGGCTGCTTCTATTTGCCTGGCCTCTTCACCTCTGTATAAGTATCTATCAAATTGAGCCCAGATTTCCTCCATCTCTTGATCCTGTGCCTTAGAGGTAGTGTAGGAGGGCTTGTGAGGTGGTTGGTCGTCTGAGTCAGCAGGGGTTGAAGATTTTTCTTTGGTGGTTTCCTGCTGCCCAGTTGACTGTTGTTGTTGCTACTCCTTCTCCTTTTCTTTATCAGCCTCGTCGCTGAGTATGAGCTTTCTCGGAGGCACCCTTGCTGAATTTTTGCTTCCAGCCGTTGCCTTGGTCTTGCCGTTAGCAGGCTTCTTCTTTGGCTTACTCGCAGCTTCAGCTTCAGCAATCTCCCTAGCGAGCTTTTTATCAGCTGCTATCTGAGCCTCCTCCTCTGGAGTAACATATCTCCTGGATCCTTTCTTATTGGGAGGGGTTGGGAGTTTCAGTGCCTTTTTACCTTATCCGGCAACTGGAGGTGGAAGAGGTGCTTCTTCCTCTTCTGAGTCCTCCTCGTCAGCATACTCAGCAACTTCCTTAATAATGTCAAGGGGAGTCTGTGTTGCCTGAGTAGCGACTTCTTTGGGTCCTGAGCCGCTTGGGCCTGTCTCCGTAGATCTTTGCAGTTGCCATGAGACACCACAGGCCTCGCCAGTGGGCCTCGCCAGTTTCAGTAGGTACAGTAGGGGCAGATGACTGAGTAGAAGATGCCCCTGTTACTGACCTTGCTCTCTTCGGAGCCTTCAGTATCAGCTCCTTGGCAGCTTCCCCCTTAGTTGATTTTTCTGTTACAACTTTTCCTTGCGTAGCCATACTTTCCCCCTTTTTGGCATCAGAAAGTAAGGTCGGGGTTGGAGCTGAGAGTTTGTTGTTCAGGCTTTTGTATGAGGCTGACAGATCATTCAGCATCGTCTGCAGCTTTGTCAAGGCCTCATGCAGCTCGTTTCTCTCATTGATCAGTTGATCGTTGTATAGCTTATGTGAGAGATCAGCCGCAGCCTTGAATTCCTTCAGTTGCTTCTCCACAGTCTCTTCTATGGCCTTCTGTATAGTTTCCATCCTGAGCTAATTGCCCTGAGAGATTGTGTTGACGGATTCAGTGTGGGTGGTTTGGGCGGCCTTGAAATCATTAAGCAATTTAGCTTGGTCTTCCTGAATCGTCTGAAGCTGAGCGTCGAAGTCAGCTCTCTGAGTGGCTAGCGCTTCGGTTAAGATATTAGAGAAGTCAGGGGTAGATGATTCTAAAAGAGTGGTTCTTAGCTCGTGAATCTCTACGCTGGTGGCCTGGGAGGAATGTCGCCAAGTTTTGTGGACGACACGGGCAAGAAGGCGATTACGTATGTGCCTTGATCCTTTAGTGCCACGACCACTATTTTTGAGCGACGGATCTTTAAGGCTGGGAGCTACTTTGAAAGCGGTGGAGAAGAAGGCGGCGAGGATCGTTTGCCTTTGAAGTACCGGCCACCGTGCGTGCGGGACCAAGGATCTTGAGTGGAGACTTCGGCGGTAGATGCGATGGCATCCTTGTCTTGTTGAGTTCCCTTATCGAGGCTTCTCGGGGGGCTGAATCGTGGGGTGGGTCACGACCATCGGGCTCGAGACCCGTCGAGGAGTGCGTCTTTGAGGCCGGGCGCGCTCATTCAACATTGCCCGGCATGGCGGCCCTTAGATCTTCTAAGGTACCGATATCGAATAGCTACGAGTAGGCTGATCTTCTCTACGAGCTTCAGTTCCTCTTCATGAAGCTATTCATAGGAGTGATGGATAATCGGTCTTTTCGGGTTACGCCACTCCACGGAACTGGCGGCATATGGAGCCTCGCTTTGCCTTGCAATTATGACAAGGTCGTTTGTGGCCGAGCAATCTCGGGAATGTGCTCAGTAATCTCTCGGGATGCTCACGGATTGGAGAGCTAAAGCTTCCATCCCGATCGATTCTTCTTCGAGGCGGACTCGAGATTCCTCTATCTCGATTGGAGATGCTGTTTCTCGGCGAAGGAAGGCTGGCGAGAGGTGGGATATCGAGGGGGTTTTCGGGGGTGAACGTCCTCACCTGGATATCTTCGGCTAGGACCCCTTGGTCCCCTTGCTCCATCACATTCGGTGGAGGCGCTTTCCCGGCGGCTCGGTCTTCTCGAGAAGACTCTAGCTCGTCCACGAGCTGCGAGAGGTTGTTCAACAACTACTATCTACGGCTGCAGCACGGTTTCGGTTGGCACGGTCATGCCGACCTTCTTTAGTCACTTGGCTAGTGCCTTAGGTGATAGAATGCGAGGGGACCTCTTCTTCGTTGGAGTGGTCTTACGAGGCGTGGTTTTAGGAGCGGCGGGGCCGGTGCCGTCTGGCGAAAGGCGGCCCTTGCCTGTTTTGAAATCTAACCTTTTTCACATAGAAATGCTTGCTTATGCTGCGATGGTGATTCGGTCGAAGTGCGGGAGGTCTTCGATCACGGCCGAGATCTTTAGTCCGCATAATAGCTTTCCTTTGGCGCTCGGCTATTGGATGCTTTGTCGAATTTCGCGGATTTGCATCCTAAATTCCCTTAAGAAAAACTCCGTCAGTTGATCTTGGCCTTGTCATAGATGGCCATCATAAGCTGCGGCTTTAGTGCGGACACTTGATCGAAGGAGCACGCTTGACTCGTCGGTAGGCGAGTTACGATGTATCTTAAGGGTCTATGCGAGGAGCATGGTGTTCTTGGGAAGCCTTATTTGTGAAGGCTGTTGGCTTCAGTAGAAAATGGACAAGTAGTCATCCATCAGATCATCGTTGTACCCAACTGTAGTGACGCCTTCACTTGGCAAATCAAAGCTTCTCCGAAGAGCTTCTCGGATTGACATCTGCTTAACTCTTATGTCCGTGCGTGAGGGATCACCTATTGTGTGGACGACGAATCTCCCTCTGACATCTCCATCTACTGATTCGGTGTTCAGATAGATTTCAGCAATCTGACGCGGGAGGAAGAAGGTGGGCTTCCTCGTCAGAAATCCTTCAAGTCTGGTTTCGCGGAGAGCTAAGAATATCTCATTCATGAAATCGAGATCGCAGATATCGAACTCCATGATTGGCTCGCACCAGACACGGTCTTTCTCCAAAATCTCTTGCATATTCTCAGGACCAAAAACAACATTTCCTGACATTTTGATAATCTGCATATATCGTATAAGTCAGTACCGATTAAGGATATAAAAAGATAAAGATATACGATACGTAAATATCATTTAAAAATTACCGGAAGATTTCCTGAAGATTTGAAAAGAGGTTAGATAGAAGGTCAAGAATATTTCAGAAAATCTTGAGTACTTAGGATAATTGCATATACGAAATGGCGGTTTTCAAGGATTTGAACACAGATATATCTTAGAGAAGATAAACAGTTAAATATCGATGGTTCAGTTTGAAGGCGCCTTTTAGATGGACGGCTAGGATTGAGTTTTATATAATAGGTAATGATCATGTTTGCCGCCTAAGTCAAAAGCCAGTTGTAACTAGCCTAAGTAGTAACTTGATAAGACATGCATTAAATGCGTGGCAGAGTTCAGCATGCTAGTACATAGAATGTCGTGTATTAAATGTGATCCGTTAAAATTTAATGACATTTCTTAAGGCATTGAATATGATGCTGAATCGGATCATAAATGCACAGAATCGTTCCATAGGCTATTGAGTAGAGATACGCAAACCTGTCAACTGAACATCGTAGTCAGCTGATACCTCGTGTAGATGGTTCTTTGAGTCTCTACACACTAATTTTACTTAGTGCGGGAGCGAACATTCCCCCTTCTTGAATGCTTCTCTCCTGAATCCTCTTCTTGTTGGAGTAAGTAGGGTCCGGCGGACCTAGCTCTGCGAAAGTTCTGCGAATCGGCTTCGGCTAGAGGCTTGGTCGATATATCGGCCCTTTGATGGTCGGTATGGATCTTCTCCATCACGATATCCTTCTTCTCGACATGGTCACGAATGAAGTGGTGTCGTGTCCACGTGCTTGAATCTTGTATGAAGTACGGGATTACGAGTGATCCGATAAGCGCTTGGTACTATTGCGAGAAGATGGGCGCTTCGTTACGAATGACGTCGTAGTCGCGTAGGCTTTGTCTCGGCCCAAAGGATTTGGGCGCGGCAACTTCCGGAAGCCATGTATTCGGCTTCGGTAGTTGGCGTGGCTGCGAGTCTTTGTTTCTTTGAGAACCATGAAATTAGCTTACTTAGAGAGGCCGGCACGTTCAAAAGTTGATTTTGGTCGATTCTACACCCTGCATAGTCAGCATCAGAATAACCAGTTAGTTCTATATTATCATCAGCTGGATACCATAAACACATGTCAGGTGTTCCTCTGAGATAGCAAAAAATCTTCTTTGCTGAGTCCATGTGACTCTGCTTTGGATTCGCCTGAAATCGAGCACAGACACCTACAGCATAAGTTATGTATGGACGAGTAGCTGTTAAGTACAATAAAGAACCAATTATAGCACGAAATTCAGTTTGGTCTACTGATACTCCCTCTTTATCAAGATCGATCTTCATATTCGTATTCATTGGGATCTTGATAGGTTTGCCGGATGTACAACCGAATCTCTTGATGAGGTCTCGAGTGTATTTGCCTTGATTAATGAACGTTCCATTCTCGGATTGTTTGACTTGAAAGCTGAGGAAATAGTTCATTTCTCCCATCATTGACATCTCGAACTTATCCTTCATCATTTTCTCAAATTGCTGACACATGATGATGTTCTTCTAGCCGAAGATGATGTCATCTACGTAGATCTGCACAAGCAATAGGCCGTCTTCCAGTCGAATGCTGAATAATATGCGGTCTACTGTGCCTTTCTGAAAACCTTTCTAAAGAAGAAACTCAGATAGGGTATCGTACCAAGCCACAGGTGCTTGTTTTAACCCATCTGAGCCTTTACGTGTCTATATACTTGATGTCCCTACGAGAAGCCGGAGGAGGCTGTTCCACATAGACTTCTTCTTTCGGCACGCCGTTCGGGAAAGCGAGACTTCACATGCATTTGATAAACTACGAATCTTTGATGTGTTGCGTAGGCTAGGAATAGGCGTTGCCTCCGATCTTGCAAGCGGAGCAAAAGTCTCGTCGAAATCTATCCCTTCGGCTAGACGGTAGCCTTTTTGCCACGAGTCTTGCTTTATTCCTTACTATGGCGTTGTTTTCATCACGCTTGTTCTTGAAGACCCATTTTGTTCCAATCACATGTTGATGCGGGGTGCATGTCGACAAGCTCCCCAAACTTCGTTTCTCGTGAGCTGATTCGGCTCCTCTGCATGGCTATGATCCAATCGGCATCTTTCGGTGCGTCCTCGGTTGACTAAGGTTCTTGGTAGAGCAAGAAGCGGGAATATAAGGCGCTTTCTCCACGACGAGAATCTGGATCTTGTCTTTACGCTTCTTTGAAGGATCTCCAATGATTAAATCGGCGGTATGAGCATCCGGCCACGATCTACGATGTTTCGGCTCTTCATACGAAATTTGTTCTACGAGATAGTAGGTAAGTTAGGCATTTCAGTTGTACTATTCTGAGATTGAAGCAATTCAGTTACAAGAGTGCGATCTACTGAGTCACCAAGTTCAGGGGCATTTAGGTCAGGAACATCATTAGTTCCCCTGAATTATTATTCTCAGTAGAGGTCTCAGTTACCGGTTGGGGTTTCTTCATCGACTGAGTTACACAGGATTGACTACGTTCGGGAGAGTCGATACGTTCGGCTACTACTGGCTTTGGTTGAGATTCAGTAGACTTGTCTTCAGTTTCTTCATCTGAATCATCATCCCAACATAGCTGGATTTTTCCGACTTTGTCTTTCAAGCTCAGATCCTATAGCTATTCACAGATGTCATCAGATGCAGATTTAGAGTTATTGCTCCTATCTTTAGTAGCAAACTCATTAAAAACAACATGAGGGCTTTCCTCCACGAAAAGAATCCGATAGTTGAATACTCTGAAAGCTTTGCTGACCCGGGAGTATCCTAAGAAAACTCCCTAATCTGACCTGCTATCAAAAGTGTTGGGTGATGATTCAGTCCTCAGCACGGTTTTACATAGTGGGAAATGATTATATCTTCCGTACTGAAATGCACTCAGTAGGCTTATACCCTGAGTGATCCCATGAAGATTTGAAGATCCCAAAACCCTATCTGATTGGTGAACCATTCCCTTTGTAATTGTTTTTGTCTCCGAGGATTCGAGACTTAGTAGGCACACTGCCTTTGGTTCGGGCGGTCGGTAGATTATCGGCCTCGGCCTTTGGATGTGGAAAACCCGGTATGTCTTGGACTCGGAGAGCGATATGCTGAAAGACTTAGTGGGCCCGAACTCGGCGGGGAGTAGTTCTTGAACTAAGAGGCGACCTTCGGTAGAGTAAATTCGGTGCTCTCTAAAGGATCGGACTTCGATAACGACAGACGAGTCTTTTGAGCTGTCGAGATCTTTTGAACAACAATAAGCGTAGTCGAAATACAAGGAAGAGAGAAGTCGGCTTCATTATACCTCGAAGTACATTACGTCTCAACTACTCTACAAAACCTCGACAAATGACAAGCCGACACACTTTGTCCTTACTGCTAAAGTGCAAGTCGACAACTTTCCGAGAAAAGGAGGGAAAGGACAACTTGTCACCTTTTCAAAAGAGCCGTTAGCTACCAAAAGAGTGAGATAAAGGGATCATCGTCTCCAACGGATCTTTCCTAATCTCTTCTCTATAAATAGAGGGATGATTCAAGTTTTTCATGCATGCGAGAGAGCGAAAAGCAACGAACAAGCCGATACGCTCTCGAGCAAGAAAGCGGAAAAAGCGAGCAAAAATAGAATATCGCATAAGTCTTCGCAAGAACTTAAAGAACATTCTCCGTGAAAGACTACCTTCTAGCTCTTAGGGAACCAAGGTAAACATATATAAAAGCCTCTAGTATCCAAATCGACGATACACGAACTCAAAGCTACAACTCGGTTGTTCGTCGATCTAGAAAGCCACTTTCTCGTTCCCTATCCCTCTAACCCTAAGCTCAGCTGAATTTATCCATAGCTTAGATGAAGGGGTTCACCTTTGAACCTTATCCTTATTGTAAAAGGACCCCTTCATAGTTGGAGAAGTTTGCCGAACACTTTAGTTTGATACCGTTGTAAGCGAGACTTGCTCGGTATAAATTCCAAGACGCGGCTTTGTCCCATGTACAAGGCGGTTGAGACTAACTTCGGGATAATAAATAGCCTCCGGACCTTTCGGGGACGGTGGACGTAGGATCTTGTGCATCCGAACCACTTTAAAAATCTCTGTGTCTCTTAATTCTTGTTGCATTGATTTTATTGTTCATGCGAATATCATATCTTTAAAATCATTCAACGAAGTTTCAACATACTTATCGATTCACTCTTACGGCTGAAAGCTGTTTTTAAGAAAACGTTTTTCCACTCAGCGATTTGGGCCTACACATTTCCGCCCGCCCGAACTCCATCGAAGATGCGGATTCGACTTAGTCGGCTAGCGAGATCTTAAAAGAGTCGGTACCTCTTTGCCTTAACACGATTCGGAAACGGCTATTTGAGTCTGCTGAACTCTTTCGATGCGGCACACTCTGAGCGGGACTGTTCGTGTTACAAGTTGAGAAATAGGTTTTAGGTGTATTCACCCCCCCCTCTACACTTAAACGTGCTCTCGGGACCAACAATTGGTATCGGGAGCGGGGAGTTCTATAAGACTCTTGTTATCTTGAGCTGGTCTACTTTAACGGATCCAGGAAAATCATTTTCCTTTGCATATCACTCTTCATTTATATCATTATTTAACATGTACGATATGTCGGGAATAAGAATGGTACCTATGTTCTCGGTAGAGAACTATGGTGTATGGCGGAGTCGAGAATGGAGGCTCGTCGACTTCCCTCCCACGGCAACGGCATGACCGAAGTACTTGAGGAAGGACCTATCGTTCCAATGATCGATAGTGTCGTGACTCGAGATCCGGCGGCTGGAGGAGGAATGGTGTCCGGGAAGAAGATTCCCAAGGACGAAGTCTCTTCACACACGAGGAGAAGAAACTTCACAATTTAGGCCAGGAGTTGCCGGGGGAATGCCATACTAACCACTCTTAGTGATTCTTATCTCGGCGGGGTTCGGGGAATGCAAGACGGCAAAGAGCTGCGGGATGCTCTAGCGCTGCGAGTCGGGGGGACTCGAGAAGATCAAAGCTAACAAACTTGCTTGTTTGGAACTCCAAAAGCGGAGGGTTTGTCTCTCATGCACGGTGACAAAATAGAAGATCTAAATGTCGGTTTACGAATCGATGAGCTCCATCAGCGAGTGGGAAAGACATTCTCCAACCAGAAATGAATCTCAAGATGCGAAGGGCCTTGCCCGGATGGACATTGGACTCCTTTTGCCACCTTATCACGCCATTCTGATCTAGATATTGCTACTCCTGACCATATCTTTTCATAACTTCAGGCAGAGGAATTCAAGTTCGACAGACCTCAACGGAAGCAGCGAGCTGAAGCTGACACCAAAATTGACCATGCTTTCAAAGCATCAGTCAGCATATCATCTCCCGCGTCAAGCAAGGCGAACCTTCACTAGCGGCATACAAGAAGGAAGTTTAGCTCGGAAGTCTGTGCTGCTCATTTGTAAAATATCAGAAGGAGAAGGAGAGGCATAGAAAAGTGACTAAAGCCTATCGACAAACAAAAGGTAAGTCCGAATATACACCAAAACGCGCTCCTGACTCGAACACTTCTGAATACAGGAAAAGAGATGACTTAGCACCTTCAAAAGAAAGCGAAAACAAAGAAGAAAGAGTCATCGCTTGCTACAACTGCAAGAAGCTCAGTAGTGCTGAACGGGCAGCAGCAAAGCAAGGAGAGAGAAGTTTGCTAAGAAGAGACAAGCTTACAATGCTGGCGAACTCTCAGACGACTCAGAAGAAGTCGACTCCTTCATGGATTCATCAGATGATGAAACTGCTTTCATGGGTTTGGAGCTTGAAGGTTGAAGGAAATGCGAAAAGTGTCGATGGCGGGGAGAAGAAGATGAGGTAAACTCTCATGCATCTTTTAACTCTCCTTCACACTACACACACGACACTATTTCAGGTGCAGATGAGAATCTGGACGTCAGCTTAGCATATGAAGAATTATTCGACGAACAGATTCAGATGAGTCTGCAGCTTAGTAAGACTCTTCGGGGGTGGATACCACGAAAGTGGAGAATCGGGAGACTTTCTCGGGAGAGTCGGGTCTCTGCGAGTGCAAGGACTTGTGTTGAGACTCGGGGGAGGAGATAAACTCTCTGTTGGCCAAGTCTCGGCATCAAGAAGATCGAGATCTCGGTTCTAACCAAGGACTTAACTCGAAAGATGCTTGAACTAAGTCTCTTGAAGCACCAACTATCGGGACTTCGGGCCGAGGCATGACACGCTTGAAGAAAAGTGATGATGTGCGGAGGAACGATGATTGAGAGGTACATGGGCGGCGAAAAGAAGGCTGGAGGCTATGCTAGCAAGAAACAAGCCCAAGCCTGCAAGGAAGGACTTGGTTTCGGCCGGGGTGCTTCCTCATGCCCCGTACACTCGGAAGTGCGACTTGGCGATAGGTTTGTTCGAGGGGAAACAATCAATGCTTTGAAATCCTGAATCCCCTAGCCAAAAACAAACAAAAGATGAAGGCACCTCATCCTACACATCGGCATTCGACAAGAAGATCGGTACCAAAATACCCCGGTTCGGTCGAGGGGGAACTAGCAAATCAAATGGGGCGTCGGTATGGACCACCTCGGTGACACGTCTGCTCGGTATGGGTCATATTATTATGATCCTATAGTCGAGAAGAGGACCCCGAGTAAGAAGAAAAAGAAGAAAATCGCACAAAAGGCAAAGGTCGGCGAGTCCGCGGCTCGGAAGATCCGGACTCCCCGAACCAGAAAAGCTTAAGAAGTCGGCTTCGACCGGTCCAGTGGTCAAGTACGTTGACTCGAAGTGGAAAGAAGATGTGCGAGACCACCGAGGGTCGTAAGACAAATTTGGAGTTACCAAAACTAACATCTAAGGACCCCAAAATCAAAAATAAAGGGTACTGAATATAATTGTTTTGCGGGTGCACAAAGACCCGTGAGTACGTGGATAGCGGATGTTCAAGACACATGACGTACCAAAAGAGTCTGCGAAGAATTATATCCACGAAGAAGGACCCGAGAATCGAGTTTGGAGACAACGCTAAAGGCTACACAAGAGGATTTGGAACACTCGGCATTGGGCGCCACGGTCCCCAGTATCATATGTTGAAGGACTTCGGCATAATCTTCTCTCTGTTAGTCAATTTTGTGATAACTCCAATAGAGTGATATTTGGCCTGGTTTTACGTGGTGTTATTGATAAATCCACGGGGAAAACGGTGTTATCGGAGTTCGCGCAAGAAGAACATATATGTAGGTGGCCCGGAACTCGGTTGAACAGAAGCTTATGCGTTGGCGAAAAAGGACAACCGAACGGGGTGGCTATGGCACGGGGAGACTCGGTCATCTCAACTTTAAGACGCTCAACAAACTTGCAAGAGACACTCTAGCAAGAGGGCGCGAATAAAGTATTCGGCAAAGACACTCGGTGTGAAGCATGCTTGAAGGGAAAGCAAACAAGGAATCAAAATCCTCATATTCCATCTCCTTCCTTGATGGAATCCTTCGGTACTACATATGGATTTGTTCGGTCCGGTCTCTCCGGTGACGATCGGGAGCAAGAAATATGCTTTAGTGGTCATCGATGACTACTCACGCTATACTTGGGTCATATTCATTGCCAACAAGTCGACGTAAAAACGAGTTACCAAGGCTTACGAAAGGTTCGGTGTCGAGAAGAACACCAAGATTATCAAAATCCGTTCGACGGAGGCGAGTTCCTCAATTTTATGGTGGAGGAGTTACGCAAAAACGAAGGAATAAAGCATGAGACTTCGGTGCACGCACACCTCGGCAAAATGGAGTTGCTTTGAACGAAAGAACGAGAGAACTCTACTCGCGGACTCGGGACTCCCAGCCGAGTGCAGGGCGGAAGCTGCGCGGCCTTTGCATGTTATACTCGAGCCGATCTCTGCGACAAAGCAACGAGAAGAAGACACCATATGAACTATGGAACGGCGGGGAAACCTTCTCTATCCTATTTCCATATTTTTGGTTGTTCGTGCTTATATCCACAATAATGGGAAAGATCAGTTGAAAACCTTTGATGGCAAGTCAGATCAGGGAGTGTTCTTAGGATACTCCCGGGTTAGCAAAGCTTTCAGCGTATTCAACTATCGAACCCTTTACATGGAGGAAAGCCCTCATGTTGTTTTTAATGAGTTTGCTGCGAAGACGGGAGCAATAACTCTAATTACGAATACGAGGACATCGGTGAGACGGCTATAGGATCTAAGCTCAAAAGATAAAGTCGAAAAGATCCGGCTTTGTTGGGATGATGATTCGAGATGAGGAAAGTGAAGACAAGTTTGCGAATCTCAACCGGCGAGAAAATGTAGGCTGAGCAGTTGACTCTCATGAGCGAGTCGATCCTAGGTAACTTCGGGTCGATGAAGAAACCCCAGAGGTAGCGGGACCACTGCGAGAATAACGACTCGGGGGGGAACATCTAGGAATGTTCACGATCGAATGCCTTGACGACACTGGTGACTTAGTAGATCATGCTCTCACTCTTGAATTGCTTCAATTTTAGAATAGTACAATTGAAATGCCTAACTCACCTACTATACGTGTTGAACAAATTTCGGATGAAGAGTTGAAACATCGTAGATCGTGGCTAGACGCTCACCTTGCTTGATCTAATTATTGGAGATCCCTCATCAAGTGTAAAGACAAGATCCGGTTGTCAAGGAGAAAGCGCATTATTTTCTTGCTTCTTGTCTGCGGCGAACCTCGGACGATTGAGGATGCACTAAAAGATCTTGGCTTGGATCATAGCCATGCGGGGAGGAGGCTGAATCGGTTCACGAGAAACAAAGTTTGGGAGCTTGTTGATAGACCCGGCATCAACATGTTGATAGACAAAGCAAGACTCGTGGCGAAAGGCTCTTTGTCAGGGCGGGAATAGACTTCGATGAGACTTTCGCTCCGGTTGCAAGATTGGAGGCAATTAGACTATTCTGGCCTACGCAACACATCAAAGGTTCGAGTCTATCAAATGGATGTGAAGTCTGCATTCTGAACGGCGTCTTTGAAAGAAGAAGTCTATGTGGAACAAGCGCCCGGCTTTCGGCGGGGACATCGGGTTTATAGACTCGAGAAAGGCTCCGTATGGGTTAAAACAAGCACCCGGGGGGCTTGGTACGATACCCTATCACGAGTTTCTTCTTGAGAAAGGTTTTCGAAAGGCACGATGAGCCGCACTACGTTCGGCATTCGGCCCGGAAGGCGATCTACTACTTGTGCGAGATCTATGTGGATGACATCATCCTTGGATCAAAGAATGTCATCATGTGCCAACAATTTGAGAAAATGATGAAGGACAAGTTCGAGATGTCAATTATGGGAGAAATGAACTATTTCCTCGGTTTTCAAGTTAAGCAATACGAAAAGGAACGTTCATCAACCAAGGCGGATACACTCGAGACCTCATCAAAAGATTCGGTTGCACATCCGACAAACCTATCAAGATCCCAATGAACACGAACATGAAAATCGATCTTGATAAGGAGGGAGTATCGGTAGACCAAAGCGAATTTCGCGCTATAATTGGTTCTTTATTATATCCTAACGACTACTCGCCACGACGTAACTTATCTTGTAGGTGTCTGCGCTCGATTTCGGGGCGAATCCCAAGCGAGTCGTATGGACTCGGCAAAGAAGATTCTCCGCTATCTCGGAGGAACACGACATAGGTTTATGGTATCCGGTGATGATAATATAGAACTAGCTGGTTATCCCGATGCGCCGAAAGTCGACTTCGGGGAACGTGTCGGTTCCTTGGCGGCAAGCTAATTTCATAGTTCTCAAAGAAACGGCACTCGGTAGCCGCGTCGACTACGAAGGCTGAATACATAGGCTGCCGAAAGTTCTTTGCGCCCAAATCCTTTGGGCGAGACGGCGGCTACGCGACTATGATGTCATTCGGAATGAAGTGCCGATTTTACTGCGGCGATATCGGTGCCATTGCAATCACTCGGAACTACGTACTTCACACGAGATGCAAGCACGTGGACATCGGTCATCACTTCATTCGGGACCATGTCGAAAAGAAGGACATCGGGATGGAAAAGATCCATCTTGCGATCGACAAAGAAGGCTGTCATCTTGACCAAGCCTCTAAGCGAAGCAAGATTCGAGAGAACTTTCGGTAGAGCTAGGTCTGGCTTTGGACCCCTACGACCCCGGTCGGTAAGAGGTTTCAGGAGAGGATCATTTAGTAAGGGGGAATGTTCGCTCTCAGTACTGAATAGTTTCAGTACATAGAGACTCAGCAACCATCTTCACGAGGTATCAGCTGACTACGATGTTCAGCTGACAGTTTTGCGTATCTCTACTCGGTAGTAACCAATAAAAGCGATAATATGCATTTATTGTTCGAGATTGAGCATCGTATTAAATATCTTATGAATTGTCATTTAATATTAACGGCTTACATTTAATGCACGACAATCCATACATAAGTTTCTTTGAACTACGCCACGCGCATTTAATGCGTATCGTATCATAGTTACTACTTAGGCATATTACAACTGGCTTTTGACTTAGGCGACTATTTGATCATTACCTATGTATGTCATCCTATCTTAACCGCACATCTCATAAAGCAAGTTTAAATTCAACCATAGATCGATAACTGTCCATCTTCTTCTTAGATATAAATATTCGATCGTATCTTTGAAACCGCCCGTTAGCATACTTAAATCATTTCAACTTCGAAAAATGCGAGATCTCTCTAGCAACCCTACTTGCAAATCCTTTTATAAACACTCAGATTTTTCATTGGTATGATAGTATATCTGTTATAGTTTTATTCTATTATTTGTTCAGCATCGTCGTAATAACTACTTTATCAAACTCGATGCGACAGCGTTTCTTGTAACGAGATATAATGGCGGATACGAGCCTCTCTGTAATCATCCCTAAAGACATGCAAGAGATCCTTGACAAAGACCGTGTGCAGTGCGAACCCGGTCATGGAATTTGATGCATGCGGCTGGAGTATATGGAAGAGATATTCGCGGCCCTCCGCGAATACGGATTGGAGGTGTTTCTCTCCAAGAAGCCCACCTTTTTTCCTCCCAAGGCAAGTCGCTGAACTTTACCTCAACTCTGACTCAGTAGCGGGCGATATCATCGGAACATTCACCATTCACACAATCGGTGAGGCTGCCGTAAGGATAAAGAAGATGTCGGCGTGGGGAAGCGGCGAAGAGGAGCTTCAACCTACCCTCGAAAGGAGTCGGCACCGTCGGGTATCTGGACGATCGGGTGGATGAATACCTTTCAGTCTTCTGCGGGAAGCCCACGCCCTTCAGAGCGGCCTTCCCAAAGAACGCCATGCTACCTCAGTACAGGGCACTGGCTTACATAGTCACTCAACTGCTGACGAGCCAAGCCGGCTCTTTTGATCGGGTATCTAGGCAAAGATTCGGTGATGATGGCGATACATGATCGTGCCCAGTTAAGCTTGGGTGAATTCTTCCTCAGAGAATTCATGGTCAGTTGCCAAGTTTGACAAAGCCTCATTCATGCGAGTGCTAAAGGAAAATTGCTTGTATGGGCTCGACCTCTCGGTAATAATTAAAGATTTACTGCGGCGATGACCGAGATCACCTTCCACGACAAGACTTATTTCAATGTGAAAAAGGTCAGGTTCTAGAACCGCACCGCGGCACTTGATAAATAGGGTCGGGACCCTCGGCTCGGCGAGACACCACCTCGAGAAGGCCGCGCCCGTGAAGAAGCGGTCTCCTCGAAGCAAAATCTCCTCGGGCGCCGACCAAACGTCGAAGAAAACATTCAGCGCGTGCCCCTGCGAATCGAGGCGGCTTGAAGTTCATGAGATCCCTGCGGAATAGACACAACCCTTGCTTGGTGGTTGATGAATACGAGTCCTCTAAAAAAGACTCACTCGGTGCGAGAAGGCCATCTCATTGAACAAGCACAAGAAGTGGACCAAGGGGTTCAAGCGAAGAGGTCCCGAGTGGTGATTTGGAGACTACGGGACGGTCCCCTTGACATCCCTCCCACTCGGCGGTTGCCATCTGGCGAGAAAGCGGACGTCCGCCATAGGCATTGAAGATTCGAAACGGCGTACGAACGGGGAATCGATCGGAATGGAAGCTTCGGCTCTACGATCTCAAACATTAGAGAGACTTGCGAACTCATACAGGAGATTCTTGGCCATCGATCGGTATCTCTTGCCAAGCAAGCCGGGCTCCACATGCTCCTAAGGTTTCGGGAGTGGCATCCTCGGCTCCGCCTCATCCTACACTACTCCTGCGACCGGCTACATAAGGAGGAGCGAGTTCTTAAAGCGGCAAATAGGCTACTCCCGGCCTGGCGGCCTTGGAACCTTCGGACGATCGAGGGCCGCAATATTGGCCTGTTGAATGATAGACGGCGGGCAACTAGCTCTGCCCCCTCGAGATGGGTCGACCACGGCGGTCGGGACCCGCCCCATGATTCGAGCCACGAGAAGCGATGAGGAAGCTTCGCCGGGGCGAGGATACAACTACTCAAGCCAGACCTACCGCTTGCGTATCCTTGCTCCTGTGAAGTCGGCGGCTGGTACTTCGTCCTCGGCGAGCACGATCGGCTCTTCTTTGGAGCGACCTACAGTAGCGCCCGGCCCAGAGAGGCCAACGCTCAAAGTCGGTGGCAAAGGCTCTCGAAGCCGTGGCACTCGAGAATCGTGCCCTTGCCGAGGCTATCCACAAGACATGGAGCGCCTTTGCTCGGGCCACTAGTGCGAGCTTCGGGGGTGAAGAAATCATTGTCAAAATCGGTCGCCCACGATGTCTCCTCCATCGTATCAAGCGTCTGGCCCGGCGAGAAGGCTAACTTTGAAGAACGGCTCGGACTATTCCGGGAGGGACGGGGCTAAACTACTTGCTTGAATTCAAGGCCTCTCGGTCCCTTCATACGAAGTCGGTCTCCACCTTATCTCGGGCCCGATGAGCTCAGTCTCACATCTATTGAGAAAGCTACGGAGAATTCGGTCGGTCGAAGTGAATGAGTTCAAGGCTGCGCGAGACACTTCTCACCGAAATACAAAGATGAGCGATTAATGAGAAGAATGAGTTGCACGAGGAGTTGAACAAAATCCACACTCGACTTGATGAGTTGTCGGCATCCTACAAAAGCCTAAACACTTAAGGTAAGCTGTTCCTAACCCGGCTCAATTTGCTGATGCCAAAAAGGGGGAAAAGAATAAGAAGCACGAAAAGGAAAAGACACACTGAAAAGCGGCCATCAAGCGGGAGGGGAAGAGAAAACCCGGGAAGGCTCGAGAACGGGCACCAAAGTCTTCAAGGAAGACAAGGTCGAGTGGCTGGAGCAAGCGAACCGGCTGGTGAGGCCCGGGGTGTCTCTGTTGGAATCCCGAGCGGGGAGGCGCCCCAGTGGCTCGGGAACCGAGAACACAAGAAACTCGGGCAACTCGAGACCCCGTTGGATATGGTCAAAGAAATTGCTTGAGTATCTTTGAGGAGGATGAGTACGAAGAGGAAGAGGCGCCTCTCCCACCTCCGGTAGAAGGCAAAGGCAAGAAAGCCTTGAAACTCCCGACCCCTCCCTCCAGAAGCGAAGAGATATATACGTAAGGAGGAGGCGGCTCGGATCGCGGTGATGAAAAGCTAGCCGGGGAGATAGCGGGGCGCCGAGCGGCGAATAAGCTAAGGCCAAAACCACTAGCTGCCAAAACTAAGGCTCCTGCTCGTGGAGGAAAGAAGAAAGCTCTGCTAGTTTGCCTCCCGAAAAAGCGGGTACTTCGGGATGATGAAGACGGGGAGCGGCGGCAACAACGAAAAAATGCGAGAAGCGGGGGTACATCTAAAGACAAATCTAGTACCCTGGCGGACTCGGAAGAACGATCGTCTCGAAGCTCTCATACACAAGATCAAAAGAGCAAGATGCTGAGATCGAGGCCATCTTTGCTCAGATGGATCGGTATCTTTACAGAGGAGAAGAGGCGAGACAGATAGAAGTTGCCAGACATAGGATTCATATGGCGAGACTTAGAGCGCACTCGAGAATCCGCTCGAACAAGAGGCCGGTGAGAGTACCTTCCAAAGCTGATATTCCATACAAATACAGAAGGAAGCCAACGGACATGAAGATTCAGAGATGGCCTAGGACGGATGAGTGGAAACCTGCTCAGTTCACTCAGAGATGGGAATCACAGAAAATAGAATTCATCAAGAGGAATTATTTTTGGAATTTACAGTCGAGATAAGACAAGGGGCGATGCCTACGTGGAATGGATGATGATCACTTGAATCGGACTTATATCCCTACATGGAAAATCTTTGTAAGAGCAAACATTGAAGTCAAGGTTCCGAACCCGGAATTATGCCACCACCAAGAAGACTTGATGATTCTATTCACTTTGGAGTGATAGAGAAGGAAGTGAAGGATCTTTGCTTTGCACACAAAGGACTTGAAAAAGATGAGCCGGTAGACTTAGTTGAGTATACGAAGGCGAGGAAGTACACCTACAAAATGTATGGGTTTGCCCCTTCCCGAGACTCAATCGCAAAATTTCATGGGACGGGATCAAGCGGTACAAGCGTTCATAGTTCTTAGACTTTTCTTTTACTTTCCTAGCTTAGCAAGAGATGTATGCATCTTGAACTTTCTTTATACGATATACATATCTCTTTCTTTGGCTTTGACAATACCTTATTGTCTCTATAAGCCGTATTGTTTTTATGCTTAACACTCGAGAATCCATTGAAGTGATTGCTTGACACACACTCACTTGTTGATCTTTTGTCGGTAGGCTGCTTGAGATTACGTTAGACTAGCGATATGTTATAGAGGGAAATTGTTTCCTTGTAATAAGGGAAATTGTTAAGACGAGGGTTATGCTTAATCTTTTTATTCGACTCCACAGTGCGCTCCCTTGATAGTCCAGAACTTGCGAGAACAACTCACTTGATTCTTCTTGTAATATTGTAAGGAGCTCCGTTTTACGTATAAGTTTAGTGCTTTGATAGCATAGATAGTGTTAAATTTTTTTTAGATAGTGTTAGGTTTTGGCTTCATCAAATAGGGGGAAATTGTTGGGTGATGATTCGGTCCTCGGCACGGTTTTACATAGTGGGAAATGATTCTATCTTCCGTCTTGAAATGCACTCGGTAAGCTTATACCTGAGTGATCCCATGAAGATTTGAAGATCCCAAAACCCTATCGATTGGTGAACCATTCAGTTGAAATTGTTTTTGTCTCTAAGGATTCGGACTCGGTAGACACACTCTGCCTTTGGTTCGGGCGGTCGGTAGATTATCGGCCTCGGCACCGGTTTAGAAAACTAAGTATGTCTTGGACTCGGCGGGAGCGGTATGCTTGAAAGACTCGGTGGGCCGAACTCGGCGGGAGTAGTTCAGCGAACTAAGAGCTGACCTTCGGTAGAGTAAATTCGGTACTCTCTACGGGATCGGACTTCGATAACGGCGACGGTCTTACGAGCTGTCGAGATCTTTTGAACAACAATTAGCATAGTCAAATACGAGGAAGAGAGAAGTCGGCTTCATTATTCCTCGAAGTACGATTACTGTCTCGACTACTCCGCAAAACCTTGGCAAATGACAAGCCGACACACGTCCTTACACGCTAAAGGCTGCAAGTCAACAACTTTCAGGAAAAGGAGGGAAAGGACAATGTCACCTTTTCAAAAGAGCCGTTAGCTACCAAAAGAGTGAGATAAAGGGATCATCGTCTCCAACGGATCTTTCCTAATCTCTTCTCTATAAATAGAGGGATGATTCAAGTTTTTTTCATGCATGCTCGAGCCGAAAAGCAACGAACGAGCCAACACACTCTCGAGCAAGAAAGCGGAAAAGCGAGCAAAAACGAGAATATCGCATAAGTCTTCCGCAAGAACTTAAAGAACATTCTCCGGCGAAAGACTACCTTCTAGCTCTTAGGGAACCAAGCTAAACGAGATATAAAAGCCTCTAGTATCCAAATCGATGATACACGAACTCAAAGCTACAACTCGGTTGTTCGTCGATCTAGAAGCCACTTTCTCATTCCCTATCCCTCTAACCCTAAGCTCAAGCTGAATTTATCCATAGCTTAGACGAAGGAGTTCACCTTTGAACCTTATCCTTATTGTAAAAGGACCCCTTCATAGTTGGAGAAGTTTGTCAAACACTTTAGTTTGATACCGTTGTAAGCGAGACTTGCTCGAGTATAAATTCCAAGACGCGGCTTTGTCACGTGTACAAGGCGATTGAGACTAACTCGGGATAATAAATAGCCTCCGACCTTTCGGGGACGGTGGGCGTAGGATCATGTGCATCCGAAATGTCTCTTAATTCTTGTTGCATTGATTTTAAGCTGTTCATGCGAATATCATATCTTTAAAATCATTCAACTAAGTTTCGGCATACTTATCGATTCACTCTTACGGGCGAAAATGTTTTTAAGAAAACGTTTTTCCACTCAACTGATTTGGGCCTACAAATTTCCGCACCACTGAACTCTATCTGAAGATACTGAATTATGACTTAGTCAGCTAGCAGATCTCAAAAGAGTCAGTACCTCTTTGCCTTAACACGATTCAGAACAGCTATTTGGTCTGCTGAACTCTTTCAGTACGGCACACTCCTGAACAGGACTGTTTGTGTTACAAGTTGAGAAATAGGTTTTAGGTGTATTCACCCCCCCCTCTACACCTAAACGTGCTCTCGGGACCAACAAAAAGTTTTCAGCTGATCTTTCTCATTATTGTGAATAAAGCACGAACACCAAAAAATATGGAAATAAGATAAAGAAGGCTTCCTGCCGTTCCATAGTTCATATGGTGTCTTCTTATCTTTGCTTTGTCGGTAGAGATCGGTTACGAGTGTAACATGCGGTGTCGGTAGCTTACGCCCCGGGAATTTGGTTGGGAGTCAGAGTGCACGGGCGGGGGTTCTTCTTTGCTTCTTTGAGTGTACGATTCTTCCTTTCAGCAACCCCATTTTGTTGAGGCGTGCGTGCAGCAGACGTCTCATGCTCTATTCCTTCTGCTTTGCAGAACTCCTCCACCATGAATTTAAGGAACGCAGTTCCTCTATCAGAACGTATTTTGACAATCTTGGTGTTCTTCTCGACACGATCCTTTTCAGAGCGTTGGTAACTCTGTTTTTACGTCGGACTTGTTGGCAATAAATATGACCTATGTGTAGCACGAGTAGTCATCAATGACCACTAATGCGTACTTCTTGCCTACGATCGTCCCGGAGAGGCCGGACCGAACCCGATCCGTATGTAGCGGTGAAGGATTCCATCGGTGGAAGGAGATGGAGGCGGCGGATTTTGATTCCTTGTTTGCTTTCCCTTCGGACATGCTTCACCTTTGGGTGTCTTTCTTTGAATACTTCATTCGGCGGTCCTCTTGCTAGAGTGTTTCTAGCCGATTTGTTGATCGTTTTGAAGTTGAGATGGCTGAGTCTTACGTGCCAAAGCCATCACGTTACATTGTCATTCTTAGCCTGACAAACGAGGCTTCGAGGTTCGGGTGAGTTCCGGTCGGCTACATAGATATTCTTCTTGCGTGAACACGAAAACACTTGTTTTTCCACAGTAGATTTATCAATAACATCACGAAACCGGCGTAAAAAATCACTCTATTCGATTTGTCGCAAAATTGACTAACGAGAGAGAAGGTTATCTTTGAAGTCCTTCAACATATGATACTCTTGGAGGCCCGTTGCGGTTCCAATCTTTGAGTCTTCCATAGCCTACGGGTGTAGCCTTTAGCATTGTCTCCAAACTCGATTCGGCGTCCTTCTTCAGTTGTATAATTCTTCAGCAAGTCCTTTTGGTACGTCATATGTCTTGAGCATCCGCTGTCCACATACCAAGGGTCCTTGTGCTCCTGCAAAACATAAGTATATTTAGGTACCCTTTATTTTTGATTTTGGGTCCTTAGATGTTAGTTTTGGTAACCTATATCTGTCTTACGACCCTGGTGGTCTCAGACAGTTTCTTTCCATTTGTGTCAACATATTTAACCCTTTGGGTAGTTCTGCTGCGACTTCGAGGCTTTTCGGGTTCGGGAGTCGGATCTTCCGAGTGGGTGGGCTGGCGACCTTTGCCTTACGCACGGCTTTCTTCTTCTTTCTCGACTTTTGGATCCTCTCGACTATTGGATCATAGTAATATGATCTATCTTGGGTTGGATGTGTCGGTAGGGAGATCCATCTTGATCGACCCAGCTTTGCTTTCTTTGGTTCCCTCTCGGCGGGGCCGGGGTGATCCGGTGCTGATCTTCTTGTCAGATTCCTGATAAGTAGGATGGGGTGCCTTCATCTTTTGTTTGTTGTTGGCTAGGGGGTTGAGTATATCTGCATTGATGGTCTCCTCTAGAACAAACCTATCAGCTAGCCGGTTTTCTGAGCGTACGGGGGTAGATGAGGAAGTTCCCTGGCTGAATCCAAGTCCTTCCTTACAATGCTTAGGCTTGTTGCTTGCTAGCATAGCTTCCAGCTTCTTTTCAGCGCCCCGGTATCGCTCCGTCATCGGGTTCCTCCGAGGACATCATCACTTTTCTTCGGCGTTTCATGCTCGGTGCGAAGTCGTGACGGCTCTTTGCTTTAGTAGACTCGGTTCGAGTATCTTTACGAGTTAAGTCGTTGGTCAAAGCGAAATCCGATCTTCTTGATCTTTGAGACTTGGCCGTCGGAGAGTTTATCTCCTCCACGAGTCTCAACATAAGTCCTTCGACTCGGTAGCAACACGACTCTTACGAGAAAGTCTACGATTCTCCATTTTTAGGGTATCCAATTCCTAAAGAGTCTTATTAAGCTGCAAACTAATCTAAATCTGCTCGTCGAGTAGTTCTTCATATGCGAATGCGACGTCCAGATTCTCGTCTGCACCTGAAGGGGTGTTGTGTGTGCAATGTGAAGAGGAGTTAAATGGATCATGAGAGTTTAAATCATCCTCTTCTCCTGCCATGAGACACTTTTCAGTATTTTCTTCATCTTCAAGCTCTAAGGCCATGAAGGCTGCTTCATCATCCGATGAATCCATGAAGGAATCGACTTCATCTGAGTCGTCTGAGAGTTCACCAGCAATGTATGCTTGTCTCTTCTTGATGAACTTCTCCCTTCGAGCTTTGCTTGCTTTGCTCGTTCGGCGATCTTGAGCTCGGGGCGGTCATGCGATAGTGTCACGGCTTCTTGCGGTTATAGCGGTGGTGACTCTTTCTTCCTTACTTTCCTTGTCTTTTCGGCGTCTTTGAGTACATCCTTTTTCTGCATTCAGAAGTATGCGAGTTAGGAGTGCGCTTTGGCGTATATTTAGACTTACCCTTGGATTCTCTGAGGGCTTTAGTCACTTTTCTGTGCCTCTCCTTCTCCTTCTGATACTTTACGGCAAGCAGTGTGTATTTCTTGGCTAGATTTCCTTCTTGTATGTCAGTGAGTGAAGGTTCAGCCTTGCTCGATGCTGGAGATGTTGTGCTGACTGATGCTTTGAAAGCATGGTCGATTTTGGTGTCGGTTTCGGCTCATTTGCTTCCTTTGAGTAAGCCGAGCTCGAATTCTTACGCTTTATGTTACGAAAAGATATGGTCGGGAGTAACAATATCTAAATCGGAATGGCGTAATAAGGTAGCAAAAGGAGTCCGGTGGCCAGTGCGCGGTGCCCTCAAAATCTTGAAATTCATTTCTCGGTTTGAGAATGTCTTTCCCAGCCCGTTGATAGAGTTCGTCAGATCCGTGAATCTGACGTTGAGATCTTCAAGGGTGTCACCAGTCATGAGTGACAATCTCTCTAGCTTTTGGAGTTCAAGCGCAAGTTTATTTTCTTTGATCTTACGAGTCCCCCGGCTCGGTAGCACTAGCGTCCCGAGTTCCTTCGCGAGACTTGCGTCCTGAACTCTTAGAGTACGAGTCATTCGAGAGTTGTCGGTATGGCGGTTACGGCGGCGCGGTCGAGGTTGTGAAGCTTCTTCTCCTCCGGGGTGAAGAGACTTGTCTTTAGGAATCTTGTCACCGGTCACCATCCCTCCTCCTTGTTCGGATATGCGGGTTATGGCGCTATCAATCATAGGAGCGATAGGTCCGTTTTCGAGAACTTCCGTCATCTTTGTCGTGGAGGGAGGTCAAATGTGCCTCCATTCGACCCGCCGTACGCCATAGTTCTATGCGAGAACATGGGTACCATTCGATCCACGATATATCGGACATATTTAATAATGATGTGAATGAAGAATGATATGCGGTGAAGCGTTTTTAGGATCGGTTCAAGTAGACCGGTTTGAGAATAACAAGAGTCTTATAGAACTTACGCTCGATACCAATTGTTGGTCGAGAGCACGTTCGGGTGTAGAGGGGGGTGAATACACACGAAGCTTGATTTCTCAACTTAAACACGAGCAGTCCTTTTCGGGATGATGTCGTAGTGAACAAATTCGGCCGGACCCGGATAAGTTGTTACGAATCGTGTTGGCGAGTGGCCGGCTACTTAGATGCGCTGGGCGGCGAGAGTCGAGATTCGGTATCTTGCGAGATAGAGTTCAGTGGTGCGAAATAGTGTAGGCCCAAATTCAGTTGAGTGAGAAAAACGTTTTTCTCAAAACAGTTTCAGTAGATTAGTGCAGTCTGTTAAGTTCGCTGAAACTCAGTTGAATGATTTAAAAAATATTTTAAATATGAACAGTTGAATCAATGCAACAGTGAAAAGCAACAGAACACAAGACACTGAGATTTTTAAAGTGGTTCGGACACAAAAATCCTACGTCCACTGTCCCAAAAGATCAGGAAGCTATTTATTATACTGAGGTAGTCTCAATTGGTTTGTACGCTGGACAAATACTGGTCTTGAGATTTATACTGAGCAAGTCTCAGTTTACAAGGTTATCAAACTGAAGTGTTTGAAAAACTCTCCAACTGTGAAGGAGTCCTTTACAATAAGGATTAGTTCAAAGATGATCTCCTTCGTTTAAGCTACGGATATATGCTATTGAGCTTAGGTTAGAGGGATAGGGAACAAGAAGGTGGCTTCTTGAATGACGAACAGCTGAGTAAAGCTATGGGTTCGTGTATCGTCGTTTGGATACTAGAGGCTGTATTTATCAGTTCAGCTTGGTTCCCTAAGAGCTCGAATGTAGTTCTTTGCCGGAGATGAATTCTTCGAACTTCTTGCAGAGAACTTAGGCTTTTCGAATTTGCTCGTTTGAATGCTCTGTGTGTTCTCTCGTGTTCTTCCCATGAGCTTCAAATTTGATTTATCCCTCTATTTATAGAGAAGAGATTAGGATAGATCCGTTGGAGACGACGATCCTTTGTCTCTCTCTTTTGGGTAGCTAACGGCTCTTTTGTAGCATGGTGGCAGTGTCCTTTCCCTCCATTTCTGGAAAGTTTTGCCTTGCAGCTTTAGTAGGTGTAGGACAGGTGTCTGCTTGTCATTGACCGAGGTTCAGAAGGTGGTTGAGACAGAACAGACTTCAAGGAGATTTGAAGCTGACTTCTCTTTTCCTTGTACTTGACTATGTTGATTGTCTTTTAAAGATCGGCGGTTCGGAAGGCATGCGGCCGTTCTTGAGTCGATCTGCGATTCGGTAGTGAACTCTGTTGAGTTAGTTCTGCGAATATCAACTACGAGTGCGGTGAACTACTGGCTGCTGAGTTCGGATTCAGCCCGACTTTCGGTATCTTTGCTCTGCTTGAGTCGGTGTGCGAGTGCGCTACTTCAGCCAGTCTTGAGGCGGATAAGCTATTGAATGCACGAGCCGGAGCGGAGGAGGTCTGGCGAGTGCGAAGCCTCGGGAGACAACAGATTACAACTTAAAGGTTCACCCAATCAATATAGGGTTTTGGGATCTTCAAATCTTCAAACTATTTTAGAGCACAAAGGCTGCGAGTAAATGTCGACACACAAGGCGAGTCATTTCCAACTATATCTAATACCGGCGAGGATAGAATCATCACCCAACACTCCCTCAAAAAGAAAGGACCTAAGAGGTATGTTACTTTGGAGGAAGAAGCTCAGATTCTTTGCCGATGAAAAATTTGCAAGAGAGATTCTTGGTGAGAGGCTGCTAATAAGCAAAGAAGAAGCCGGCCCAAATGCAAAACTAAGGTTCCGGCGGGTGGAAGAAAGGGCCTGGACCCCAGGCTTGTCTCCCCGGAACTACGAAGGCGAGGGATGAGGCAGATAAGGAGAAAGAAAAGGAACAGCAGCAGCAGGGCACTTCGAAAGAAAATTCCACAACTCCTGCTGATTCAGAAGAAGAACCTCATGTACCCTCCTATGTCCCTTCGAAGGAACAAGATCTTGAGATGCAAGAGATCTGGGCTTAGATGGAGAGGTATCTGTATAGAGGAGAAGATGCAAGACAGATAGAAGCAGCTAGAAAAAGGCTCAGACTAGCAGACTTAGAAGCTCTGAGGCTGAAAGCTGAAAAAGAAGCAAGTCAGAGGATTCCTGAAAAAGGCAGACATTCCCTACAGATACAGACGATTCAGGAAACCTACTGATCTCAAACTCCACAGATGGCCAAGAGTTGATAAATGGATGCCTTGGGAAAGAACTCAAAGGTGAGTCACTGAAGGTTGATTACGTAAAGAGATATTACTTACGAGAGTGCGGCACGAAAAGCACAAATCCGTCACATATCTTTGAATAGCTTCGAGGACCGACGTAGAAATATTTGCGGGAGTTCGAGAAGGCCGTTGCGGACAAGATTGATGTCGAGTCCCGGCTCAAGAATCATGCCGCCCCCTTGAAATTGGATGGCTCCGTTCACTATGGAGTTATTGAGAAAGAGATCAAAGATCTTTGTTGAAGCCGAATTCTTAGAAGAAGATGATCCGGTGACTTTGCGAGAGATGCGAAGCTAAGGAAGATCACATATAGGATGTATGGAATGCCCCTTCCCGAATCTAAATCAAAAGGACTTCAAAAGACGAGGATTAAGCGGTTCGAGATGATTGTCGACTTACGTGTTTCTTGTAATTTCTATTCTATTCTGATTAGTATAGCAGGTGATGTAAATGTACTGAAATTCTTCATATATGAAAACATCACTGTTATTGGCCCTGACAATACCTTATTGTCTATATGCCCTTGTTAGTTTTTATGCTTAACACACAAAATCACTCAAATGATTACTGACTCACACACTCACTGAGTAATGTTATATTCTGTCAGTTTTTGCTTAGTTAGATTCTGATAGATTGCTTGGATGAGGGAAAAGTTGTTAGAAAGGGGGAAATTGATGTTTAGCTTTCTGTATAGGGTCTGATATTTCTTCCCTGATTCCCTCAGTAGTCTAGGACTTGAAGAACAACTCCACTGATTCTACTTGTAATACTTGTAAGGAGCTCTATTTTTGATAAGTCATAGTGTTAGCTTTTGGCATCATCAAATAGGGGGAAAATGTTGGGAGATGATTCAGTCTTCTCACTATCAGTTAAGACATAACTCAGTAGCCCTGTGCTCTGAATATTTATTGAAGATTTGAAGATCCCAAAACCCTATCCTGGCTGATGAACCATTCAGTTGTAACCTGTTCTGTTTTTGTCTCTGAGGTTTCAGACTTAGTAGACAATCTTCATCTGGTTCAGGCGCTCAGTAGATTACTGCCTCGGTGCAGTAGAAGACTCGGTGATCTTGGACTCGGCGGGAGCGGTATGCGAAAGGAGTCAGCAGGCCCGAACTCGGCGGGAGTAGTTCGGCTTGAACTCGAGTTGATCTTCGGTAGAGCCGGCTCAGCGGGGAGTATGCTGCGAATAAAGATCGGACTTCGGCAATGGCTAGATAGTCTTACATTGTCGGTATTCTCTAAAAGTCAAATCGGCGAGTCGATACGAGGAAGAGAGAAGTCAACTTCGAGATCTCCTTGAAGTACGTTCTGTCTCACCTACTTTCCTGAACCTCGACCAATGATAAGCAGCTAGCTGTCATCTTTTTGATTAAAGCTGCAAGTCAACAACTTTCCAGAAATGGAGGGAAAGGACACTGCAACCATACTTCGAAAGAGCCGTTAGCTACCCAAAGAGAGAGACACGAGGATCGTCGTCTCCAGCGGATCTATCCTTGCCTCTACTCCATAAATAGAGGGTTACAATTCAAATTGAAGCTCACGGCGAACATACGAGAACACAAACACACAAGAAAACACGAGCGTTCAAAGAGCATCTGAAAAATGTCTTAATTCTTCCGCAAGTAGTTCGAAGAAGTAATCTCCGGCGAAAAACGACATTCCTGCTCATAGGGAACCAAGCTGAACCAGAATTATATAGCCTCTGCTATCCAAGCGACTGAACACGAACCCAAGTCTATACTTAGCCGTTCGTCTCTCTAGAAGCAACTTTCTCGTTCCCTATCCCTCTAACCTAAGCTCAACTGTTTATATCTATAGCTTAGACGATGGAGTACATATACGGGCCGATCCTTATTGTAAGGGCGCTTCATAGTTGGAGAGTTTTTCAAACACTTAGTTTGATACCACAGTAAGCGAGACTTGCTCGGTATAAATCTCAAGACCAGTGTTTGTCAAGTGTACAAACTGACTGAGACTATCTCAGTATAATACATAGCCTTCTGATCTTTCGGGATAATGGACGTAGGATTGTTGGATCTGAACCACTTTAAAAATCGCTTGTGTTCTGTGTTCGTTATTTATTGTTGCATTAATTACTGTGCATACTGAAAATATCTTTCAAATCATTCAACTGAGTTTCAGCAAGCTTAATCAACTGCATTAACATACTGAAACTGTTTTGATAAAAACGTTTTCTTAACTCAACTGAATTTGGGCCTACACATTTCCGCACTACTGAACTTTATCGGCCGGTGCGGATTCGACTCCAGTCGGCTAGCGAGGCCTCAGTAAAGTCAGTCACTCTGCCACGCGATTCAGAACAGCTTATTTGATTTCCTGAACTCGTTCAGTACGACACTCTCCTGAAAAGGACTGTTCGCGTTTAAAGTTGAGAAATTGGTTTTTAGGTGTATTCACCGCCCCCCCCCCCTCTACACCTGAACGTTACTCTCGGGACCAACAAGGGGATATGGAAAGTTGATCATTGGAACTTCTTCACTTCCAAGAGTAACCTTTGTTGAAGGACTTCAACATAATCTCCTTTCTGTCAGTCAATTATGTGATAACTTTAACAGAGTTACCTTTGACGCTGGTTTCTGTGATGTTCTTGATAAATCTATAGGGAAAACAGTGTTATCAGGTTTGCGGGGAAGAATATCTATGTTGCAAACTGGAACACCGTCAAAGCGAAGCACGCTTTGCTTGCCCGTGCGAAAGTTAAGTGACAAGACGGGGTGGTTGTGGCATAAGAGGCTTGGTCCTACGAATTTCAAGGCAATGAACAAGGCGGCAAGGGACTCAAAAGTCGGAGGCGCCCTTGATGAAGTATTCAATCGAGATAGAAATTGTGAGGTATGCATGAAGGGAAAGCAGACAAAGTCAAATAATCAACCTATTCTATCACCTTCTACTGATGGAATCCTTCAACTGTTGCACATGAATTTATTTGGGCCAGTCACTCCAGTGACTATAAAAGACAAAAAGTATACCCTCGTCATTATTGACGATTATTCAAGATATACGTGGGTTATCTTCATAGCCAAAAAATCTGATGTCAAGACTGAGTTACCTACACCGTTGAAGAAACTCAGTGTGGAAAATGACATCAAGATTCAGAGGATACGCTCAGATCGACGCACTGAATTTCTCAACTCAATCAACAAGGACAACTGCGTTACTGAGGGGATTCAACACGAGACTTCAGCGGCTCGCACACCTCAGCAAAACGGTCTTGCTGTATGGAAGAACAGAACATTAAAAGAAGCAGCAAGAACGTCCTAGCAGACTTTTGATTGCCCTCGAAGTTCTGGCCGATGCTACTGACACCGCCTGTTATACTCAGAACCGTTCACTACTAACAAAGCAACACATGAAGACATCATATGAACTATGCAATGGGGAATTCCTTCTATTTCTCATTTCCATATCTTTGGTTGTCCTTACTTAATCCAGAATAATGGAAAGGATCAGTTAAAGGTCTTTGATAGCAAGTCTGATCAATGAGTGTTCTTAGGATACTCTAGGGTCAGTAAAGCCTTTAGGGTCCTTAACTACCGAACAGTTTGCATGGAGGAAAGCCCTCACGTTGTATTTAACGAGTTTGTTACTGAGGACAGGAAAACGAGTAAAGAGTCAAATACTGAAGATGTTAACAACAAGCTACATGATCTCAAGCTGAATGATGAAACTGAAAGGATCCAGCATTGTTGGGATGATGAGTTAGATGGAGAAGAAACTTAGACCCATCCCACAGGTAATGTAGCTGACTTGATTAATTCTACTGATCAGAATCAACCTCAGGTAACCCCGATCGATGAGGAACCCCCAGTGGTAACTAAGACCTCTATTGAGAATAACAATTCAGAGGGAACGAAGGATGTTCCTAAGAAAAATGCCTCTGAACCTTGGGAACTCAGTAGATCCGAACCTTCTTACTGAATTGCTTCAGTCGCAGAACAATACTACTGAAATGTGTAACATTCCTACTTACTTTACATAAGTAATTTTAGAAGAAGAGACCAGGCGAAGACAATCATGGCTAGATGTTCACTCTTATGATCACATCATTGGAGATCCTTCAGCAAGTGTAAAGACAAGATCCAAATTCTGTCAAGGAGAAAGCGCTTTATACTCCTATTTCTTGTCTATTGAAGAACCTCTGTCGATAGAGGACGCATTAAACGATGCTGACCTGATAATTACAATGCAAGAGGAGCTGAACCAGTTCATCAGAAACGAGGTTTGGGAGCTTGTTGATAGACCAAGACATCACCACGTCATAGGCACAAAATGGGTCTTCAAGAACAAGCGCGATGAAAAAAACGTCATAGTCAGAAACAAAAATCGACTAGTTGCCAAGGGATATTGTCAAGTAGAAGGAATAGACTTTCTTGAAACGTTCGCTCCAGTCGCAAGATTGGAAGTCATTAGTCTATTTCTAGCCTATGCAATGCATCAAGGATTTAAAGTATATCAGATAAATGTAAAGTCAACTTTTCTGAATAGCGTATTGAAGGAAGAAATCTACGCGGAAAAACTGCTCGGCTTTCAGCAGGGATATCAGGTTTACAGACATAGGAAAGCTTTGTACAGGTTAAAACAAGCACCTCCGGCTTGGTACGATACCCTATCAGAGTTTCTACTTTAGAAAGGTTTTCAGAAGGGGACAGTAGATCACACTCATTTCAGCATCAAGTCAGAAGATAACATTCCATTGGTGCAGACTACATGGACATCATCTTCGGTTCCAAAAATGTGGCCATGTGTCAACTATTCGAGAAGATGACAAAGGAGAAGTTCGAGATGTCAATGATGGGGGAGATGAACTATTTCCTTGGTTTTCAAGTAAAGCAATCTGAGAAGGGAACATTCATCAACCAAGCCAAATACACTCGAGACCTCCTGAAAAGATTGGGCTGTGAATCGAGCAAGCCAGTCAAGATCCCCATGAACACAAATTTCAAATTCGATCTAGACAAAGAGGGAGCTTCTGTTAACTCAATAAATTATAGATCTATTATTGGTTCTTTACTATATTTAACAACAAGCAGACCTGACATAACTTATGTTGTAGGTGTATGTGCAAGATTTCAAGCGAATCCCAAGCGGAGTCATATAGACTCTGTAAAGAAGATTATGCGATACCTGAAGGGAACACCTGACACAGGATAATAATCTTGTTTTAACTAGAAATTCTGACGCTGACTATGCAGGATGCAGAATAGATCGGAAGTTAACTTCTGAAACTTGTCAGTTCCTAGGCAGTAAGTTCATATCTTGGTTCTCCGAGAAACAAGATTCAGCAGCAGCGCCTACTACTAAAGCTGAGTATATGGCTAACGAAAGTTGTTGTGCCCAGATCCTTTGGCTTTGACAACAACTGCGTGATTATGGTATCTATCAAGATGAAGTGCCCATCCACTGCGACTCTACCAGATCGATTATCCAGTTCTTCACATGAGATGCAAGCACGTGGACTCCTACACCACTTCATCCGATATCATATCGAGAAAAGGGATATCAGGATGGAGAAAATCCATACTAATAAGCAAAGGGTAGACATATTGACCAAGCCGCTAGTTGAGAACAAAAATCAGTGAACTCTCAGTTGAGCTGGGTTTGTTGGATCCTACTGACCCGAGTTACTAATAAGCAAAGGGTAGACATATTTATAACATTCCATTTATAAATGGGTTTGTTGGATTTAATGTAATATAGACAATTAGGATTTAATGTTATAAATGGAGTGACTATAGCGCATTAAATGCATGTCTTCTCACCTTACTCTAATTTGCAAATCTTACATAGGTCGAGTTTATATGCGGTTAAGTAATCATTCCATTTATAACATTAAATCCTAATTGTCTATATTAAAGCAAGATTCAATAATAACCGTCATATTTGAAAACCGATTGGTATTCAAATCTACCTAATCTTCTCGCTTATTCTTCTCACCTTAGTTCCGCCATTTTTGAATTTTAAGAGCTCTGCATCAATCTGCATCTAAGACTTCTACTACCATTTAAGCTCTTAATCTACGGTAAACTTCTCATATCTTGTCTGCAATTCTAAGTTACTCTATTTTAAAGTGCTAACACTTGTTTTGCAGATTCTAGATCAAATGGTGTTGAGAGACGATTCAGTAGCTCCATAAATTATTGGAAGCTGACTCAGTAGCCTAGTGCTCAGTAGATTTGAAGACCCCAAAACCCTACTTTGACAGATAAACCATTCTGTTGTAATTGTTCGTTATGTCTCTGAGAGTTTCAGACTCAGTAGACACTCTTCGACATGGTTCAGGCGTTCAGTTATGTCCGTTGTTTCTTGGCGAGACTATCGGGCTCGGTACCGAGAAGAAGGAAGCCCTAATAATCTTGGACTCGGCGGGAGCGGTTCATCGGACTACGAGTTGACCTTGATAGGGCGGCGAGCGGGGAGTATGCTATTGAACATAGATCGAGACTCAGCAACGGCTAGACGGTCTTACATTTGTGAGGATATCTCATAAGTCGAAATCGGCACGGTCATACGAGGTATAGAGAAGTCGGCTCGAGATCCGCCTTGAAGTCTGTTTGTCTCACCTACTTTCTTCAACCTCGACCAATGACAAGCGACCGGCTATCTACTTTACGATTAAAGGCTGCAAGTCAACAACTTTCCGAGAAATGGAGGGAAAGGACTCTGTCACCATACTTTGAAAGAGCCGTTAGCTACCCGAAAAAGAGAGACACATGGATCGTCATCTCCAACGGATCAATCCGTGTATCGATCTATAAATTGAGGAAGATTTCAAATTGAAGCTCACGACACATACAAGAACACACGAGCATTCACGAGCAACTCGGGAATCGACCAAAGCTTTCGGCAAGACCTTCGCAGAGTAATCTCCGGCGAAAGGCGACGTACTTGCTCATAGGGAACCGAGCTGAATCGAGATCATAAAGCCTCTAGTATCCAAGCGGCGAATACGAACCCAAAGTCTATACTTAACCGTTCGTCGCTCATAGAAGCCACTTTCTCGTTCCCTATCCCTCCAACCTAAGCTCGGCGAGATCTTATCCATAGCTTAGACGAAGGAGTTCATATACGAATTGATCCTTATTGTAAAGGACTCCTTCATAGTTGGAGAGCTTGTCAAATACTTAAGTTTGATATCTTGTAAGCGAGACTTGCTAAGTATAAATCTCAAGACCGAGTGTTTGTCGGTGCACAAACCGGCGGGACTAACTCCGGTATAATAAAATAGCCTCGATCTTTTCGGGACGGTGGGCGTAGGATTGTTGGATCAAACCACTTTAAAATTACTTGTGTTACGTGTTTTACTATTGCATTGATTCTTGTTCACATTGAAAATATCCTTTAAAATCATTCAGCGAGTTTTAGCAAAGCTTTACAGTTGCACTAATATCTTCGAAAGCAGTTTTCTTAAAAACGTTTTCTAACTTCAGCGAACTTGGGCCTACACATTTACGCACTATGCTGAACTTGTTGAGCGGTGCGAATTCGGCCTAAGTCGGCTAGCGGGCCGCCGGTGAAGTCGGTCACTCGCCACGCGATTCGGAGCGGCTTATTTGGTCTCTTGCGAACCCGTTCGATGCGACATCCTCCTGAAAAGGATTGTTCGCGTTTTAAGTTGAGAATTTTTTTTCAGGTGTATTCACCCCCCCTCTACACACGAACATTTATCTCGGGACCAACAATCGCTATCGGAGCGAGAAGTTCTCTAAGACTCTTGTTTTTACGGCGGTCCACTTGAGCGGATCGACAGCGTTTTCCTTGCATATCATTCTTCATTCATATCACAATTTTCAATGTCTGATATGTCAAGAATCAGGATGGTACCCATGTTCTCAGTAGAGAACTACGGGGTATGGCCAGTCATAATGGAGGAACATCTGACCTCCCTCCACGACAGCATGACAGAGGTACTGGAGGACGGACCTATCGTTCCAATGATTGATAGTGTCGAAACCCAGGATCCAGCACAAGGAGGAGATATGGTGACCGGGAAGAAGATCCCCAAAGATAGAAGTCTCTTCACCCCTGAGGAGAAGAAACTTCACAACTTCGACCGAGTTGCTAGGAATACCATACAGACCACCTTGAGTGATTCCTATCTCGGGAGAGTTCAGGACTGCAAGTCCACGAAGGAACTCTGGGATGCTCTAGCGCTACTGAGTCGGGGGACTCAGAAGATCAAAGTGAACAAACTGGCGCTGGAACTTCAGAAGCTGGAGAGACTGTCTCTCATGCCTGGTGATACTATTGAAGATCTTAACGTTAGATTTACGGATCGATGAACACCATCAGCGGGTTGGAAAAAGGCGTTCTCCAACCGAGAAATGAATCTCAAGATATTGAGAAACCTTTGCCGGATGGACATTGGACTCCATTTGCTACTTTTGCGAGACGTTATGACTTAGATATTGTTTCTCCTGATCATATCTTTTTGGAACTAAAAGGCGAGGAGTTCGAGTTCGGTCTACCCCAAAGGAAGACGGCGGCGAAGGCGACACCCAAATCGGCCGTGCTTTCAAAACATCGGTCGGCCACGGTGGCTCCCGCATCTAGCAAGGCGGAACCTTCACTCGGTGACATAAAAGAAGGAAACTGGCTATGAAATACGCGCTTTGTAGTGAAGTATCGAGAAGGAGAAGGAGAGGCGCGAGAAAACTCTCAAGAGTCGTCGGAGGCTCCAAGGGTAAGTACGAATATTCACCCAGCGCACTCCGACTCACATACTCCGATTGCAAGAAACGGGAGGACTCAGCTTAGTCGAGAGACAGCGAGAGCAAAGAAGAGAGAGTCACCACCTGCTACAACTGCAAAAAGCCAGGACATTATCAATATGACTGTCCTCAGCTCAGTACTGCTGAGAGAGCAGCACGCAAAGCTCGAAGGGAGAAATTCATCAAGAAGCGTCAAGCATATATTGCCGGTGAACTCTCAGACGACTCAGATGAAGTCGACTCCTTCATGGATTCATCAGACGATGAAGCGGCATTCATGGCCGTAGAGCTTGAAGAAGATGTTGAAAAGTATCTTATGGCAGGAGAAGAGGATGAGGTAAACTCTCACGCTCCATTTAACTCCTCCTCAGGTTCAGATGAGAATTTGGACGTCTTAATCGCCTACGAAGAACTTTTAGACGAGCAGATTCAGATGAGCCTGCAGCTCAGTAAGGCTCTTCAGGAGTTGGATACCCTGAAAGTGGAGAATTAGAGACTTTCTCATGAGAGTCAGGCTGCTACTGAGTCAGAAGGACTTGTGTTGAGACTCAGGAAGGAGTTTAACTCTCTGATGGCCAAGTCTCAGCATCAAGAAGATCAGATCTCAGTACTGACTAATGACTTGACTCAGAAAGATACTAAACTGAGTCTACTGAAGCAAGAGTTGTCAGGACTTCAGACCGAGCATGAAACGCTTAAGAAAAGTGATGATGTCTGGAGGAATCTGACGACAGAGCGATACATGGGGGCTGAAAAGAAGCTTGAGGCAATGCTAACCAACAACAAGCCTAAGCACTGCAAGGAGGGACTTGGATTCAGTTATGGAGCCTCCTCATCTGCCCCCGTACGCTCAGAGAACCAGCTAGCTGATAGATTTGTTCAAGGGGAGACCATCAACGCTGAGATCATGAACCCCCTTGCCAAGAACAAACAGAAGATGAAGGCACCTCATCCCAGCTATCAGCATTCTGACAAGAAGATTAGCTCAAAATCACCCCAGTTCACTCAAGGGGGAACTAGCAGAGTTAAATGGGCTGATCAGTGTGGACCTCCACAGTTGACACATCCAGCTCAGTATGGGTCATATTACTATGATCCTATAGTCAGGAGAGGACCTAAAAATCAGAAAAAGAAGAAGAAAGCCGTTCAGAAGGCAAAGGTCAGCAGTTCACCAATTCAGAAGATCAGGACTCCTGAACCTGTGAAGCCTCAGAAGCCAGCATCGACCAGTCCAGTAGTCAAGTATGTTGATCAAAGTGGAAAGAAACTATCTAAGACCACCAGGGTCGTGAGACAGATTTCGGTTTCCAAAACTAACATCTAAGGTTCCAAAATCAAAAATAAAGGGTACCTGAATATAATTCTGTTTTCCAGGTGCACAAGGACCCTTGGTATGTGGACAGCGGATGCTCAAGACACATGACATACCAGAAGGACCTACTGAAGAATTATACTACTAAAGAAGGACTCAGAATCGAGTTTGGAGATAATGCAAAAGGTTATACCAGAGGCTATGGAACACTTACATTATTCAATAACTAATATTGAGTTTTGCAGATTCAGATATGGCGCAATCTACCAACGTTTCAGTAGTTTCTCCTGTGAACATGATAGAGATTTTAGAGAAGGACGGGGCCTGGTGCAAGCCCATCATGGAGTTCGGCATATGCGGGTTGGACATCATGGACGAGGTGTTTGATGCACTCACAGCATCAGGCCTCGAAGCATTTCTGTTGAGGAAATCGGCGTATTTCCTCCCCAGGCAGATCTCAGAGTTATACCTCAACTCCGAGGCGGTTGATGGCGATGTCATTGGAAGATTCATTATTCATCACGTAGCCGATCCATCTAAAGCCGATGTTGAAATGAAGAAGATGTCTATTAAGCAGGCTCTTTCAAGGAGTTTTAAGTTGCCAGCTGATGGAGTTAGTATAGCGGGGTACAAGGACGACCTATTAGACGAGTACTTGGAAATTTTCAGAGTGGACCCAACATCCTTCAAAGTAGCATTCCCTAAGAACTCCATGCTACCTCAGATGATGATGGTAATATATGATAGAGCCAAGGTCAATTCGACTGAGTTCTTCCTCAGGGAATTCAAGACACAAGCTGCTAAATTCGATAAATCAACATGGTGTCTGAGTACCAAGGGGAAACTGTTGTATGGGATGAAGTTTGTGATGATTGAGGACTTTTGTGGAGATGACAACATCACGTACGCAGATAAGGGATACTTCAATCCCAAGAAGATCCACTTTCATAACAAAGCTGCTGCCCTTAAGCAGATTGGGGTAGGGCCAGCTGAAGTAGGGAAAGGGAAGAGGAAGACTTCCACACCTACAAAGAAGGGATCTACCCCTTAGATGACCCCTCAGAAGAAACAAAAAATATCTAATGAGAAGGTGGTGATTATACCTCCCTTCAGACTGAGAGACGATTCTAACTCGTTTGAGAAGAAAGTCTCAGTGGAGAAGCCTGTCTCAGCTGAGAAGGCTACTTCAGCTGAGAAGGAAGTCTCAGCGGAACACTGAACCTGAGCCTACAACTCCTATATCTCAGTCCCCGCTCGACGTTCCTCCACTCAGCAGCGTTCCATCTGCTGAGAAAACCATGTCTCCGATTGATGTAGACGACATGGAGACCAACACTGAAGTTGAGACCATCGAGTTTGAGACAGAAGCTCTTCAGAACAGAGCCACTGGAGAAGTCTCTGAGGCCATTCCAGAAATCACAAGTCACACTGACTTGGTGACAATAGCTCGAAGGCACGGCCGGATGCGTAAGGTTCCGGGGCTGGATCACTCTAGATCGCTTTGATCGATACAAGTCCCGTGAGCGGCGAATCCGAGGAGCTGGAAATCCGCCAGCAGATAGGCTACTCTGAGCCTGCGGATATCAGCTCACTTGAAGACCTAAGGGTGGCAATGCTGGCACTTCTTGATGATCGCATGCCTTCAGCAACCGCGCCTTCAGAGGTTCTGATTCCGATAATCAGGACCCACCCCGTGATTCAGGCCTTAAGAAGCCTGCTGAGGGTACTCAACTGGAGGAGGGACCTCAACCCTCAGCTGACCTACCTATCAGCTCCCTCCCTCCAGTGATTCTTGACTAATTTGGACCTACCCCTATCAGCTCCCTCCCTCCAGTGATCAGGACCCACCCCGTGATTCTTGACTAATTTGGACTTGAGAAGGTAGCTCCCCTTGATTCCCTTGAAGCTCGTTGATTGAAGCAAATAGCTATTCTATCTATCCAGCCAAGCTATCTTGTCCGATTTTCTGTTCTTTCTGAGAGTTTCGAATGTTCAAGATTTCTTGATTATGAGTCAAAATACTTTGATGCATAGTTTGTTGAGTCTGCAGCAATGTATTTTGTGAAGTAGCCATTTCACATAAAATTTCTTCAATTATCTTGCTAGGCTTTGCTCGGGCAGGCGATTGAAAATCGATAGATTTGTTGGGTAATTCCTTTGATTTGGAGGGCGATAAACCTGCTGATGTGGCTGTTGTGGGAACACTGGTGGTTGCTGCTGGGCAAACTGCGGTTTGGAGTGATTATCCCACTTCAGATTTGGATGATCCTTCCATCCAGGATTGTAGGTGTTGGAGTAAGGATCCCTTTTCTGTTGGTTGTTGTTCTAATTCCCAATCGCGTTGCAATCTTCAGTAGGATTTGCTTGAGGATTACATTGCAACGAGGTGTGTTCAGACTGTCCACATGCTCCACATATTTTCTCGGCCAAGCTCGCAGTGAATGTCCTCTCCATCATAGAGTTCATCATCTTCTCCAGCTTTTAGTTCATCATCTTTTCCAGCTTCGCAAAGCGATTATCCATCCTCTCCACACTACTATCCAGCTTGGTTTCGGTTATGGAAACGGCTAAATTTGTAGATCTTTTTATAATAAAGACTTCTCCAAAATCTTTACTTGCATTAGCTAACTCTTGAATTATCTTCTCAACATCATTTACTCTGCAACTAGAAAAATTGTCTCCACTAGATAAGTTGACAAGATTCTTTGTAGTGATTGTCATACTTTGTTAAAAGTAGGTTCCATTGGAAAAGCTATGATTTGGACTCCTTTCGATGAGAGCTTTGTACCGAGTCCAATATCCATTTAGTGTCTCATCAAACTCTTGTTGGACTCCAGAAATCTCCTTTCGCAAGGCATTGGTCTTTGTAACCGGAAAGTAGCAATCCAAAAATATTTATCTCATCTCCATCCATATGTTGATTGAGTTTGCGGGTAGACTTGTGAGCCAGTTTCCTGCATGATCCGTGAGCGCAAAAGGAAAAGTAGAGAGTTTATATTGCTCTTTTGTTCCATGGGAATTCTTTTGAGCATAATAGAATCTCATGAATTCAGTCAGAAAGAAGTATGACTCTACATTCTTCATTCCATGAAACTTTGGTAGGGCTTAGATAAGCCCATACTTGATCTCAATTGGCTTAGCAAGCCCTTCAATTTGGATTGGTGTTGGAAGCTTCACCATCATGCCTTCCAAACTGATCTAGCCTCGGATTATTCTAATCGTCGACCATCTTCTCAAGTTCAGTCTCGAGTTTCTCTTCAGAAAACAGTTCTGCTAGGTTAAGCAGAACGTCTTCAGAGTCAGCTTCTGCTTGGTCAGACGAAGTGTGCTACTTCGCCAGTTCTTGTTGCAGCTTTGTCTCCATCCTTAGCCTCCTTACGGTTCTTTCGATCTCAGAATCAAATCAGATGTCCAGGTTGGAAGACATTCTCATAAACTAGTTAAAGCACAAAAGAACAAAAGCTAAACACGGTTAATTAGAAACACCATTCCCCGACAACGACACCGATTTGGCGTTCGCTGTTTTCACACTAAATAAAATTCCTACACACACTCAGAATTTTATAATTAGTATAGAATATGGTCGAACTTTGGGAACTGTGAAAATCAACTATATCTATCCTTTTGGTCAAACTTTGGCGATTCAACCACACATAAATTTTGGATTTACTATCTATGCAAAGAAATTAAATAACAAAAAAGTATATTGAGAGAAAACAAGTAAAGAAAGACAGACTCGGCTCAAGTAACTCGTATGAGACAACTACTTCGATCATTGATGCATAGATTTAATTAATTCCTAGGATCAGTCAGTTATAGGATATATTGTTGGACATGTACATACCCCAATTCCTACTTACTTAGTCGATAATGGCTTGTTGAACAAATTTCCACTACTCTCTAACCTAACCATAACCTAGTTTGTTGAACAATCCTAGATCTAATGTTTAGATAGCATTACGATGAAGGAACCCGCTTTTAATCTCTATCATTGTTGGACAAGTGACATATATCATTAACCTACTTAATTCGACAACCGATTACGATAGCTTCGCCACCTAAGTTGTTGAAGAATCGACACTAATCTTCATAACCTAAATTAACCGGGTATAAGTAAATCCGATTAAATCTTTCTACCCCGAATTAAGTCGAAACCCTAGTCTTTAATTACTATGTCTAATTAGATCTCACAAAGTTTGTATCTTATACTCGTCACCCTCGCTGAAGCCCTAAAAGATTAGCTACCCATGAATAACTTGGACAAGCATAAAATAGTAACAAATATGATTAAAATCAGAATTAAAGTACGAGAATTTTAAAAAGAATGCAACCGATATTAAAGTGCGAGAAATTTAAAGGTGAGAAAACGAAACCATAAAGGCGAGCGAAAACTAAAATCAGTGCAGGAATTTAGAAATGAAAGTACGTATTCCTCAAGTGCTAAAAACTAAAGTTGAATCCGAAAATAACTAAACTAAGAAAACGATAAAAGTGTGTGAAATTCTTCAAGTGAAACTAAAAACTAAGCTCCTTGTACTGGAAATCGAGAATGGTGGCGAAGGAAATAGGAGGTTAGGAACGATTACCTTCCTCCTTCGTATGTTGTTGCGGCTACGATTGTTGCTCGTGTGTTAGATCTTCGATGCGTGTCCCGGCCTTTTTCTCCCTCTGGGTGGTCAGAGAACTGGAGAAAATAAGATTTCTGTCTCTCACACTCTCCCGCCGTGCGTGTGTAATATTAAGTGTCTATGTGTTTTGTTTCTGAACAAAATACTAATATATATAGGCTTCAAAAGCCAATATAATATTAATATATTTGTAGCCCATTAATTTAATTATATTCCTAATGGGCTTCCACGTAATTAGCTCATAATATAATTAATTAATCAACTAGGCTACTAATATTTATCAATTAATTGGCACAACCAATTAATTCCAGATAATTAACATTATTAAATAATGTAAAAATACATTAATCCATTAATAATGATTTTTGAGGGACAATAAATAAGTAGGCAACTAATTGGGCCAGATCAGGGATCTAATACAAGAAATAAAGCTGGGACTCAAATTAATTAATTATCTATGCTCAGCCCAGAGCAAAATTAATTAATAAACACAGATTCATTCCACTAGAGAATCCATGCTGACTTACCCGTTTATCCCAAATTGAGCAAGGGCTTGTATTTTAGACTTATGGGGTGTTCGCAATAGCTTAAACTTTTTTTAAGTGCTTAAATTAAGGAGAAGTTGGTAAAAGTGGCTTATTAGAGAATTTAGGGTGTGTTTGCAAAAACTGCTTAAAAGAAGAAAAAGTTGAAAAAATAGTGTTTGCAAAATTTATACTGTAGTAGCTTATTTTGTGATTTATAAGTAAAATGTCAAATCATTGCTTATTCGAAATTACAAATATGCCATTGAGTTGGAGAATTTGGTAAAAACCAACTTAACCGACTTCAACTTATTCAACTTAAATGTAGAGGATTTTTCCGAATTTAAGGTACATTGAAAACACCCAAAAACAGTTTTTCCTTAAATTAAGCTATAAATTCAATAATTTAAGCTAATGCAAATACCTACTTAATCGATCTCCGTATTTAAGATAGAAATATCCGTTAATTAATTAAGCTCACTGACAGCTTAAATTAATTAACATCTTATATTCGAGTTCCTCAGGGGATATTATCAACCCATTTTACTAGGATACGGTTGCAAAATACAGACAACCAGCCTGAGCCACAAATAACTACTAACACCCAAGATACGTAGATCCGGTCACGATGACGTTCACCATAGTAGGTCAAAGTGATAGATAGTCAAATGCACTCAGCTGAAGTCTTACCAAGTTTAAGACCAGTCAAGTCACCGAGATCTTGGTTCTCCACTAAGGTCAGTTAGGAGAACACATCTCACTGTGATCCATCAATACACCACCTTAAGTGTACCAGTAAAGACAAGCAGCTAAGACAAGCTACTTCTTATCTAAACTGCAGCTTAAACCGACAACTTATCATTAAGTTGTCTCAGCTGTGATAACTGTTTATATTTTGTCAGTTCAACCAATTTGTGTTGTCTTCTATGATATCCGACACACCACACAAATCTAACTTTTATACAAGATAAAGGATAACATGTGCATATATATAAATTTATCAGATAGGAGAATAAAATAGTGGTATGGACAAAACACATTGTATACAAGCATAAAATTTGCTTCCGGTATACAAAATCCCAGCAATTCTCCCACTTATACTAAAGTAAGCTTTTAGTGTACAATGTGTAATTCTAGGTACAAACTAGTACTCAACTATCTCTCAGCTATCTATCCTATCTATCACTGCATCTTCTCCCACTTATACAAAAGTTTATGTAGTCCTAAGTGGTGGGCATCTCTACCACTCTTAAGCCACGAACATGCTTCTCGTAAGCCGGGAGTGGTAAGCTCTTTGTGAAATGATTATCTAGGTTTACTTCAGTTCCAATTTTGTCAATACCATGTCACCTCGATTTACGAATACTCGTATAATGTGGTACTTCCTGTCTATGTGTTTAGGCGCCTTGTGATATCTAGGTTCCTTAGAATTTTTCACTTTGCACCCGTATTATCTCAATAAATCATGATCGCCTTAGGCAAATTCGAACAATATCCAAGATCTAGGAGGAAATTCTTGAGCAAGCTGCCTCTTTCGAAGGTTACGGCGACCACATACTCCGCTTCCATGGTTGAGTCCGCAATGCATTTACGCTTTGCACTCCTCCATGAAATGGCTCCACCTCCCAAGGTAAACACATAACCCGAGGTAGACTTCTTCTCGTCTCTCGTCGGCCCGGAAATCCGGTTACGTATAACCCGAACATACTAGTTGTCAGTGGTAAACAAGCCTATAATCTCTAGTCCGTTTCGGGTACTTGAGAATATGCTTGGCTAACGTCGGTGTTCCTTTCCAAGAGTTAAGCGATATCTTGAGACCATGCCTACAGCATATGAGATATCTACTCTCGTACAAAGCATCGCATACATGAGGATACCGACAGCGGAAGCATATGGTACTAGCCTCATACTTTCTATCTCTTCAGGCTTTTTAGGGCACTGATTCTTGGATATAAAAATGCCATGTACGAAAGGTCTTGAACCTCTCTTGGCTTTTTGCATGCTAAAATAAGCAATAACAGTGTCAATGTAGGACGCTTGTGACAAGCTTAACATCCTTTTCTGGCGATCTCGGATAACCTTGATCCCAAGGATGTTTGAAGCTTCACCTAAGTCCTTCATTTGAAACTGCTCGGATAACCACGTCTTTACGTCTGATAACACTTCAACATTGTTGCCAATGAGAAGGATGTCATCTACGTAAAATGCAAGAAACGCTACTAATCCGTTAACACAAATACGGTACACACACCTCGTTAGGACAGGATACAAATCCATAGGATTTGACTACCTCGTCAGCAGCGGTGCCATATAGGAAATCTTGCTTAAGTCCATGAATAGACTTCTTAAGCTTCCAAACTAGATGCTCTTCGCCCTCCTTCACGTAACCATCTAGCTGTTTCATGTAGATGTCCCTACCTTTTTTTCAAGGTGACCGTCTAGGAATGCGGTTTTGACATACATTTGCCAGATCTCTAGGTTCATGTGAGCTGGTATGGCAAGGAGAATCCGAATGGACTTGATCATTGCTATGGGCGAGAAGGTATCTTCGTAATCGATACCTTCTTTCTGTAAATGTGACGAAGTACTCAGACCCTCCACGAGCTTGTGTAGACATAGACCCACACAAGTCAGAATGTATCAAACAGGTTTCGCAAGTTGAAAATGGTTCAAGTTGGAGAGACTCCAATGATCCATATACCACCAACCTTTGAGTCCTATTAAGATTAATGTGACCTAGTTTTAAGTGCCACAGATAAGTTTGGTTTACCTTAGAAGACTCTTTCCTCTTCTTAGAATTTGATGATGAGGAAGCAATATTAACAGAACTACGCGGTTTACAAGCAATAGTATATAAAGATCCGTTTAATGGTCCACCATAGATAAAATCATCGTCTTTCATGATAGAAACTTCACTATCAAAACTTGATTTATAACCATCCATGGTGCAGAGTTTTGAAACAGAAGTGTTTCGCCTAAACTTCGGGCGCGTATTAAACTTCTTTAAATACAAAAATAGAACTATCAAAAGATAGATGTAAATCTCCGATGGCAATTGCGGGGAACTTTCGATCCATTGCCCATTGAGACTACCTCCTCGCCATTGCTCAGTTGCATTTTTACGCAAGAATCCTTGCAAGGTGTAAGAAACATGATCGGTTACCCGAATCCACTACCCGTTCGTGGGTAGAGGAGGAAACGAAGCAGTTTCGATTCTGAGGCGACTCGCGTCTCTTTCTGTTTTGCCTTGACATCCGGATTATAATTATTCCGGTGTCCTTTCTTACCACTCTTGAAGAACCTTCCTTTCTCCTTTGACATTCGCATGTCGCCGTGGAAGGACCGTCTTCTTCTTACCGCCTTGCTCTTCTTGAAATGTCCACTCTTCTGCTCTTTTTTTGGTTTTAGCCTTTCGGAGGATTCCTTGAACTACTAGGGATATTCAAGACTTGAGCACTCTAGCCCTTTCCTATAACCCTTTGGCCGCTACCAAAGATTTGAGTAACATACTCATAGTAAACTCGTTCTTAGATATAGCGGTCCTAAAGGCGAAGTTCTTATAGGACCTTTGCAGAGCTTTTATTGGGAGAGGTAAGATATCTCTTCCACTCTATGAAATTATTTAAAAATTGTTAAACCCGTTAGGGTTTGGTTAGTGAGACTGTTTAGGAACTCGAAAAAATATTCGAACAGACATATCTAAAAAAATATAATTTAAAAGCATGTTTGAAATTAATATTTGCACATAATTAAGTAATTAATAATCATTGTAACCTTTTGTAAAAACAATGATATCAAAAACCTCGAACGACTCTAGGAATTCCACTAGCAAGCCGCGCGGTGGGCGTTTACTAGCGTAACCACTAAACCGAACTATTTACCTAGCTCTTTAATTCCGATCCACGTCCCAGGTTCTTAAGGCGAATGGAATTAATAGTTCGATATTACTGGACCATGTCACTATTAAAACGCGGGAAGGGACTTGAGGGAAGTGAATTGTACTGCGGTGACATCCTAAGCATTAACCATTAATTTGACCAAAATAGAATGAAATTCTCGAAATTGACATACTTACTCGAACCATGTCGCATTCAATTTGATCTAATTAGTCATCCTATTCAATTATTATCTTCTAGAGTACTCGTGTTTACTAGGCACGCAAGCCACGCGGTGGACGTTTACGGCTTCGCTCCCACTACTCAATAATAATCAAATATTGTTTTGGAAAACTCATCTCACAAAGCTGGTAGCTCAAAAATGCAAGCAAGCCAAGCGGTGGATGTTTACTCACATAATCCTAACTACTTTCGTGTAGAGTCCAATTAATGGAGGTCCGATTAAGTGTTTAATATCCAAATTAATGGAATCTAATTAAACATTTAATTTAAAATTGTTTAGTCTTTTTTATTCAAAAGGTTTGTTACGAATCGTGCATCATCACATAATTCCTAAATCATGCCATTTTTAAACGCACATAATAAAACATGCTCGCGAAAATTAAAGTATGCTTAATAACGACATAAATCCTATTTACATGCTTTTCTAAGCGCAATTAATCATATAATCGCATGTTAAAGCGTAATAAAAAATAAATGCGCAAATGGGATATTTAAAACGTCGTTATCGGACTTTAAAACACGTAATTCCTAACTATTACATAGGCCGATCAAAAATACGGCTCTTTGATCTTCAATATCTTCAAATTTGAAAATGGCGTCAGCGCATCGCCGAGTCATCACGGGTGCGCCACGTTGCGGACACGTGGCGGTGCGTGTGCGCTTTGGTCAACAATGGGCTCACGTGGTGCGCCACGTCGGCATCGCCTTCTTCACCACGAATCACGCCACCACCGAGGACCGCCGTCCATGAGGGGGAGGCGTCGCGGCTTAGCCACCCCTCGCCGGCCGCGCACGTTTACTGCGCTTTGTCGGCTGCGCGCGCTCTCCTTGCCTCCCGCCGCCTCCTGCCGCCTCCCGCCGTCTTGTCCGTCGTCCCTGTCCCTTCCAGACATCTCACAGACGTCTGGGCTGTGAAGAACAGCGGCCAATTTCAGCCACGGCGACGGGATTTCGGCGAGTCCCGCAACCGTCGCCGCCCGGCTCGCCCGTTGAGAAATTATATCTTTTCGATCCTTGATTCGTTCAATTGATTCATGGGTAATGATCCTTGGATGCTTTTCGGCCACCATGAATAGATTCCGGCCGAAATCGTTCATTAATTTGCCTCAATATTCGAATTTGTCGCCGGAAAAAATTATGGTGAGCGGCGAACTTGAGATGTCGATTTCGGTCGCATCCGGGATCGAGATGATCCCATACGACATATCAACACGAAGCTTGTCGACAAGGGAATCCGGCGGTTCAAGCCGATCGGAAATCGGACCTCGAGACCCGGCGGGAATCGCCGCCGCAAGATGCGGCGGAACCCCTAGCCGGATTAGGATTTTCGTCCGGGTTGGGGATTTACGGACAACACGACCACTTCTTCTTTCCGGCGCTATTTCGGACAAACCGAGAAATCAGAATGGGTCGTGCGACCTATCTAGACGAAGGTAACGAGAAAAATGAACAAAACTATACGAATGTATCGGAAAAATAACTAGGCACGCGCCCCCATGCGCCTCTTGAAGACGACGATCGTGTTCTGCCAGAAACTAGGGTTTTGCCCTTTTCCGTCCTTCTGCGCCGTCGCGCCTCAATTTTTGTGCAACCCAGACCAAAATACAGTACAAAATAGTACAATTACGTAACACATTGGTCCTATCAACTACTCGTAGATTTTCTCACGAGAAAAAGCGTTACAACGTGATCAAAAAAGTGGTTCGCGGGCCGCCCCGAACATGAAATTAGCGCGATAACGACGGAAATAAACCCTAATCATGCTCCTAATAGCAAAAATCTGAGCCTAAATTTGGCTCACGGTACCAATTGAAGGAAATAGGAGGTTAGGAACGATTACCTTCCTCCCTTCGTATGTTGTTGCGGCTCGATTGTTGCTCGTGTGTCGGATCTTACGTTACGTGTCCTAGCCTTTTTCTCCCTCTGGGTGGTCAGAGAACTGGAGAAAATAAGATTTCTGTCTCTCACACTCTCACGCCGTGCGTGTGTAATATTATATGTCTATGTGTTTCGTTTCTGAACAAAATACTAATATATATAGGCTTCAAAAGTCGATATAATATTAATATATTTGTGTAGAGAATGACATACGAAATATTATGTAGAGAATGGTGTAAAACTTATGAATGGGTCTCGACTCCAACTCCTTTATATAGATCTCGAAACTTATCCTCCAAAGGAAAGAAAACTATGGCATATCTTTTGTAGATCTTTATCTCCAAGATTTCGGCACAACTTTATCTTCAAGCTTCCAAATCTTTATCGAGATCTTTCCTTCTCGATCCGAGTCTCTTTTTTATCTCAAAAACCATGCCAAAAAATCTTCAATTCATCTCCAAACCTTCACATCATTAGTCTGCTAATAAACATGTTGAAAATTTACATTTCTAGCAAAAAAAAACATCAACTTGGACAAGATGAGCGTCGGGAACTAGGTGAATTCGAGTAGTATAAAATCGACACATCACAACCGCACAAGAATTTCATAACAAAATAATATTGTAACCTAACCTTTTGATAAAACAATATTGATTTGAAACCTAAAACAGCCCAAAGATCACACATGCAAGCCACGTTGGTGGATGTTTACCCATGCAACCCTTGACCATGCTATTCACCTAGCACTTTAATTATATTCCATGTCAAATTTATATCCTTATGATAAATAGAACTAATAGTCTGATATTACTAGACTGTTACTATTAAACACGAGGGAAAGGACTTCGGTGAAGCGAATTTTACTCCCGGTGACATCTAAGCATTGACCACTCAATTTGACACAATCAATCAAATTCTCGAAATTGGCATCTCACGAAGAACTTACCGCTTTCAATTCGATTCCATAGCCATCTTATTCCAATTCTATCGTCAAAAGCACTTATGTAAAATCAAGCACGCAAGCCACATGGGTGGACGTTTACGGCCTAACTCCCGCTACTCAATAGTATTGGAATATTTTTGTAGAAAACCGATCTGACAAATTTTTGAACAAAGAAAGTAGGCAAGCCACGTGGGAGGACGTGTACCCACGATCCCCATCATTTTATCTAAATTAACCTTAAAATTATCAAAATTATACTTGCTTAGTCTTTTGCTTCAAAAGGTTTTTCGAAATGGGATCACAAAAACACTTAATCCTAAAGCATAAAAATTCTAAGCACATTTAATAAAACATGCTCGCATAAAATTAACTCATGCTTTAAATACGAGTTAAAGCCCTAATTTATGATTTCTAAGCGCAATTAACATAAACAATTAGATATGCTTAAATATGAAATTAAATACCCACAACATAAATAAAACGGGTAAATAAATGTCATCGTCGGGCCTAAATAATTAGATAATTAAAATTTTAAAAAATATATATCTATTACATGGCCCAAACAAGTATACGTCTTCAAAAAAATGGAGTCCGGAGACAAAGAAATGGGATAAAACGGACTGCCCAAGGAGGAGCTGCTATGTCAGTAGGCTAGGGCTGATGAAGCACCGCGCCTACTGACATCAGCAGCAAGTTCCCGCAAGGAATGACTATCGACAAGCAGCTGCCGCCCCAGCGAACCACCGCCTGGCGCGGCCTGCTCGGGTGCTATCGCCCCCACGATGTGGTCAACACCCGGCCACCGTGCCCCCAGCCACCGCACACCCGAGGAAAAAATATCGTTGAAGCCGCCGCCCAAACCTGTAACTCCCGCCGTGGTCGCGATCCAGATTTGGATATAGTGTACCTGTCGCGATCTAGATCTTCATATGGTCTTGAACCGCGGAGAGCAAAATCGGTGACTTTAAAGCTAGGCTACGAAGTTCAAACCTCGGAAGAGCGGATGATTAGTCTTAGTTTTATTTCTATTGTGATATCATGATTCTTTGTACTTGTAACATTCACATCATTAATGAAATCAGTATCACGCTTGGCCAAGACAGGTACTCATTGTCACTTTGGCTACTATTTTTACTCATAACATTACTTACACATAAGTGATCAACACACACTCACATTTATGCTTATCGTCTATTATATTTGTTATTTCTTCAAGTTTTGTTTGACTTGTAATGGTTTCCGCATCTTCAAATAGGGGGAATGTTGGACGTTGATTCGGTATAAGATTTGTATAGGAAATAATATCGCATGATCGTCCTAGTATACGATCTTCTTAACTCCAGAAAAGGTCTTACGGATTGTTCCCGTTGCACGAGCTCACGGCTCGGATGGACGGAGCGATAGAAGCTCACGACGGTTTAGGTTTCGAACTTACATCGTACGGCTCACAAATCCTAGGAAATCAAGTGTGAACAAGTGACCCCTTGTTCCCTATTTATATGGCCTAGTCAAAGGAACCCTTATGAGCCTTTGACTCCAAGCCCCAATCCGAATATTAAAAGGGGTCACTACACCATCACCAATTATTTTGGTCCACTAAAAGACCAAACAATTCTAGTCAATGAAGTAGCCTAGTTAGTCTGATAGAAAATGTCGCATATAACTGGACATACGTTCGAGCCAGACCAGGTACCTAATAAAAGAAATAAAGTCGGGTCTCAAGTGAATTAATATTCCATAATCAGCCCAAAGTATTATTAATTCACAAACATAGATTCATTCCACTAAAGAATCCATCTTTGACTTACCCCTTTATCCCAAAAGTTGAGTAAGAGCTTGTATTTTTAACTCCGGTTAATCTACGTATCCATTTATTAATTAGGTTTGCTTGCCTACTTAATAAAATTAATATCTTATCCTTGAGTAGTACCACTAGACCTTATTATCATACTTGAACTCAATCAACCTGTAGAGTTTAGTATGATAAACCTTTTGAGGTCATCAAGGGGATATCATCATCCCTTTAATAGAATACAGATGCATGATGGAGATACTCGGCTGAGCTACACGCAACAACACTCACACAAGATTCAAAGATATACGGTCGCGATGAACCTCACCCATAGTAAGCTAAAGTGATAGCTAGTCGCGTGCACTCAAGCGAAATTTCATCAAGCTTAAGATCGGTGAGTCTCGAGACCTTGGTTGTTTACACGGGTCGGATAGAAGAACACGTCTCGCTGCGTTTCATCGATACATAAAATCTACCAACATAGATAAGTGACCAAGACAAGTCTCTTCTTATCTACATTGCGGCTAAGCGAAAATTTGTCCTAAAGCTCCCTCGGTTGTGATAACTCGTTCATATCTTACTAGTTCGACCAATCACTACGGTCTTACGTGATCTACAACACACTCTATGATCAAACTCTTGTGAGATAAAGGACTAATTTGTGCAATTATAATAATCAAATAGGGGAATAATAACAATGGTAACAAGAAACATTGTATACGGGCGAATACATGGGTTGCTTTCATTATAAAAACCAACAATTTGAAGATCCCAAAACCCCCGGTGAGTGACGAACCATATAATGTAATAACTTAATTGAGTTCACATGTTAGGAACTCGGTTGGCTAGATAGAGTTCGGTAGGCGATAGGCTCAATAGCGTATCTTTCTCGGCTATTTGGACTCGGTAGGATTGTTGGGAACCCTGCGAATGTGTGTTGGATGTTAGTACGGCGGAATCGACCTACAAGCTAAATCATTCGAGAAGAATGTCGGTAGAGGACACATCGGTTGAAGTTTACGAGGTGTTAGAGGAAGTCGACTTAGCATCGGTCTTGAAGTTTGAACAAGCCTCACCTACCATTCAACCTCGACCCAATGACAAGTTGCCGGCTACTGTACTTGCTGGCGACATAAAGTTGTCCTCAAGGCTGAAAAAGAGAGAATCTCTACGGTAACATTCAAATTTGAGATGGTTGTTTTTCCTATCATTTTTGAAACGTGTCTAGGTCCTCTCCAGCGGATCTTTCCATGTGTCAAGATTATAAATAGAGATCGATCTTAAAGAAGCGAAGACACCGAGAACTTCGGGCATTCACACACTCGATGCTCTAGCAAACTCGAAGAGAATTCAACGAAGAACTTTCTCCATAGATAGACACCTTAAACAATTATTCACTCTAGAGTATTCTAGTTCTCATTCTCTATTCTAAGTGACCTTATTAGATCATACACTAAGGCATCGAAAGAGTTCATTTCTACGAATTGTTCTTATTATAAGAACTCCTTCTTAGTTGGAGAATCTCAAACCTTGTGTTTGAACCACTTTGTAAAGTTGATAGGACTATAACTAGTGATTTTTCCAAAGAACGGATTGATTGAGACTTGCTCGAGTATAAACACCCATCCAATCTTCCTTTGCCCGTCCTTAGGCGGTCCCGCCTCCTATTCGGGTTCACGATTGTTTCCCACGATCACTTGTGTACATGGTTGCATGGGTATTTGATGTAGTTTCATGATACTTGTGGTTTTATCTTCGGAGCGAATGTGTGACATCCTTCGGACTCTGTGATGTAGGGAGAAGAGGATGTGATGAGATGGACTTCGACACCACATGGTGACTTCACTCGACTTTTCATGGCAATGGTGAGGACGAGGGGACCTAGACGGTATTGGAACCCTTGTTTGAGGTCGTCTTGTTCCATTTTCTTGTGGACGTGGGCTGCGTAGGAGATTGTCGATGGATGTTCATTAGCGGCGTCGGGGTAGTCATCTTCGATACGCTTGTGTATGTTGTCATGCCGACTCGTGTGCGTTGAGTGTTGTCATGCCGACTCGCGTGCGATTGAGTGTTGTCATCATTTATTTTTGTGGGGTGCGTTGGCATGAAGCGTTTGGGCTCATTTTGATTCTTGTTTCCCATGTGCACATGTATTCCTACATATGACTACGATTTTGCCCTTAGATTAGGGAGGCTGGCGGTTAGCCCTTCCAAAGGCCTCCGCTACTCATATAGCCTTCATTGGTCCGTGCACGGTGCTACTTACGGCCTACGTCGGCCGGTGGTGGCGACTTCTAGCTTTCGAGGTTGTATTGCTAGCTCCTCGTCGGGGCGTCTTGCTAGCGATTTAGTTCTCATCGGATATTTGGATTGAGATGGATGTAGCGGTCATTATTACTTTGCTTACTCTTGGGCGTCATGCCCCGGAGTATGCGGCACACATTGTTGAGGATCCGACTTCTACTTCGTGGATGCCGGGGTTCGTTTCTCTCACATTCGTAGATAGGGGAACAAGTCGGTAGATTATTTGGCTCGTCGGGCGTTATGCGGCGGAGCTTACATTGTTTAATTCTATAACAACACCGCCATTTCTTGGGTGTTTGGTTAGGATGGATCAACTCGGATATCCTAACTTTAAATTCCGATATCGTCCCCCACTTGAGATCGGGATGCATTCTTGATCGACACCTTATGTGGTTCATATGATTGTTTAATCTTTGTTTGTTGTTGGCCGTTTGTTTAGGCTTTCTTGTATTTCCATTTGTTTTGGTTGTTCTTTTGGATTTAGATCACTTTTGGACCTTGCTTTGTACTTTAGTTCACTATATGATATGGCACATAATTTCTCTCAAGACCTCACAGTAATTGGGGACAATGGACGTAGGATCTTGCGTTTAGAACCACTTTTTGTGTGTTTTTTCTTGTTTTATTGGTTAGCTGTTCATCAGACATAAAATTGATTTGCAAAATTCATTAGTTTGGAATTTTCAATATAACCTAAATATCGCACAAGCATATCCACGAACCGTTTCACTAAAAACATTTTTCAAAAAGAGACAATAAAATCGAGCGTACACTTTCCGCACAACTTCTAGTACGAGTTTACTATACGCGATTGAAGTCGGTAAGACGGTGTTCGATATCTTACCCCTTCCCCACCACCACCGATTGAAGTCGGTAGTTAGCATACAGTGATTGAAGTCGGTAGACAGTGATCGAAAGCTAATTTTGTGAGCGAAATATTCATCAAGCGAGTCGGCTTGCGCATTTGAGTTTGAACTTGGACCCAGATGTATTTACCCCTCCCCTACCACCACACTAAAAGGCTCGTCTCCAGACTAACGAGGTGATTGGAAATAATCTACATGGACTCCTAATGGGCTTCGACATGTATTTCAAGGCACAAAGAATACGGTCTACGCCTCAGAGGTGAATATAATAGACGATTTCTTTGCGAAATTATTCTCTTTTCCAGGAGATACTTGACGATGATAACTATTTTCTAAGAGCCTCAAAAATGTGTTGGGCAGATTCACATGTTGTATTCCAACATTCTTCCCCTCCTTGGAGAAACAAGGAGTTCTTCGTTGAAGTAGCCTTCAAGAAAAATAAAGATATCAACTACCAAAGAAACACATTTTGGTATGAAGCTTGAAGAACTGGCTTTGGTGCGATAGGAGTGCAACCAGCTTTAATTTATTTGAGTCATTGAACCTACCAAGTCAAATTGGGAATGTCAAGCATTTTATGTGAACAACCGTGCTAAACAACCTTTAAATTTATATTTTCTTGATGATAAATTCCCTGTCCCCAAAATCCAAATGTACTTTGCTATTTATCGAAAGCCCGTATTTTTCAAAGCAAATGGGTATTGATCTAAAAGACATATACAAACTGCTTTTTGCATATCCTTTGTGCTTTTTCTCCTAAAGTTGCTCCCTCGTTATTCCATCAAGTTGTGACAAAACCCTTGTTTATATTGAAAATATCCTTCTGCACTCTTCCATCAAAGTAGAACATCATCTATTACTTAAGATATTTCTAAAAGATAATCCAAACCTTTGAAATCATTCTCTTGGAAAAGAAGAGTATAATATCGACGTTTTGGGCATGAGCTAGATAGAATGTACCTGGGCCTCATATGGCTCAAGAGATTCAGAAATCTACAGATGATAAACTATCTATCAAAGAAGTTCAACAAATTCTCCGCATGTGAAGGATTTCATTCCCATTTGCTCGCATCTTACCAGCCAACTCTCAAAGCTGCTACTTGGGGAAAACCACAATATTCGGCCATTAAACATCTCAAGATGCTAGTGATGAGCATTGGGGAGCAATCCCAGTGATGGACAAAGGATTTCCTAGAGATGGACAACGGATTTTACAAACCGATGCAAGTGATGAGCATCGGGGAACAATTCTGCTCCTAAAAGGTCAAGCGAAATCTACTGTTGTGCTGATGCTAATGGCAATTCAAAGATTCAGAAGAGCATTATCATGCATTTGTCACTATAAGAAACGGCATCAAGAAGTTCGAGTTTCATTTGGTGGGATATGATTTCAAAGTCATATTGGACAATACATCATTCACAGCTAAAATGGACCGACATCATTTAGCTTGGTTTGTATTTTCACTCCTACGTGAGTGATTAATCTTGTGTTCAATCGTTGTTAGGGTCAATTTAATAATAATATTAATAGTAATAGTTTCTCATAAAAAATGGAACTCGGCATACGATAGAAGCAACTCCTCCAGCTCATTTCTAAATATCAATTCACATTTGAGAAAAATACAATGTGATGAGGGATTTTATGTCAAGAAAGCCTTTCCTACACGGCTACACCTCATTTCTTCAACAAAGATCCTATCCGTCATCCTCATGGTCAACACAAGAATAAGCAACATTTAAATGAATAAGTTAGCAACAGTGCTCCACTAAAGAAAGAACATCATGATTGATATGAAAGTAGACTATTTGGAATTCCATAGAATTGTGAAGTCAAACAACTCAGATTGTATAAGAGCAACTCCGGCTACCAACCCACACAACCACATACTTTCACCCTTTTAGTTTACGTCGCATCAACTTATGAACTATCTCGGCCACCTCGTTTTTGGCCTTACCTCTAAAAAAACCCCTTACTTTTTTTTTCTTTTTTTTTTTTTTTTAATAATTTTTTTAAATTTAAATAAAAAAATTTTAAATAAAAAATTGAAAAAAAAAATTTAATAATAAATAATTTTTTTAAATATTTTTTTTTTAATTTTTAATAAATTTTTTATTTTTATTTCACACCGGCGGATTATATTTTAAGTATTATTATTTTTAAAGGATGAAAAAAAAGATTTTAAAATTTTTTTTAAAAAAAAAAAAAATAAAAATAAAATTTTTTTTTAAAAAAAAATAGAAAAATAAAATTTTATTTTAAAAATTTTTTTTTTTTAATTTATTTTTTTTTTAATTTTATTATTTTTTTATTTTTATTTAAACAACAACCCGATACCAAAACCCTAGTATCCCAACAACTTAAACGACAGAAAAAAAACCTTTAAATTTACCTAAAAAATTTTTTTAAATAAAATGGAAAAAAAAATTTTTTAATATTTATTTTTTTTTTTTTTTTTTTTTTTTTTTTTTTTTTAAAATTAATATATTTTATTTTTAAAAATCTAACTCCAAAAAACACAATGAACTTAATTTAATTTTTTTTAAAACTACCTACTTATTTTATTTTATTTTTTGTGAAGGAATAAAAAACTTCTTTTTTTAATTATTAAATATTAATTTAATTAAATTTTTGTTAGGATAATTATTTTTTTTTTTTTGTTTTATTAAAATTTATTATAAGGAAACTAACAAAAGAACTAGACTTAGAAAAATTATGAATTTAATTAAGAATTTAATAAAGTTTTTTAAGATTCATTAATTAAACAAAAACTCACCCCCTACTACGAGTTTATTTGAGTTTGTTTGTTTTTTGTTTATTTATATTTCTTTTTTTCTTTTCATCTTTCAACCCTCCCTACTTCCCTCTCTCACTTTTTTTTTTTTTTTTTTTTTCTTTCTTGTGTCTTTTTTTTTTTTTTTTTTTTTCTTCTTTTTGTGTTTAGAAGAGGAGGGAGAGAGGGGGAGGGGGAGACGAAAGGTGAAGGGAAGGGTTGGTGGGGGGGGGGGGAAGAACGAAAAGAGGTTTAGGTGTAGGGGGTAGGTGGGGGAAGTAGGGTAATGGGTGAAGGTGGGGGGTTGGGGTGGGGGAGAAGTGGAGGGAGGGAGGGAGGGGGGGGGAAGGGGGGAGGAAAGGAGGGGGGGGAAAAAAAGAAAAAAATTGAAATGAAGAAAAAGGGGAAGGGAGGGGGGTAAAAAAAAAAAAAAAAAAAAGAAAAAAAAATTTAATTAAGAAATTAATTAAGAAAAAAATAAAAAGGTTTTTTTATAAAAAAAAAAAAAAAAAAAATTAAATAAATATTTTTAAATATTTTTTTTGAAAAATATTTTTTTTAAGGGGGGGGGGGGAAGAGGGAAAAAAAAAAGAAAAAAGGGGAAAAGAAAAAAAGGAAAAAAAAGGAGGAGAGGAAAGAAAAAGAAGAAAGAGAAGGAGGAGGAAAAGAGGGGGAAGGAGAGGGAGAAGAAAAAAGAAGAAGGAGGAGGGAAAGGAAAGGAGGGGAAAGGGAAAAAAGAAAAGAGGAGGGGGGGAGGAGGGGGAGAAAGAGAGGAGAAGGAAAGAAAAGGGGAGGAAAGGGAGGAAAAAAGAAAGAGGAAAAAAAAAAGAGAAAAAAAAAAAAAAAAAAAAAAAAAAAAGAAAAAAGAGGAAAAAAAAAAAAAAAGAAGATAAAAAAAAAAAAAAAAAAAAAAAAAAAAAAAAAAAAAATAAAAATTATCGAAAAAAAAAAAAAAAAAAAAAAAAATTTTTTTTTTTTTTTTTTGAAATATAAAAAGGGGGGGGAAGAAGAAGGGAAAAAAAGAGGGGAAGGGGAGGAAAAAGGAAAAAAAAAGAAGGAGGGGAGGAAAGGGAAAAGAAGAAAGAGAAGGGAAAGAGAGGAAAAGAAAAAAGAAAGAGAAGAAAAAAGAAGAAAGGAAAAAAAAAGAAAAGAAAGGAAAAAAGAAAAGGAGGGGGGGAAGAAAAGAAGGGGAAAGAGAGGGGAGAAAAAGGGAGAAAAGAAAAAAAAAGAAAGAAAGAAAAAAGAGGAAGGAAGAAAAGAGAAAGGAAAAGAAAAAAAAAAAAAGAAAGAGAGAAGAAAAAAAAAAAGGGAGGAAAAAAGAAAAAGAGAGGGGAAAAGAAAGGAAAAAAAAAGAAAAAAAAAAGGTAAACAATTTTTTTAAAATAGAAAAGAAAGACCTAGGGGGGGGGAAGAAAAAAATAGGAGGAAAAGAAAAAAGAAAAAAAGGATTAGGGGAAAAAAAAAAAAAGGGGAAAAAGAAAAAAGAAGGAAAAAAAAAAAAAAAAAAAAAGAAAAGAGAGGGGGGGTGGAGAAAAAAATAAGAAAAAAAAAAAAAGGAAAAAAAAAAAAAAAAAAAAAAAAAAAAAAAAAAAAGGAAAAAAAAAAAAAAAAAAAAAAAAAAAAAAAAAAAAAAAAAAAAAAAAAAAAAAAAAAAAAAAAAAAAAAAAAAAAAAAAAAAAAAAAAAAAAAAAAAAAAGATAAGAGAGTCGAACACGCTTATTTTGTTTGGAAATTGTCAGCTATAAGACTAATTCAATTTGGCTACGCGTTCTACCCACCTTCATGATCAATGTAAATCAATCAACCCCAGAAGATCGAATTCATCAAATGGTGGGATGAGATGATCAAATCCAAAAAATTTCTCAAGAACCTCATCAAGCCGTTCAGTTCTAAATCCCGTACAGGTGAACACAATAAATTCTTGTTTTCAAGGGTCCAATCATGTTAATCTCTGATGGCATTTTGGGTTTCGATAGAAGATCAAAACGAAGTGGAATTGGAGAAACTTGCAGCGCAAGAGCAGAAGCATTTCCCTTTTCAGACCCTCGTCGCAGCAACCAACAACTTCCATCCCTCTTTGAAGCTTGGGGAAGGGGGTTTGGCCCCGTTTACAAGGTAGGCGCTCTTGATTGGATTATGGTTGGAGAAATAAAGAATGGATTTTAGGTTGTGGGAATCTGCAGGGGAAGCTGGATGATGGGCGAGAAATAGCTGTGAAGAAACTGTCTCGCAAATCAGCGCAGGGGATGAAAGAGTTCTTGATTGAGTCGAAGCTGCTGGCACGTGTGCAACACAGAAACGTGGTTAATTTGTTGGGCTACTGCGCCCACGCTCAAGAAAAGCTGCTTGTTTATCAATATGTAGCCAATCAGAGCCTCGACAAGATTTTATTCAGTAACCTCTACTCTATTCACTCCCTCTCATCAGAATCCATTCTACTTTTTTGATTTGATATAATTGGTTTGTCTTGTTTGCAATATATAGTTTGATGTACGAGACAATTAGGGCATATTCCAAAAGAGAAAAGATGATATCTTGTTGAATTGACACAATGTTTGATGACTTTTGATTTAGAGTGGGATGGACGGGACGAATTCCACTGGAAGAGGAGGTATGATGTAATAACAGGCATTGCAAAGGGCTTGCTTTATCTTCACGAAGAGGCTCACTGCCGCATCATACACCGGGACATCAAAGCTAGTAATATCCTACTCGATGAAAAATGGGTTCCCAAGATTGCTGATTTCGGCATGGCACGCCTCTATCCTGAAGACCAAACCCATGTTAACACTCGCGTTGCTGGTACCAAGTATGTTTTCCTGCTTTTCAAAAAAATACATGACACTATAACACATCTGCTAATTGCAACGTTACAGTGGGTATATGGCACCCAGAATACCTCATGTACGGCCATCTTTCAGAAAAGGCAGATGTATTCAGCTTCGGGGTTGTAGTTCTAGAGCTTATAAGTGGACAGAAAAACTCAAGATTTAACCGAGATCCTGATTGTCGGAGCCTTCTTGAATGGGTAACAAAGTGAACATTATTAGCTGGTTGCTGACTCCTTGTTTGATCTGTCATTTACTCAATGTAGTAATTATCCTAAACTTAGTTATTCAAGCGTTAAAATTAAAATGGCATTCCCAGTTTGTGCTATAAGTTAAAAATGAGACAATAGCTGTCTAAAAGAGGCTATTTGTGCTTTCTTACCATAAAATGCTATAGGTAGTTTGGTCTTAACCCTGATTTACGTTTCATTTTATTACATCTTTTTGTTCACTAAGTTGCATAATCTAAAGGATTACTGTCTGCTCAGGTATACAAGCTTTACAAGAAGCGACTGACTTTGGAAATCATGGATCCGGCAGTAGTGTCTTCCCGCAGATCCTGAGCAGGTGGTAATGTGTATACAGATAGGGTTGCTATGTGTTCAGTCCGATCCAAAATTGAGGCCGGACATGAGCCGCGTGGTTTTGCTAGTGTCGAAGAAGCCAAGCATTCTTGAAGAACCAGAAAGACCTGGCCATCCTGGGAGTAGGTGTAGACGCCCAAGCCGACCGACTGCATCATCCTCGGCCTCTGCAACTTCCATGGCATCACAATCATTCGGCTCCACAGCGGCCACCTCAACTGCAAGTACCTCGAGACCCATAACTAGATCAGACCCCAATGGGAAGCGAGCCATCAGAGATTAGTCAAGCTGGTTATATATAGGTTAACTAGATGGTACAAGTTGGTTGTAGGACGAATGATGACCACCTATTAGCTTTGACGCGTTAATTGTTCTTCTTTTCTTCATAGAGGAGATTGGCCGATTGTGTAAATGATTTTATTGGAGTTTATTTTTTTGAGGCGGAACGTCAAACTAGACACCAATTTTTGAAATGTCAAAATCAAACAATTTGAACTTCAAAAATGCAATCTTAGACACCTGGACAATAAGGTCCTACTTTTCAACTTTTAGTCAACATTTTTGTTGAATTCGATGCAAAAGTACATCGCACACGCCCTTATTTACATTTCTCACCCTCGCTCTTGCTCTGCTCCTGCTCCTACTCCCCACTCCCCTATCCCTATCCCTATTCCTACTTCCTTTTCTCTGCTCCCTACGCCAACATTCAATCAACATTTGGGTGAAGAGAATGACATTTAGGGGAAAATATGACTCGGCGTTGTCCTATTATGAAGAAATAATGCAACAATAATTAACGACTATCATGCTAATTATTCAATAATTAACGCGACTATCTAATTATTCAATAATTCTTTCCAAAATTAATTCTTCCCAAAATTAAGATGAAAGGGGTTAGAAAATGAAATATACAATATTTCATAACTCCTTCCTTAAGCGATTAATATTAAATGGAGCGAGTTACTTAATTAACAATTATTAGATTAGTATTAAGGATTAGTATTAAATATTTCATCACTCCTTCCTTAGCGGCGTCTCTTGTTCATGGAGCGGTTGCATCATTGAATACTCATCACTATCTATATACGTTACACACTTTCACACTTTGTTCAAAATCTCATCTCCCTCTTCACAAGGTTTCATCATCTCCTCCAGCTGAACGTTTCACCATCTCTCCCTAGCTTTACCACGCTTCTCAATGGCTCATAACGACGGCGGAGAGCGGGTTAGTACACTTTCAATCTCGGTTCCTTCTCTTAATGAATAATGTGGTTTGGAAAATTGAGAGAGAGTTCGAGAGAGAGAAGAGAGGAGAGAGAAGGAGAGAGAAGAAAGAAGAGAGAGAGACAAAGTTCGAGAGAGAGAGAGAGAAGAGAAGAGAGAGAGTGAAGAGAGAGAGAGACGAGTTTGAGAAGAGAGAGAGAGAGAGAGAGAGAGAGAGAGAGAGAGAGAGAGGAGAGAGAGAGAGAGAAGAGAGATGAGAGAGAGAGAGAGAGAGAGAGAGAGAGAGAGAGAGAGAGAGAGAAGAGAGAGAGAGAGAGAGAGAGAGAGAGAGAGAGAGAGAGAGAGAGAGAGAGGGAGACTGTAAGAGAGAGAGATTGAGAGAGAGAGAAGAATGTGACGATTTTATTCTTTTTAATAATTAAATTATGTTTTAATAGAGAGATTATTTTATTAATTCAAGGAAAAATGTGACGATTTATTAATTCAATTCTATCTTAGATCGATTTATGATGATGAATAATATGAAAAATGTGACGCTTTATTAATTCAGTTATTCTCAATACTATGTCTGTTGTAATGTATTGTCTTATTTCTCTATAGTTTAAATAATCACAAAGTGCTATGATGTAACAATGAAGAAATAAGATTAATATTTTTCCACATGTACATGCAGAGACCGTGGACTTGGGTTAGACACGCTGCTAGATCGGCAAAGCCGCAAGTAATGACGCATGTTAAGTGGGATGTCATTTTATTGATTAAAGATATCCTTACAACCATTAGCGGGTTTGAGCTTTAAGATGAATTCGTTAGGATGAGCCCTTTCGGACGAGTTAATGGGATGGGAGGGGAAGTATAGTTCTAGCAAAGCCGCTTCATCAATTAATGTGTCGCGAGATTCGTCATGATCCGCCCTACGTAAGTAGCTTGTGGTTCAAGGTCAGCAATCGCATGCTCAGCCCGGTATAGAAGACTTCTCACTAGTCGCGGGATTGATGTTTGGGTCGTCGAATTTGACCCGAACATCTAGCACGATGTTTCGGCCATTCGGGTTAGGCGTCTTTTTGTTGAGATAGTAGAATAAAATTAGAGCAATTGGAGGCAATATTCCGACAACACTCGTAAGAGCTACACGGTTCGATTACGTCAAGGTTGCCCAACATATTAATTTTCCACCTACTCGTATTGTGTGTCCCTTTGCGCTAGGTTAATTGATGACTTCATTTGGGTCTTAGTGGACGACCTAAACAAATGGAAACATTTCCCTTAGGGTGCGAATGCCTTCCAAGCGCTGCTTTGCACTACAAGCAATTCATGCCGACAACTCTAACCGCATGCAAAGTTTCGTATCACTTCGGTGGGCCTATCTGAGGCCTTACAAGTATGGGCGTACGAGTCCGTTCCCCGACTTGGCAGCGTTATGCGAGGCTAATTCAGCCAAATGCATTGCCACGTATGTTACGGTGGCGTCTTTCCTTGATCGGGAGATACATTTGTTGGTTTCTTCGACGATGAGGTAAGTTGACAAATTATTTTTTTGTATTAGATGTAAGATGGAGTAATAATTGCAAAAATAAGATTTAACGGTGGAGTAATATATACTCCCTCCGTTCCACTCCATTAGTCCAGTTTTCCTTTTCGGGCAGTTCCACTTCATTAGTCCACTTTCTTTTTTTAACTTAAAATAACACTCTTATATATTCTAGTGGACCCCACAAATTTATACTACTTTACACACAACAAATAACTTTCTTAATCTCCGTGCCGAAAGGAAAGTGGACTAATGGAATGGAACGGAGGGAGTACTATTTTGTTCTCGGTGATACACATGTTTTCTTCTGCTCTGAATTCAATATGTCTAAGTACTTTTTACTGCGTATAATATGTTACATATAGTATAAAATGATGAAATAAGATATAACTATAGAGTAATAAGTATTTATGTTTTTGTTTCATAGATGGAATGACATTCTCTGATTGAGGAGGATGTTGAGTTGCAATCGGCGTACTTCTTGAGCACAATGGAGAACGATCTACTTGGAGTTGCATACCGGGAACCGCAAGTCATTCATTTTGGTTCCGAGGCAGCACGTGCGAGGGGTATTCCTCGTCCACGTGGTCGTGCAAGAGCATACTCCCCGCCAACTTCACCACATGCCGGGGAAAGGCGATCCACACGTGGTAAGGAAAAGAGCCGGTAATGTCGGATGGGTCAAGTAGTCTTGACACCGAAGATATGACACCGAGAGAGAAGAAATTTTGGAATAAGATCAAAAATTGGGAAAAAAAATATGATGGGATTGGAAAGCAAAGGTCGGGTAGAAAGTCTTGAGCATCCGGTTTCGCATGCCGAGTCCGGTGCCGACATTCGAGTGCGCATGCCCGATCCGGTGGTAGACACTTCGAGTGCAAATGCCGAGTCCGACAATAAAAAATGAGTGCACATGCCGAGTCCGATCATAGACAAACAATTGCGCATGCGGATTCGAGTGCGCATGCGAGTCCGGTGGTAGACATTCGAGTGTGCATGCGGATTGCGGTTGGGCGAAATTTGAGTGCGCATGCCGAGTCCGGTGGTAGACATTCGAGTGTGCATGTGGAGTCTTTCCGTACACATTCAAGTGCGCGTGCGGAGTCGGCCGGGAGACATTTGAGTGCGCATGGCGAGGAGCATCGTCTTGTCATATACGAGAATGCGGCGCGGATGAAGGAATTCCGCATAGCGACTCATCGGCGGAATTAGAGGCACGGACGAAGAAACTTCCACGGCTGCACGCGGCCGCCAATCGAATGTCGGTAAAAACATAATTTTGTTTTTATTTCTCCGTTTGGATGTGAATCTATATAGTAGTTAGAGAAATATGACTTAAATATGGAGAAATATGATTACTACAATATTCAGTGAAATAACTACGTTCGAATTTTTGATATAATTTGTAGGAACAAGGTGAAAATGAGTCCGTATTTGATGATGCCTCATATCCACTTTTCGACACTCCATAGATCCTCAGACCGATTTGATCGGTTATGATGGATAGTGTCGCTAGTCCACGTGGTCGTGGTAGGCGAAAGAAAATGCCCGGTCCCGCTTTTTAAGTCACCATATGTTTCGACCCGAACCAATCTCGACCGTTATCTTGAGAAGCGGTTGGTGAATGAGTTAAAACAATTTAGGGTGTGGCGCCGCACATGAGGCGAGATCAACAACCCGCTTGTTTGACAGATACGGGCTACCACCTTAAGCATGGATGGTTTATTGTTCTTGAAGATCAGTCCCAAATGTTGTCGCATGATATGATCGAACTTTACCTATGCACGTTGAGGAAGCAGTTTCAAACAAACGAGCGAGTGATGCACTGTGTGCGAGCCTCCACAATAATGATCATGCCAGTCGAATTTTGGGTGAGTTGTTCATTATTCATGTAGCTCGTATCTATAAACGCTATCAATTACGCCTCTTGCTAGTCACAAATGCAATTTTCTTGGGTGAAATACGGATGGAACTCCCAATGCATGGGAACCCTCGGATGTTTTGAAGGAAGGCTGAGGCCGGTGGGAACCAAGGCTCCGATATGTAAGTTATTTCTTCGTATGTTATGAATACTAAGGAGAAATATGTTAATGAAAATGACGAACTAAGATATTTCATTTCCAATACAGCTCATAATCGTATGTTACGTCAGTCCTGCACATTGGGTCACAGTTCGAATACGTCTGATGACATGGGTCGTAGAGCTATACGACTCCATGTGGGTAATCGGCGACGAGGAATATCGCCGAATGAGGATGGAATCGATACAGCCTATCACACATTTCATGTATAGGTTGTTTGATTACAATGATTATTTCATGCGCATTTACGGTTATCCTCGACAGCCCGAGTGGCTTGAAATGCCATTAGATGTGCCCGTTGCATCTCAATTTGCACGATTCGATCATAATAATTGTGGCGTATATGCCTTGCTATCGGTTCATCGTTTGATCGATGGATATCCGCCCTCAGACTTGGTCGCTACCCCGATGGATTTGTCTAACATACGACATATTATGGCTTTGCGTATCTGGATGATGTGTGTTGCGGGAGGATGATCTGACAATCTATGTTTACTGCTTCCTTTACAATTCGATCGTGGGAACATGACTTATTTATATTATTATGTCTTATTTATGCGGAACATGACTTATTTCTCTGGAACGTGACTTATTTACATTATTATATCTTATTTAGAATTCGGTCGTTGAAACATGACTTATTGCTTCCTCTACTATACTTGAGAAATATAATTTCTTCATAAACATATCATATTTCTCCATTTAGTAGTGCTTGAGTAGAAAGCATACGGAGAAATAAGTATAAATATATAATGTTTTTTTCAATTTTTACGTTTCAATTGTACTTGAATGTTTGAATATAGTAAAATATCATCTATAATTTCTTTAATCGTAAAGACTTATGGCTCAAGCACGTGGATGAAGATGAATACTAGATGAATACTACTAAAAAAGATGAAAATTAATTATAAATTACATCTTCAAATAGACATTCAAACAAATTAATGTTTTGTCAGCTTATAGTTGGACGAGAACATCGGGACGATTATATAGTACAATTACTATTCTTGAGAGCATATAATTTCTTCGTAAACATATCATAATTATCCTATTAGTAGTGCTGGTAGAAACATACGAGAGAAATAAATAGAATTATATAATGTTTTTCTATTTTTACGTATCGGTTGTACTTGAATATTTGAATATAGTAAAATATTATCTATAATTTCTTTAATCGTAGAGACACATGGCTCAAGCACGAGGATGAAGATGAATACTAGATTTCATTAAGAAATACTACTAAAACAGATGAGAATTAAATATAAATTACAACCTCTAATAGACATTCAAACAAATTAATATTTTATACGCATAAAGTTGGGGTGGAACATCGGCACGATTATATAGTACAATTACTATTCATGAGACATATAATTTCTTTGTAAACATATCATATTTCTCCAATTAGTAGTACTAAGCGAGAAACATATAGAGAAATAAGTATAAATATATAATGTTTTTCAATTTTTACATATCAATTGTACTTGAATGTTTGAATATAGTAAAATATTATCTATAATTTTTTTAATCGTAGAGACACATGGCTCAAGCACGAGGATGAAGATGAATACTAAATGAATACTACTAAAAAGATGATAATTAAATATATATTACAACTTCTAATATACATTCAAACAAATTAATGTTTTGTCCGCATATAGTTGGACGAGGAACAGGGACGATTATATAGTACAATTACTATTCTTGAGACATATAATTTCTTCGTAAACATATCATATTTCTCCTATTAGTAGTACCGAGTATAAACATACGAGAGAAATAAGTATAATTATATAATATTTTCTAGTTTTACGTATCAATTGTACTTTATTGTTTGAATATAGTAAAATATAATCTATAATTTCTTTAATCGTAGAGACACATGGGAGCACGAGGATGAAGATGAATACTAGATTTCATTAAGAAATAATACTAAAAAAGATGAAAATTAAATATAAATTACAACTTCTAATATACATTCAAATAAATTAATGTTTTGTATGCATATAGTTGGACGGGAACATTGGGATGATTATATAGTACCATTACTACCGTTGAGATATATAATTTCTTCGTAAACATATCATATTTCCCCTATTAGTAGTACTCGGGTAGAAACATATAGAGAAATAAGTATAATTATATAATGTTTTTCTATTTTTACATATCAATTGTACTTTAATGTTTGAATATAGTAAAATATAATCTATAATTTCTTTAATCGTAGAGACACATGGCTCAAGCACGAGGATGAGGATGAATACTAGATTTCATTAGAAATACTACAAAAAAGATGAAAATTAAATATAAATTACAACTTCTAATATACATTCAAACAAATTAATGTTTTTATGCATATAGTTGGACGGGGAACATCGGGACGATTATATAGTACAATTACTATAGTTGAGACATATAATTTCTTCGTAAACATATCTTATTTCTCCTATTAGTAGTCTTGGGTAGAAACATACAGAGAAATAAGTATAATTATATAATATTTTTCTATTTTTACGTATCAATTGTACTTGAATGTTTGAATATAGTAAAATATTATCTATAATTTCATTAATCGTAGAGACACAATGGCTCAAGCACGAGGATGAAGATGAATACTAGATTTCATTAAGAAATACTACTAAAAAAGATGAAAATACTACTAAAATTATATATCCAATGTCATGACATAGAAATAAGGTTAAAATAAAAGATGGAAACATCATATCTCTCGGTGAAAATTAGTAGTTCTTCTTGTTATGCGACGAAAAAAACAAAGCATTGACAAAATATGAAGGAAAAAGTTCATGCTTAGGTCCCCTGGTTGAGCAAGTTCTCCTAGTGTGACCAAGCTCGTGGCAGAGGCCACGCGGTTCCTAGGTCCCTTAGTGCTTCTCCAAGCACGTGCTTCAATCCTCAGATCTATAGCGCCTTACTTGGGCCGACCAGCCGCGTCTTCTCGCCGAAGGGGGGAAGCAGCGTTGCACATTGGATATGTTGGGTGATGATTCTATCCTCAGCAATGTTGGAAAATAGTGGGGAAATGACTCAGTCTTCTGTGTTGAAGTTTACTCAGTAGCCCTGTGCTCTGAATGAGTCTGTGAAGATTTGAAAATCCCAAAACCCTATATTGATTGGTGAACCATTACGTTGTAATCTATTTTTGTCTACGAGGTTTCGGACTCAGCAGACACTCGCTCCGGTTCGGGCACTCGGTGGTTTTATCTGCCACAACACCGAAGTAGAAGACTCGGTGAAACTTGGACTCGGTTGGAGCGAGATATGCGAAAGGAGTCGATGGAACTGAACTCCGGCGAGAGTAGTTTGCGAACTCGAGGCTGATCTTGAGTAGAGCCGACTCAGCGGAGCATGCTACTAAATCCAGAGATTAGACTCAGCAACGGCCAGACAAGTCTTCAAACTGCCGGGATCTTTAAAAGTCAAATCAGCAGAGTCAATACGAGGAAGAGAGAAGTCAGCTTCAGATCTCCTTGAAGTCTGTTCTATCTCAACCACCTTCTGAACCTCGGCCAATGACAAGCAGCCATGTATCTTATATCTACTAAAGCTACAAGTCAACAACTTTCCAAAAATTAAGGGAAAGGACACTGCCACCATACTTCAAAAGAGTCGTTAGCTACCCAAAAGAGAGAGACAAAGGATCATCGTCTCCAACGGATCTATCCTAATCTCTTCTCTCATAAATAGAGGGATAAATCAAATTTGAAGCTCACGAAAAAAGCCGAACCTTCGCATACACGAGAGAACACACGAGCATTCAAATGAGTAAATTCGAAAAAAGCCTAAGTCTTCCGCAAGAAGTTCGAAGAATCGATCTCCGTGAAAGACTACATTTCGATCTTAGGGAACCAAGTTGACCCGCTTAATACGGCCTCTAGTATCCAAACGACGTTACACGAACCCAAAGCTTACACTCGGTTGTTCGTCGTTCTAGAAGCCACATCCTTGTTCCCTATCCCTCTAACCTAAGCTCAATAGAATAATCCATAAGCTTAGACGAAGGAGTTCATACGAACCGATCCTTATTGTAAAGGGACTCCTTCACTTGTTGGAGAGTTTTTCAAACACTTAGTTTGATAACCTTGTAAAGCGAGACACCGCTCGATATAAATCTCAAGACCAAGTGTTTGTCCATCGTACAAACCAAGCGAGACTATCTCAGGTATAATACATAGCTTCACGATCTTTCGGGACAAGTGGACGTAGGATTGTTGTGTCGAACCACTTTAAAAATCTCTGTATCTTGTGTTCCGTTTTTTTTACCTGTTGCATTGATTTACTTATTCATACTGAAAATATTCTTTAAATCATTCAATCGAGTTTTAGCAAACTTAATAGACTACACTAATCTATTGTTTTGATAAAAACGATTTCCTAACTCAACTGAATTTGGGCCTACACTATTCCGCACTACTGAACTCTATCTGAACGATACTGAATTCGACTCTAAGTCGGCGAGCAAGTCTCGGTAGAGTGAGTCACTCTGCCACACGATTCGGAACGACTTGTCAGTGCTCGCTCGAACTTGTTCGGCACGACACTATCCGAAAAAGGACTGTTCATGTTTAAGTTGAGAAATCGGTTTTCAGTGTATTCACCCCCCCACACCCGAACGTGCTCTCGAGACCAACAATTGGTATCGGAGCGGGAGTTCTATAAGACTCTTGTCATTCGAAACCGGTACACTTGGGCGATCCGGAAACGTTTTCACCTTGCATATCATTCTTCATTTTTATCATTATTCATCTTGTTTGATATGCCGGGGATAAGGATGGTACCCGTGTTCTCGGTAGAGAACTATGGCGTATGGCGGGTCGAATGGAAGCACATCTCGATCTCCCCTTCACGATAGCATGACAGAGGTTACGGAGGGACGGACCTATCATTCCTATGATCGATAGCGTCACGGAAGGCGAAGGACGAAGTTTCTTCACCCACGAGGAGAAGAAGCTTCACAACTTAGACCCGTCACCGTAAACGCCATACCGACCACCCCGAGTGATTCCTATCTCCGAAGGGTTCGGGACCGTAAGTCCGCAAAAGAACTACGGGATGCTCTAGCCGCTGCGAGTCGGGGGACTCGGAAGATCAAAGCAAATAAACTTGCTTGTTGGAACTTCGAAGCTGGAGAGGTTGTCTCTCATGCCTCGGTGACACCATTGAAGATCTCAACGTCGATTTACAAATCCCGATGAACTCTATCAACGGTGGGAAAGACATTCTCCAACCGAGAGATGAATCTCAAGATTTTGAGGGGCACTACCGAGACAAACTGGACCCCCTTTGCTACTCTATTACATCATTTTCGACTTAGATATTGTTACTCCCGACCATATCTTTTGACCATACCTCGAAAGGAAGCAATGAGTCGAAGGCGACACCCAAGTCGACCATGCCTTTAAAGCATCAAGTCAAGACCAAGGGCGACTCCGGTGTCCGGCAAAGGCTGAACCTTCACTCAATGATATACAAGAAGAAAATCTAGCCAAGAAATATGCACTGCTTGCCGTAAAGTATCAGAAGGAGAAGGAAAGACGCAAAAAAGTGACTAAAGTCCACGAGAGAATCAAGGGTAAGTTCGAATATACGCCTAAACGCACTCTCGACTCGCATACTTCGAATGCGAGAAACAAGATGACTCGGCTCGGTCAAAAGACAAACGGTGAGAGCAAAGAAGAAAGAGTCATAACTCTCTTATAATTGTAAGAAGTTCGGGGACATTATCAAGAGATGGCTGCCCCTGAGCTCAAACCTTCTTGAAAAAGAGCAAGCACGCAAAAGCAAGAAGGAGAAGTTCATCAAGAAGAGACAAGCATACATTGCTGGTGAACTCTCAGACGACCCAGATGAAGTCGATTTCTTCATGGATTCATCTGACGATGAAGCAGCTTTCATGGTCTTAGAGCTTGAAGATGAAGAAGATACTGAAAAGTGTCTTATGAAAGGAGAAGAGGATGAGGTAAACTCTCATGAACCATTCAATTCCTCTTCACATTGCACACACGACACTCTTTCAAAAAAGTGCGGACGAGAATCCGGACGTCGCGATCGCATATGAAGAACTACTCGACGAGCAGATTCAGATGTGTTTGCAGCTCAGTAAGACTCTTCAGGAATTAGATACCTTAAAAGTGGAGAATCAGAGACTTTCTCAGGAGAGTCATTGCTACTGAGTCAGAAGGACTTGTGTTGAGACTCGGGGAGGAGATAAACTCTCGATGGCGAAGTCTCAGCATCAAGAAGCTCGGATCTCGGTTTGACCAAAGACTTGACTCCGAAAGATACTGTGGAACCGAGTCTCTTGAAGCAAAAGTTGTCGGGACTTCAGACCGAGCATGAAATCTTTGAAGAAAAGTGATGATGTCCGGAGGAACCGATAATGAGCATTAAATGGGCACAAAAAGAAGCTAGAGGCTATGCTAGCAAGCAAGAAGCCCAAGCACCGCAAGGAGGGACTTGGATTCAACCAGGGGAGCCTCCTCATCTGCCCCCGTACGCTCAGAAAATCGGCTAGCCGATAGGTTTGTTCAAGGGAGACCATCAATGCAAATATATTGAACCCCCCAGCCAAGAACAAACAGAGAAGATGAAGGCACCTCATCCTGAGTCATCGGCACTCGACAAGAAGATCAACACCGGATCACCCGGTTGGTCAAGGGGGGAACCAAGAAAGCAAAATGGGGGCGATCGGTATGAAACTCCGGCTTACTCATCCAGCTCGGTATGGGTCATATTACTATGACCCTATAGTCAGAAGAGGATCCAAAAGTCAGAAGAAGAAGAAGAAAGCCGTGCAGAAGGCAAAGGTCAGCAGTCCACCCACTTAGAAGATCAGGACTCCTGAACCTGAAAAGCCTCAGAAGTCAGCATCGACCAGTCCAGTGGTCAAATATGTTGACAAAAGAGGAAAGAAGCTATCTGAGACCACCAGGGTCGTAAGACAGATATGGGTTACCAAAACTAACATCTAAGGACCCAAAATAAAAAATAAAGGGTACCTAAATATAATTATGTTTTGCAGGTGCACAAGGACCCTTGGTATGTGGACATCGGATGCTCAAGACATATGACGTACCAAAAGGACTTGCTGAAGAATTATACTACTGAAGAAGGACCCCGAATCGAGTTTGGAGACAACGCAAAAGGCTACACCAGAGGCTATGGAACACTCAGCATTGGAACAACAACAGTTCCAAGAGTATCATATGTTGAAGGACTTCAACATAATCTTCTCTCTGTTAGTCAATTTTGTGATAACTCAAATAGAGTGATTTTTTACTGGTTTTACGTGATGTTATTGATAAATCTACGGGGAAAACAATGTTATCAGGTTCGCGCAAGAAGAATATCTATGTAGCGGATCGGAACTCAGCTGAACCTGAAGCTTGTTTGTTGGCAAAGAATAACAACAAAACGGGGTGGCTTTGGCACTAATGACTCAGCCATCTCAACTTCAAAACGCTCAACAAATTGGCTAGAAACACTCTAGCAAGAGGACTACCGAATGAAGTATTCAGCAAAGACACTCAGTGTGAAGCATGCCTGAAGGGAAAGCAAACAAGGAATCAAAATCCGCCTGTTCCATCTCCTTCCATCGATGGAATCCTTCGGTGCTACATATGGATTTGTTCGGTCCGGTCTCTCTAGTGACAATCGGAGGCAAGAAGTATGCATTAGTGGTCATTGATGACTACTCGCTACACATAGGGTCATATTTATTGCCAACAAGTCGACGTCAAAACGAGTTACCAAGGCTTCTGAAAAGGCTCAATGTCGAATAGAACACGAAGATCGTTAAGATACGTTCAGACAGAGGAACTGAGTTCCTGAATTTCATGGTAGAGGAGTTCTGCAAAGCAGAAGGCATAAAGCATGAGACGTCTACCGCGCGCATGCCTCAACAAAATGGGGTTGCTGAGAAGAAGAATTGAACACTCAAAGAAGCAGCAAGAACCCTGCTCGCAGACTCAGGACTCCCAACCAAATTTCGTGCGTGTACGCTACACGCATGTTACACTCAGAACCGATCTTTACTGACAAAGCAGCATATGAAGACACCATATGAAGATCAACTGAAGACTTTTGATAGCAATTCAGATCAGGGAGTGTTCTTAGGATACTCCCGGGTCAGCAAAGCTTTCAGAGTCTTTAACTATCGGACCATTTGCGTGGAGGAAAGCCCTCATGTTGTTTCCAATGAGTTTGCTACTGAAGACAGGAGCAGAAACTCTAAACCTGAATCTGAGGACATCGTGCAGCGCCTACGAGATCCGAGCTTAAAAGATAAAATCGAAAAGATCCGGCTATGTTGGGATGATGATTCGATGAGGAAACCGAAGACAAGTCTGCTGAATCTCAACCAGTGCGCAGTAAGAGCGAAAAGATTGACTCTCCTCGACAAGAGTCAATCCCGGGTAACTTCGAGTCGATGAAGAAACCCCAGTGGTAACCGAGACCTCTACGAGAATAATAATTAAGGGGGAACTAATGATGTTCTGAGCTAAATGCCCCCAAACACGGTGACTCGGTAGATCACACTCTTGTAACCGAATTGCTTCAATCTCGAATAGTACAAGCGAAATGCCTAACTCACCTACTATTTGTGTTGAACAAATTTCGGATGAAGAGTTGAAACATCGTAGATCGTGGCTCGATGCTCACACTTCGACTTAATTATTGGAGATCCTTCCGGCAAGAATAAAGATAAGATCCGAGTTCTGTCGGGAGAAAGTGCCTTATATTCCTCGCTTCTTGTCTGCGAAGAACCTCGGTCGGAGTTGAGGCCGATCGAAAGATGCCGGCCCGGATCATAGCCATGCGGGAGGAGCTGAATCGGGTTCACGAGAAACGAAGTTTGGGAGCTTGTTGATAGACCCCGACATCAACATGTGATCGGAACCAAATGGGTCTTCAAGAACAAGCGAGATGAAAACAATGTCATAGTAAGGAATAAAGCAAGACTCGTGGCAAAAGACTACCGTCAAGTGGAGGGATAGATTTCGATGAAACGTTCGCTCCGCCATTGCGAGTGGAGGCAATTAGACTATTCCTAGCCTACGCAACACATCAAAGAATTCGAGTATATCAAATGGATGTGAAGTCTGCTTTCATGAACAACGTCTTGAAAGAAGAAGTCTATGTAGAACAGCCTCCCGGCTTTCAGCAGGGATATCAAGCTTATAGACTCAGAAAGGCTCTGTATGGGTTAAAACAAGCACCCAGGGCTTGGTACGATACCCTATCCGAGTTTCTTCTTCGAAAGGTTTTCGTAAAGGCACAATGGGCCACACATTATTCAGCATTCGGATCGGAAGATGACCTATTAGTTGTGCGAGATCTACGTAGATGACATCATCTTCGGCTCGAAGAACGTCATCATGTGTCACAAGTTTGAGAAAATGATGAAGGATAAATTCGAGATGTCAATGATGGGAGAGATGAACTATTTCCTCGGCTTTCAAGTCAAACAATGAACATTTATTAATCAAGGCAAATACACTCGAGACCTCATCAAGAGATTGATTGCACATCCAGGCAAAAACCAATCAAGATCACGATGAACACGAATATGAAAATTGATCTTGATAAAGAGGGAGTATCAGAGACCAAACCGAATTTCGTGCTATAATTGGTTCTTTATTATACTTAACGGCTACTCGTCCCGACATAACTTATACCGTAGGTGTTTGTGCTCGATTTCACGAATCCAGGGCAGAGTCACATGGACTCGGGAAAGAAGATTATCTCGCTATCTCGGAGGAACACCCGACATGGGTTTATGGTATCTAGGATGATAATATTGAACTAACTGGTTATTCCGATGCCGACTATGCGAGATGTAGAATTGACCGAAAGTCAACTTACAGAACGTGTCGGTTCCTTGGCGAAAGTTGATCTCATGGTTTTCAAAAGAAACAATATTCGGTAGCAACGTCAACTACCGAAGTGAATACAAGACGCTTGCCGGAGATTCTTTGCCGCCCAAATCCTTTGGCTGAGACAGCGGCCCTACGCGTCTATGACGTCATTCGGAATAAAGTGTCGATCTTCCGCGCGATGCTACCGGTGCCATTGTAATCACTCGGAATCGTACTTCATACCGGATGCAAGCACGTGGACATTAGACACCACTTAGTTCGTGACCATATCGAAAAGAAGGATGCCCAGGATGGAAAAGATCCATACTGCGACCATCAAAGGGCTGATATCTTGACCAAGCCTCTAGGCTGAAGCCGATTCGAAGAACTTTTAGTAGAGCTTGGTCTTGCTGGACCCATCGACTCCAGTCAGTAAGAGGATTCAGGAGAGGAGCATTCAGTAAGGGGGAATGTTCACTCTCAGTACTAAGTAAAATCAGTACGTAGAGACTCAGCAACCATCTACACTAGGTATCGGTGACTACGATGTTCGTCGACTAGCACTTGTTTCTGCGATTATTAAGAAAGGACAAGGAACACATGTAAACTCTCCCTCTGATATGAAAGAGATCCTCGAGAAGGATCGCGTCTGGTGCGAGCCAATGATGGAATTTGACGCGTGTGATCTCGTCAAGGAAGCCATCCTTCTTCCTTCCGCACCGGGTGGCTGAAGCCTACCTGAACTCAGAGTCCGTTAATGGGGACATCAGATGCCGCTTTGTCATCCACTCAGTAGGCGACCCCGCCCGAGATGAATCGATTATCAAGCAGATGTTCATCCGAGAAGCTCTTCAGAAAAGCTTCAATCTGCCAAATGAAGGACTCAGCACCGTAGCATACAAAGACAATCTGATGGATGAGTACCTTACTGAGTTCTACGAAAGCCAACTGTATTCAGAGCCGCCTTTCCCAAGAACGCAATGCTCCCTCGCATGCAGCATTGGCGTATATAGTGACTCGGCTCTACGACGAGTCAAGCAGGCTCATTTGACCAACTCTTAAGGCCCAAGCTACGAGATGATGATGGCCATCTATGGCCAGAGCCAAGATTAATTGGACGAGAATTCTTTCGAAGGAGTTCATGACGCGATCGCCTAAGTTAGACAAAACATCCAAGCGATCGGCGTCAAAGGTAAACTCCTCTACGGCCTGAAGCTCTCCATCATGATAGAAGATTTCTGTGGATCTGAGAGCTTAACTTTCGCTGACAAAGCCTACTTCAATCGGAAGAAAGTTAGGTTCCAGAACAGGGTAGTGGCCCTTCAGCAGATTGGCTCAGGGCCCACTGACTCAAGGACCGGGACTCAGCAGACCTCCACGCCTACGAAGAAGAGGTCCCCTCCTAAATCAACGCCTAAGGCACCAACCAAAAGGCTGAAGAAGGTCAGCGAGGTTGTGCCTACTGAGACTGAGGCGGAGCCAGAGGTCGTAATTGCTGAACCGCCTCTCCAACTGAGAGATGAGCTAGAGTCTTCTGAGAATACACAATCAGTGGAGAAAGCCGTCTCCACTGAACATGGAGTAACCGTGGACCAAGGGGTCCAAGCTGAAGATATCCAGGCTGAAGAAGTTCAGACCTTGGAGAGCCCCTTGGACGTCCCACCACTCAGCAGCATCCCGTCTGTTGAGAAACAGGCGTCTCCAATTGAGGTTGAGGACTCGGAGACAGCCTCAGAGTCAGAATCTATCGGGATGGAGGCCACAACTCTCAAATCCAGAGCCTCCCGAGAGATTGGTGAATTTATACGGAGCTCGCCGGCCACGAATGACCTTGTCATACTCGCAAGGCGGGCGCGACTCCATATGCTCGATAAGGTTCCAAGAGTGGCATAACTCGAAGAGGCTCATTATCCACCACTCTGCGAGCAGCTTCACGAGGAAGAGCTGCTGATCAGAGGAAAGATTGGCTATTCCGAGCCATCTGACCTCGGCACGCTCGAAGATCTGAGGGAGACCATGCCTGCTTTGCTGAACGACAGACAACCTGTCTCAGCACCAGCGCCTTCAAATGGGTCTGACCTCGATGGTCAGGACCCACCCCGTGATTCAGGCTCTAAGAAGCCTGATGAGGGAACTCAACCGGACAAGCATGCCACTACTTCTACTGTTGATCCTCCACTCAGCATCCTTGGTCCCGGGCAGACGGTGGCTGGTACTTCGAAGACAGCTGATCCTTCTCAGCTCCTTCTCGAATCTACTTTCGAGGTAGCGCCCAGCCCAAAGAGCCGTCAATTGAAATCAGTGGCCAGGGCGCTGAGGAACCAAGGCACTCAAAATCGCCTACTCGCCCGAACCATCCACAAAACTTGGCGGCAAACCACTGAGGCTCAGACTGTAGAGTTGCAGGGACTCAGAACCACTATCTCCACATCTCCAGTCCCTGACTTCTCCAGCATTCTGACAAATGCCTTAGCTGCACAGAGAGCTGACTTTGAAGAACAGCTCAAGACGATTCAAGAAGGCCAGGCCAAACTGCCGAATGACTACAAGGCCGCCCAAACCGCTCACACTGAATCTATCACAGCCATCTCTCAAGCCACTGGCCTCAGACTGGAAAATATTCAGAAGGTTATTGAAGAGAAGGTGGAGAAGCAGCTGAAAGAATTTCAGGCTGCAGCTGATCTCTCACATAAGAAATACAGCGATCAACTGACAAGCGAGAGAAACGAGTTGCATGAGCAGCTGACAAAGCTACACAATAACCTGGATGATCTGCCAGACTCATACAAAAGCCTGAACAGCAAGGTATCTGCTCCGCCCCCTACCTAATTTGCTGATGCCAAAAAGGGGGTAGGATTTATAGAGAAAGCATCTAAGGAGCTGCTGCTGAAAGCTACAAAGAAGGCAAGGACAGTGGCAGGGGCATCACAAACTCTATCATCTGTCCCCACTGGACCTATACATACTGGCGAGGCCCAGGGTGTCTCAGCTGCAGCTGTAGAATCTACTGAGACTGGCCCAAGTGGCTTAGGAGCCAAAGAAGTCACTACTCAGGCAACTCAAACTCCTTCTGATATTATAAAAGAGGCTGTTGAGTATGCTGACGAGGAGTCAGAAGAGGAAGAAACTCCTCTCCCTCCTCCAGTTGCCGGCAAAGGCAAGAAAGTACTGAAACTCCCAACCCCTCCCTCCAAGAAGAAAGGACCCAGGAGGTTCATAACCCCGGAGGAGGAGGCTCAGATAGTAGCAGATGAAAAGCTAGCTAGGGAGATAGCCGAAGCTGAAGCTGCGAACAAACCCAAGAAGAAGCCTGTTAAAGGCAAAACTAAGGCTCTAGCTGGAGGTAAGAAGACAGGAGCTAGGCTGCCTCCTAGAACGCTCAAGCTCAGCGACGAGGCTGACAAAGAAAAGGAAAAGGAGCAGCAGCAGCAGCAGCAGTCAACTGGGCAGCAGGGAACATCCAAAGAGAAATCTTCCACACCTGCTAACTTAGAAGAAGAGCCACCTCACATGCCCTCCAACACTGAATCGAAGGCACAGAAACAAGAAATGTATGAAATCTGGGCTCAGCTGGATAGATATCTATATAGAGGTGAAGAAGCTCAACAGATAGAAGCAGCCAGAGAGAGAATATGGATGGCTGATCTTGAAGCTCTCAGGCTGAGAACTAAAAAGGAAGCGAGTCTAAGGATCCCTACAAAGGCTGACATTCCCTACAAATACGTGACTACGAACTAAAGACTCACAAATGGCCTAGAGTGGATGAATGGATTCCGTGGGAAGTTACTCAGAGATGGGAGACACTGAAAGTCGAATTCATTAAGAGGAACTACTTCTGGAGATTCTGGTCTGAGAAACCCAAGACAGTGGCATATACTGAATGGCTAATGAGAGCTAATCTGGAAATGTATGCCAGACTTCAAAAAGTTGTCAAGGAAAATATTGAAGTAAGAGTTCACGATCCCGAATCTCGCCACCCCCCACGAGAGACTAGATGGATCCATCCACTATGGAGTCATAGAGAAAGAAGTGAAGGACAACGTGAAGCCAAATTTCTTGATGAAGAAGACCCGCGGGACTTTTTTGAGATGCCGAAGCCGAGAAAGATCACATATCGCATGTATGGAGTGCCTCTTCCTAAAACTCAATCTCAAGATTTCAAAGACAGGATCAAGCAGCTCAAATGATTCTTGCTTCTGTATTCTCCTTGTATCTTTCTTTCTTTCTTTAGTCTAGCAGAGATGTATCTGCATCTGAATTTATCATATATATATTTACAACTTCTCTGTTTGGCTTTGACAATTCCTTATTATCCCGAATAGCCGTGGTTGTTTAAGCTTAACACTGGAATAATCAAGTGATTCTTCGACTCACACACTCACTATTGTTATTTACCGTCGGTTGTTGCTTAACTAAATTCTCGGTAGATTGCATAGTTGGGGGAAAATGTTGTTAAGACAGGGGGAAAATGTTGATTAGACTCGTATAAGTTCGACTTTCGCCCCGATCCCCTCGGTAGTCTAGGACTTGAAGAACAACTCCACCTGATCCTACTTGTAAAATTTTGTAACGAAGTTTTGTTTCTAACAAGTCATAGTGTTAAGTTGATAAAGTTATTAGGTTTTGGCATCATCAAATAGGGGAAAATATTGAGTGATGATTCTATCCTCGGCAATGTTGGAAAATAATGGGAAATGACTCGGTCTTTCGTGTTGAAGTTTACTCGTAGAGACCGTGCTCCGAATGAGTCTCGTGAAGATTTGAAGATCCCAAAACCCTATATTGATTGGTGAACCATTACGTCGTAATCCGTTTTGTCTCGAGGTTTCCGGGACTCGGCAGACACTCTCGCTCCGGTTCGGGCACTCGGTGGTTTATCCCGCCACACGGCACCGAAGTAGAAGACTTCGGTGATATCGGACTCCGACAGAGCAAGATATCGAAAGGAGTCGGTGGAACCGAACTCAACCAGAGTAGTTCACCGAACTCGCAGCTGATCTTCGGGAGAGCCGAGGTCGCCAGGAGCATGCTGCAATGATCGAGATCGAACTTCAGCAACGGCCGACAGGTCTTTCGACCGTCGAGGATCTTTAAAAGTCAAATCGCAGAGTCAATCACGAGGAAGAGAGAAGTCAGCCCGGATCTCCTTGAAGTCCGGTTTCTATCTCAACCACCTTCGAACCCCAGCCCATGACAAGCGGCCCACGTATCATATATCTACAAAAGCCGCAAGTCAACAACTTTACGTAAATTGAGGGAAAGGACACACGCCACCTACTTCAAAAGAGCCGTTAGCTACCCAAAAGTGAGAGACAAAGGATCATCGTCTCCAACGGATCTATCCCAATCTCTTCTCTATAAATAGAGGGATAAATCAAATTTGAAGCTCACGAAAAAAACTGAACCTTCGCATACACGAGAGAACACACAGAGCATTCAAACGAGTAAATTCGAAAAAGCCTAAGTCTTCCGCAAGAAGTTTGAAGAATCAATCTCCGGCGAAAGACTACATTTCTGCTCTTATGGAACCAAGCTGAACTGCTTAATACAACCTCTAGTATCCAAACGACGTTACACGAACCCAAAGCTTACACTTAGTTGTTCGTCGTTCTAGAAGCCACATCCTTGTTCCCTATCCCTCTAACCTAAGCTCAATAGAATATATCCATAGCTTAGATGAAGGAGTTCACTCGAACCGATCCTTATTGTAAAGGACTCCTTCATTCGTTGGAGAGTTTTTCAAACACTTAGTTTGATAACCTTGTAACCGAGACTCTGCTCAGTATAAATCTCAAGACCAATGTTTGTCCCAGCGGACAAACCAACCGAGAACTATCTCAAGTATAATACATAGCTTCCTCGGTCTTTCGGGACAGGTGGACGTAGGATTGTTGTGTCCGAACCACTTTAAAAATCTGCGTATCTTGTGTTTCGTTTTTTACCGTTGCATTGATTTACGTTCATACCGAAAATATTCTTTAAATCATTGAACCGAGTTTTAGCAAACTTAATAGACGGCAAGAGTAATCTCACAAACTGTTTTGATAAAAACGTTTTCCTAACTCAATCGAATTTGGGCCTACACTTTATTCCGCACTCTTTCGAACTCTATCGAACGATATTCGACTCGACTCTAAGTCGGCTAGCGAGTCTCGGTTGAGTGAGTCACTCTGCCACACAATTCAGAATAGCTTGTCGGGCTCGTCTGAACATGTTCGATGCGATACTATCCCTGAAAAGTGACATTCGTGTTTAAGTTGAGAAATCAGTTTTCGGTGTATTAACCCCCCTCTACACCCGAACGTACTCGGGACCAACAGGATATTTACGGTGGCATAGTCGGACTGATGTGGAGGTAAGGAATGGAATTGATGGTCATATAAATCCCGATATGTTGGCGTACCATAGAATGCCGATATGAAGTTATAGATATCGTTGTCACGCGATTTGTAGGAGAATTTTTGTTAGTATAGTAGGTATAGCGGCGGCTTGTTGAAAAATCCTCGTCATTTTGTTCCCATATAGATGGTGCAGAGACAATGAGCGGCCTCGGGATAAACTTCTTCAACATCATGCTTAATGCTCGCGTGCTCGATCGGACACAATAACTAAAGTTTGCCGATTGGCAGGGCACGCAGCGAGTTTTGTCAAACACCACGTCCACGAAATGTTATTCTCGATGGGCCAATACCAATCAGTGCAAGGGGTAGGACTTGCTCGTTGCAATCTTTCGTCATGGCAAGGAATAAGATGTCGGTATTCTTCCCCTTTAGATGAGTTCCGTCAACTACGATGACTTGCTTTAAATTAAACATAAATGCATTTACGCACGGCCCCACGCTACGAATACGTACTCAAACCGATTATCATCCCCGATGTGATAATGGATTATTGTTCCGTGGTTAAGACTCCGTCAAGCATGTAGAGGTACTTGGGTAGCGGTTGTACGACCACCAGAGTGCTTGTAATATTTTACCTCAACTCCGAATTTCGACGCATCTCTTCGATGATGTCACGAGCTCAGTATCATGGCGCCTCTACGTATTCGTCGACTCGAAATATACACCGATGGTCTTTGCACTCATGGTTTTTAGCACCACGTGTTCAAAGTCAAACCGACATGTGTGCCTCTTATCGACCTTGTAAATTTCCTAACATCTACTGCAATCGAACTCGTTCGGACTATAAAAGGACACGACTTGCCGTGCAAACACCCAAACCACGTATATTTCATGTCCGCCATAACACCTTGAAAGATCATCGATGCTCTAAATGCCACGTACGCCAACGGCGCCCGTAAGCTGTCTCTACTTCAAAAGATTGAGTACACGCTCTATATCGCCATTTTAACCACATTCAGACGGGGGACGCCAATGATGCACAGTTGAAGCGATCGAAAGAACAGTAACTAGCTCGCTTTGTTATTTCCCGTAGTCACGCCACCATCTTCTTCCTCCTTCAATGACTTAGCAGGTAGACCGGTAGGGCTAGTGGTTCTTCTAGTAGCTGCCATTAGTCTGGCTGTAGCCGCCTCCTGCCGATCCACGTCGCGAACTCGAACATGGTACCATAAATACTTTGGAACGTTCGGGCCATGCTCATCGACTCATCACCTTTCTTCATCCGCCGTAGTCCGGATCATCCGTACGCCGAATCATCAGTTTTGGACCATCTACATCATCATTCGCCCTCATCCGGGCCTCCTCCTCTTCACTTCGCCCTCCTCCCCTCCCTCCTCCCTCTCTTCCTCATCCGCCTCCCTCATCCTCATCCTCCTCTTCCTCATTTAGCCTCCCTCCTCTTCCCTCTTCCTCTTCCTCTTCCTCTACATTTTCATCTTCTCGCTGGCACCGCTGGCCAAAGGCGGACACATTACAGTTTCGGGTGTTGAAATCATATTCGTATTCGCTTCATCATTGCCGGAAAAGTTATGACGCAATTCGAACGCTCTAGCTGGATCGCTCGATTGATCCGAAGGAACATGCGGTGTGGTATGTCAACTTATTTCGCGCGCCTCGCTCAAACTCGCTATCACAACACAAATGACGGGTATGCCTCATAGTTGATGAGTCGATGTAAATCATCATCGTCATTAACGACTTCACCATCTGACCAGCTTCGATTATGCCTAATGAAAATAACAAATATGGGTTTGCACAATCGAAGCCTTCTTCTTTGCGTAGTTTAATCAATTATCGCTTCTTAAGCGTTGATAGGGATAGTGCGGCATACCTGGAATACTGCCATGTTGTTCATCCCCATGTATGTATTCGAACCTACAAAGCTACCTCCGTATTTCTCGACCGTTACTCGGATCCATTCGGCCATCTAAAAAAAAAACACAAATTGTGAAACAATGCCTTTTAGTTCTCCGTATAAACATCTTATTTCACTAATTAACGAATAAAATTTACAGGTAAACACGAAGAACTATGACAACAAGTTTGCGGAATCCAAGCTACATGACATATATCATAACCTATTGTGCTCCTAAATATCGTAGTTCTCATTGGAAAATATAGATTTAAATAAACACTTGAGAACTAAGATATTGTAATAGATTTCAAATCATGTCCTAAACTTGGAATTAAGATTAACATAATAAACTCAAATTTATCATACAAATTACGCTTATAAACATCTTATTGTAACATATTATAAACGGAATCTAGTTCTTCGTATAAACTTCTTATTTGTCAGGCTTACAATGTAAATGTTACATAAAGTAAAAATGTAATATTACGACACATAAAGTGAACATTATCAGAGCTGCAATAAACTTAGTTCACTATTATAAAATTCAAGCGCTAAATAAAATACGAGGAACTAAGATATCAGATTAACACACGTAAAATTATTTATTCAAACTTTATTCATACTTCATTCTCATAGTTCATAGAAATGTTATTAACATACGAAAAATTACTTTATTCCTCTTTATTATAGTTCCTATTAGCATATTAACACATGAAAATTACTTTATCATCCACAAAATATTAATGATTACACGATTGATCCACCCCACTTACTTGATAGTGTTACTTAACCTCTAGAATAAACGTATAAAATAAATTGTTGGAAAAATAATAAATATACACATTATATAATGCATACCTTGTGCTGTAAAAAAAAATAAAAAAAAAAGTTGGCTGAGATCCAATATTTTCGTGAGCTCTCCAATACACGGATATTTTTTGGGAAGAAATCCACTGATTTCGTGGAGCTCTAATACACCTGGGATTTTTTTGAGCTCCAATGTAATGGATTTTTTGGGAAAAACTTGGTTGAGATCCAATATCTATCTCTCTTCTTATTTGGAAAGATGAAGGTGATGAGTTTGTATATATAATAGAAAATTGAAGAAAGCAGAGAGAGAGGACGCTGAGTACTAAGAGAGAGAAGAGACAAAAAGAAGTCAGCCGTAAAACAAATAGTTAAATGAAATGGAAAGAATTGTAATAATAAGACGCGACATTGGATGAAAAGAGCATACAAGTGTAACAAGAGACAGGTAAGCGATGACATGACAACAACGATTTGGTCAAAAAAAAGTGGAAAACACGCACGGAAACTAGCAGAAAGAGAGAAGACATATGATCAAGCTACCTCTGCACTACTTTTAGTGTAAAAAGAACAAACGCAGATATTGCAATTATGACTCAATTTTGTGTCTATATATGCATTTTCTATCCTTCAAACGTCTAAATCTACACATCGCTCTCTTTTTTTTTTAATAAAGACGAAATAATCATTTATTTATTTTAATTGTTCAATGCATTTTTGCATTTGGGATTTATTTCTGTTACATGTTTTATTTGTCCCAATGTTGTTGCAATTGTAAAGAACTACATGACTAGGGGATATGAGAGAGATCCTAACCAACGCTAACCAAGGAAGACCAAATCAGTAACTTAACATCATGAAGTATTTTCCATGAGAAGAAGATGCATATGATATCCTAGCCCACAAACCAAAACAAGAAACACTACCAAAAGTGGACGAGATTGGCTTGGATCTTCAAATCAATGGACTCAATAAAATGCGGCCAATTAAAGGGTTTATTCGAAGCACAGATCATTGAATAGATAGAGATGTAAAGAGTCCTTGTTTATTTAGCTAGCCGGCAAAACCGGGCCTTGTCTGCCGTTTCTCAAGCCATTAAGAATTGCCATATATATCATATATTTTAGTAAGATTAATCTATCTACTTATGGGATATTATTAATTCTCCATTATCCTTAGTAAAATAATCAAAATATATTCTAGCCCCATAGTAAAGTGTCCTTTTTCTATAAAAGTTGTACAAAAATTAAGTTAAACTTAATTATAGTCACGAGCTGTGCATTGTTCGACTTTTCAAATGCTTAATTTCGATCCACACATTGTTCCTTTTTTAGAAACATGATATTACTTTCGGCAAGAACCAAAAAGGTAGTAAATAATACACTCGTATGGGACTGGAGCTGAGCACTTTTTTTCCTTTATCGAGAACTTAATTGTACTATGTTTTCACCTACAAGGAAAAATAAGCTTTTTTTCAAATTTTTAACAAAAAAATTAAAACTCTATTTTTCTTTCTACCTTATCACTCCAACACCACCAAAATCCTAGAATTTTCATGGTATCTAAATCTCGACTCATTCTTTCCAATTATGAATATTGGAAAACCTACTAATATTGATCCAAATTTGACAATTTCTTCTCAAAATGAATCATTACCTATTTTTAACTTTTGCCTCCTCGTCACTAGTTTAATGCCTAAATCAAATATGGTATAAAAATATTTGGTATGTGAAAGAAGATTAGTACTTATGTTATCTTGACTTCTTCTTTAGGTGAAGATAACATAAATGTAGAAATCAAAAGTGAGTCTTAGTGTAGTAAGTGATCATAAAAATATACCATGAGAAGCATGCGTAAAAAATCAAGATGGACTCAATAAAGAAATATTTAGACGTAATGAAAGTTGTTGAAAATTGAATTTTATGAAAAATGCTCACAAGTGTGTGTGTTGCTTGAAGGGGAAGTGATGGAAGCTAAAAGATCTAGGACTTCAAAGATTGGGGGTATTATGTACTTTTCATTGCTAATGCTTCAGATATAAGAACTTCAACGCTTTCCCATCATGAAGGTAGATCCTAAGGCAAAAACAAAAAAAAAATGTAAGACATCTCAATCTAATTAGTTTTAAAAGCCGAATGGCAATTGACAAATAGATAATCCCCAATATTAGCGACATTTATCCTCCATCTATTTTTTTTTGGCCTCTAAATACTTTTTTGCCATTTTGGTCCAACCGTTAAATTTTCAAATACATTCCTGACTGCTACTCAAATTGTAATTAAAAATAAATAAAAATAAAAAGAGTAGAATTGAAATTTTGAAATAACTAATTGGGAAATCTCGTCCTCAAACTTCTTCGGTTTATGTAATTAGTCCTCAATCTTTTTTGTCCCTAAAATTTTTTGGCAATTTTTGCCCAAGCTATTAAAATTTTATTTGAAAGGGAGCGTTAATCAATCTTTGCTTATTGTTGGAAAAAATGAAAAGGGTAAATGGAAAGTAATCAAACTTCTATCTTTTCGCAAGTTGTTTTTCCCCTATCTCCCTCCATCAACGCTCCAACACATAACCCTACAAGGCAAGATATTGACAACCTACAAAAAATCCCGATCCTGGATGGAAATAATGTGGAATTGCACGACTTTCGCGCTATTATTTCTCATGGCAAGATATTGGTTTTTTCACCATTGAAAAACAATTTTTTTTAATCATATTTTCTTCTGGTAGACATAGTTATATATATATATAATTATAAAAAAAAAATGGTATTACAAATGAAAAAACTTAGGAATAAATAATTATTGTGATTATGAAAGGGGCGAAATAATTCCTTATTCAAAAAAATGGATTGTTGTAGGCGATTTTTGAGCTCACTCGAGGGAATTCGCACGTCTCCTTATCTAGATAAGGGTCACTTCTTTAGTTTTTCTTCGCTCGTAGTCCCTTTTCCTCGACTCGGCCCCTCATTTTCATGTAGAGTTAATTGAGATAAGTGGTGGGGTTTTTGGTGCTCGAGCGACACGTATTGAGATAAGAAAAAAGAATCGCAGTATAAGATAGAAGTTTGATTAATATGTATTTTTTATTTGTTAGTTAATTAAAAAGTTTGATTAATGCTCGATTTCATAGAAAAAATTAAATGGGACGAAAAATCCCACTGAAATAAAAAGATTTTGGGGACTGCAACAAAAACGAGATCGGGACCACCACACAAAACCGAAAAATTTGAGGACGAGATTTGTCAATTAGCTATTTCAAAATTCCAACTTTACCCTTTCTATTTTTATTTACTTTTAAATTAAAAATTGATTAAGCAATAATTGACGTAAAAATTGGATAGTGGTCCAAAATCGCGAAACATTTAGTTTGGAGCCAAAAAAAGATTGAGAACAAATGTCGCAAAATCGGGCCCGTGATTAGGGATTCAGATGGTATTTGCCAATTTGCCTTAATGAATCCGCCAAAACTTCGTGCTCTCAAAGTCTTCAAAGACAAGAAGAACCGAGTTAATTAGCGATGTGTGTCAATGCTCAACTCGAGTTAGAATGTTAAATGTTAGAAATAAAGAGTAAGAGGGTGGACATGCAAAATATGAAGATGAAATATAAAATGTTGAGCTGCATTACTAGAGACAAAATAATTCTATCACAGTAAGAAAAGATAAAGTTTTATCTACTACGTAGTAATTATATTTGAAGAATATTTTAGTTACCATTTTTATTTAGGTTTTTAGTTGATTATCACAACGAATCTAATTTATCTCAAATGAATCTATTTTTATATTTATTTTTAATTTTATGATTATCCAATTTATTTGGATCATTTGAAACACTCATATAGTTTAAATTTCCCGAAAATCTTCCTTTTCATTTGTTTTTTAGTTTCATAACTGGATTTGGTATTTCTTGTTCATTAGTCTCATCAATTTGAAACTTCACAATCTTCGACTTACTACATTTGCCCCCGCGAAAAGTGGTCACCTATCATGAGATTGGAACATCCCATTAGGTCACTATAAAAAATTCTGGCAAATAATTGTCACATATCTCCTACTTTATCATCTTATCTTCCTACTTTACTATCTAATCTCATTATCTCAACTTATCTCTATCTCTTACTTTATCCTTTTATCCTCTTACTTTATCATCTACCTTTTTATTATCTACTCTCTTAATTCCCTGCCAAGGTCAGTTAAAATGGTTACAAATAGTGGAACGGACGATACATTAGATTTACAATGACTCAAATCAGATTTTTCATATTTAATTAATCTTGACTTTATATCAAAGAAGAGTCTCCTTGCATAATAATAAAATCTAACTGCATGGTACACTATGGGTCTTTATTTTTGAGAATGCTGCAATTTCCCAATTGTCTTTCCTTAATATAAGTTCTTAAAAATATTTCATACGATAACTAGTGTATCTCTTTGATGTGTGCATATGTTTTTTTTCTATTATGAAATTCAATGATAAAAGCTGTATGTTCCTTTGTGTGTACATATATATTAATATATGTATGTACATATTTTTCTATAATGAAATACAAATGATAAAAGCTTACATCTCAAAACATATAATGAAATTTAATGACAAAACTTTTTTGCATCTCTCACATGCAGAATGAAATTCATCGACTATAGTTTATCAATGCTTTCAACTTAAATTTTTCTTACAAGACAAAAAGCCTTACAGCGTCCATGTCCACGAAATCATATACTTACAAAATAAAAATAAAAACTAGTCAAATGAATTATATGAGCAATAAACAAAGACTATCAAAATCACTATGGAATTGTACTTAATTTAACTTTGAAATTATTTTACTACTCTCTTATGTTTGTGCTTCATGATAATGACATAATCCATACTTTGAAGTTGAGAATGATTTCCTTGATAACTCAGTTGTTATCTTTAGTCTTTTTAGATTGATTAATTTCTTTTTCCGCATCTATTTCTTTAGTTTTATGTCGCTTTTTCCTCAAGTCGCTTCTTTAGTTTTTTTGTCAGAAAGTACTTGGTACATTTTAGGATGAACCTCTCCATTCTAGGACAAAATTTGTGGAAAACTAGAAGTTCTCGAACACCCGTGAGACATAACGCGTGCTTGCTCCACGGAGAAAGCTCCGAAAACACGTAAGGCAATCCATACACTAGCAAGAGGAAGCTCATACTCGATCCCTAGATGCAGGGGCCGTTTCAGTCACCGCTAAAGAGAGGCTCGGAGGAGGTCATAGCGGGACACAAAGGGATATCTATGCTCACTACAACCCAAACCCGAACCTAAACCAAGGCCGGCCGGGACCGCGGATCTAGATCTAGATGAGAGGAGCATAAATAAGCAATTCTCTCTCTCGTAGCTCAGGCTTATTCGAACTGCACTACGGGTCCTTCTTAACGCACTTCTGCATAAAGCATATTCCTCTATATGTCATGCGTGTCTCCCACAGCTCGGCGTCCACGTACCTCGGGACCTTGGCACCCGTAAGAAACAAAGTTACATTCATGCATCTTTATTTATTATTTTGGTCCCTTTAGATGTTAATAGGATTTAGAACCCAAATCTACTCGACAACCCTTGTGGTTTCAAAGATTCTTCCTTTCCTTGTTGTCACTATACTTCACTCCTCGAAGAGGTGTTACCGACTCTGGGATCTGATGCTGGGTTCAGTAGTCCTCATCTTCTCGCAAGGCTTCCACTTTCCCTTATTGTAAGCTCATAGTATTAGGGATCTATACCGCTGTGACGTGTCCACCGTGGGCTGTTCACATGGAGTCGTCTCGTGTTAGTCTTCAGAGGTCCCCCTCGGTTCTTACCGTGCCTGGCCACTCACGTGCTCCGCCCTTCTCGAGCATCTGGGCCGAGGTGCAAGAGCATTTGTCTGTCTCCTCGTAGGTTCGGATGTTTCTCCGAATCCATGCCTTACCTTGAACAAACCTAACGATAACTTCTGGTCGATCCTCCGAGCCGAAGTCGACGCCTCAATGGGACCTACAAAGCCCCTCCTCGATTGGCAAGAATTACGCTACGTGCAAAGCATTCTTCTGGCATTCTTTAGGTGCCCCAAATACGCTCGTACCTTAGTACTTAAGTGATCGTTGTATCTCCACCAAATAAGTCCCAAGAAAACTTGTTAATTAAATCAGCAAGATAGCTAACATGTTGGCCGATTACATGGAACAAAGAGATTAAGGTTATTATCGTTTCTATTTCTCTTCGGGTTTTCGGCTAGCAACTACACAAGTTTTGGAATTTTATTATGCTACGAAATGAAAAAGTGAATAGGAAAATAACGATTAATTAGGACAATTAAGAGACGGGGTCCAAAGCAATATATTCAACACATACATAATTATGATCCTCGACAAATCTATTAATTAATCATAAGATTCAACTTCTTAAAGACCGCCGTAGTTAAACTCTGATACCACCCTTACTCCCACTTGCTTGGTCGATAACCTCCATAACGGGCATCAAACGACTACTTCACTAATCTAGTTACAACTCACGTTGATGGGCAATCGATAGATTCGACAACTAGACAACTTTTCGAGCTAAGGAACCTAGTTTAGAGCCTACCTCGTATGATAGACATTTAATAATCTTCATCAAGCCTAATCCAATTATTCAAGAATAATTTCACTACTTACTCAAATTGCTCTACGAGAAGCGACGGAAGTGCTTAGTTAGCTACACTCGCTACTTACCTAGCCTTGTTCCACGAGAAGCGATAGAAGTGCTAAAGTTAGCTACAAACCGCGTAACCTAGGGTGGCAATCATATACCACTTGTCAAAATTAAATAAAGTAAAATTAACCCGAAACTCCCAGATTAATTTTAAGCTCTAAAGTTCTGCTAACTATTCAGCGTATGTGTTTTACATCCCGTCGGACCGCTAAAAATTAGGTACTCATAAAGTGTCATGACCGTACAAGCAAGAGACTACACATACCGTATCAAAAAGCATAGTAAAACCCAATTTAAAATTTCCTTCAAAAACAACTTCACGCATGTCGGGATTTAGCTTCCTCCGCGGGTCTCGACTGCTTATCGTCCGGCTCCACAGGATGTAATGCATGCAAACATCCGAATCGATCTCCCAAAGATAATATCGCCAATGTCCAACCAATAGCTCTGGCGTATAGTTCCTTTAGAATTTCAACCAATGGCTTCTTCTTGCTCTTCTCGATAATTCACCGCTGATAATCACAGGAAGAGTCTTATCTTCGCCATGTAAACATGCGTTATTTTAGCTGGATGGCGCCTTCAAGTTCCCGCAGCTGGGCGTCTAACATGTGATGGAACTGTGGCTGTCTCTTCCACATTCTCGCATAGGTGCTGCATGTCGCTTACTGAGGTAACGACTCTCCGAACTACAAAAGAGACATTAGCCTTCACTTACTCATCTAATATCACTCCAACATCCATCTCAGAAGAGGCTCAGGTTAATGCTAACTCAACCCATCCCCGCATCAATATCGCCTCAAGACGTTCTGGACAAGAGGCTTAAGAACATCAACAACACACCATTTTCACAATCAAGGGGTTTTTTCATAGCATCAATACGTATGTAAACTTCTCTAACATGCTAATCCAAACAGACAAGACTCCTCAAACATCAATTAACGCTCTTACTATTTTAAGAAAAGGTCGACCTAGCAAAACTCCCGGTTTCTTCTTTCCTCACAAGTGTTAATCACACATAAAAATCTCAGACATACAAAAATCATGGATTTTAACAAGAACATTTTCAAGAAGTCCTTGTAGGGATACGCATGATCGGCCAATTCAATTTAATAACAACTTAAAAGACGGGTTAATTCAACCCCAACTAAGCTATTAAACACAATTAAAGGCATCACACACTGAGGCTCCTAAAAGTCACATATGGCTTGGGATCAACTTAGATCCAATCAAACAAGGGCAAAGTAAACATACCGATCACGGCACTTCCTAGAGCATATTCCAAATACATGTCAGACATTCTCATTTACAACATTTTTTTCCTTTTTGGCTGTCTTTCCAAGTGAGGAATTCTTCTAAAACTTCCCAAGTCATGGAATCTTGATATATGAAGAAATGGCGATTGACTTCCGCCTTGCCAAAGATGGACATGTATCTAGCTGCCGATCCACACGCCGCTCGCACCAACTCACTGGGGAAATGGGCGATTCATTAGAATTTCCTTCGATAACCTACTTCTTTTCTTTTCCCTCTTCGTCGACTTTCCTTATCTTTCTTTTTGAGTTAGGTGGACTGAAATGCTGGCTTGGCCAAGTCTATAGTGGTATCGGCCACTTTCTCAGCCTTTCAAGGGCTGTGCATGGAACTTGAGAGATTCTTCCCACTTCGAAGACAACTACATTTCTTGATTTAATTGACTTGAGAA